>PVJH01001937.1:0-185932 GCA_004026705.1 Nesogale talazaci
GCTATGTGGTAGCCAAGACACTCTCCAGTCCACTGTCTTCTTTCAAGCACATGGTCCATGAAGTCAACCCCCTGTCACTCTGTCCCAAAGTTCCATAGTTTCAAGTGAGATGAAGCTACCATTACTTGGAGTTTCTGTGCTGTGGTCTCGGAGACATCTGGTTTCCTTAGTCTCTTCCACTTCAGGCACAGATCTTGTCTATACTCTTTCAAAGTACGTATGGTTTCTCTCTCTGCTGCTGTTTCAAAGATGACTCACCCTTATAGCCAAGGGGGTGGTAATGAAAACAGACCAATCTCCTCTATCAGTGTTGCACATGCCCTCTTTGCATAGTCCCACCAATCATTTGATGGGAGCTGCAAGGAACTCAGTAGGAGAGCTATATGAAGAAATTTCACTCCATCACAGAAGGTGGATTGTTGAATAGATTCCAGAGGTTAATTTATAAAAACTGAGAACATTTTAGAAAACAAGGAGGCAACTAAACCTTGATGTAATAAGGTAGAGACTAGAATGGGCATGGATACATGTGCTTTCCTGATCTCCTGATGGACCACTAAGATGTTTCTTCCACAAATGAAAGCAGCAAAGTGAGTACAATGAGGTGGGGTGTCTTTAGGAAAGTGTTCATGCTGGGCAAAATATTCCCTACAACTATTTGAATATTATAATTACTTCTTGGCTCATAGTTAGTGATTTGTTGGAACACTTACCACAAGGTAAGTGGATCAAACTCCTGAGATGTCCTCCATGAAAAAGATGAGGTTGGCTGCTCCTATAAAGATATATCAACTCAAAAAAAGGTTTTCTATCATGTCACTATGAAATGAGATGCATTCAATGACTGTGGATTTTTGTTTTTTTAAAAAATCATTAGTTCCAAAAATGCTAAGTCTTTGAAATAATACATAAATATATTTGTCACACATATATCATGCTTAAGCTAATATACCTTACTAATCATTTTGTTTTCAGAGTATTATGGCTTAGTACCTATGTATGGGGAAATACATAGAAGTAGAATGAATCTAGATTATGTCAATTAATTATACCTTTTCTATTTGATTTTCCCCCAAATAGAGGAAATGTATCTAATAGGACGGAATGTTCCTAATTGTGGTAATGATCTACTTTTTAAAGAAGATATGTTTGCATGCCTTTCCCACTAAGCAAAAAATATGTATTTTATCATTCTACTCAGTACAGCTCATAATTATTTTTGAGGCCTATGAATAGCAGAAGTGATACTGTATAAATCCATGGAACAGAATGCCTACCTTTCTATAATACTTGCTGCATCATACTTGCTGACCTTGGTTTTATTAACATCAAACTCTAATGGGCTGAAATATCAATCCCAGATTGTTACACTAGCAGGTATCAAATGTAATTAAATTAAGCAACTTCTTATTTCCATCAGACTGATTTTTGAATAGTGCCATATTCAGGTAAACTATTTTCTTACATTTCTGATAATGCACATATTGATATTGTAGTGGTTGGATTTATAAATTGAACATTGGCTACAGTTTCATAACGAATCATTTCAAGTACTGAATCATTTCAAGTACTACTGAATTTTTATCATAAATGGTATGCTGAGTAAGAATTATACCTTATCAGATCTTATTGTCAACTGTTGGACATTAATACATCAAGAAACTAAAACAGATAGGAATGAAATTTTGATAATTTAGGAGATAGGTGTATTTATTTTTTAACTGTACAGTAATTGATTTTCAAAGTCAAAATAAAATATTCAATGATGTTAGCTTTGCTCAGCAGCTTACCCCAAACAAAAATCCCCAAACCATATGATCTAGTCAAAATGACTAATTCACTGGATGAATTTACAGCACCACACGACTGTAAATATCGCTCAGAGCCCTCATGGCCATCCAGTCAATGCTGACTAATTATAACCTGTACAACAGGATAGAAACTGCCCCTGTGCTTTACAGGAGTGGAAAGACTTATTTTTCTCACTCAAGAGCTGGCAGTTTTGAACTGTCAATCTTGCAATTAGCAGTCCAACCCATAGACACTATACCCATTTAAGAGAAACTACACATATTTAATAAAAGGTGCACACAGGAATAGATACATATAATAGAAATTCTAATCCCGAGTGTGGCAAACTTTAGTCATTGGGCCAATACTGTCCTATGAACAGTATTTAAAAATACATATTTATTGAAAGACAAGCACTTCCATTATTTTACATATTAGCTGTGGTTGTTTACATAATACAACAGCAGAATCTGATAATTACAGCAGTATTTTTATTGCCCATAACATCTAAACTATTCACTATAGAAATTTATATGGTATGCTATGTTTTACTGATTACTTAATAGATTCTGATTATCAAAAATTCAATTTTTAACTTTTACCATGCTGATTTATTGTGATTCTATAATGTAAAATGAATGTATGTAATCTTTGAATCTATCATGATACTTCCTGGATTGGAAAACATGATCAAGTAATTCACATTATATTTTTTCCATTATCAATAAATGTATCCAATTGGGTTGATTTTCTTTTAAAAAATTTAATGACTGAATTTTCCTTAGAATTTTTTGACCTTCTCCAAATGATCCTTTCAATAGTTTTTTTCTGCTAAGTCAGCCATGATATGGAAGTAATCTTGTTGTGTACTTCCTTTTCAACTGAGGCTGTAACAGGATTTGCCCATTTTCCTTTTTATTCCTCAATACCTCTTATTACTAGTACAATAATGGTTGAGTTATTGGAAATGAGGAGGCAGTAACAAAAATAATGCTATTTAGAAACATCAGCACATTTTATTTAAGTGTTTAAGGTATCACATTCTTTTAGACTCAATTTATTTTCGAAAACAAGTTTTTAATTTTGACTAGAACCCTTATTTGCCTAAATATCGCAGCTGAGATGATTACTATGCCACTGGATCCATAAGACTTCCCACCCACTGGCCTGATATCCTCCTATCTTTGGCATCATTACATGTGTTTGTGAGTTTGAAGAGGACTTTATAGATTTTTATCAGATATATGGGCTAATATCAGACTTATGGAAATGATTTGGACTGGACTGGGATACTTTATCTATGTTCAATTACCCTTTTCTATGAAGCTCTTTCTTGTACACACATGAGAGTCTCTATGAATTTGTTCTTTTTACTACCAAGACTAGCACATTATACCTTGGGAGTGGGGTACTAGACAAACAAATTATAAGATGGAGTGTGGTTGTTTGTTTGACCACTACCTCACAGTAGTGATTCTTCTTATGCTAGCCAAACGTCAGATATGCCCATGATATTTACTGACAGGTTTTCTGGAAAGAATATGAGAAGTTAAATATTTGATTATTTTACTTGGTTGTATTCTTTTGTTATTAATGTATGAAATGGCATAAAGGAATGTTGTTAATGCATATTTTAAGCTCTTTGGTAGAAATCTCCCCTTTAATTTCTCAGAGACCATGCTATTTAGAGAAAATGATTGACAGAAGTTCAAAATGGCTGAAAAAAACCTGGAACTGTTTTCACACTCTCAGAGGCCTAATGCCATATTTTTGTATCAATACAATAGGTAAGGATTTAGATAAGCTAGATAAGGATTGAACATAACTATTTAAAAAAATTGAATTCAGTATACGATTCAACTTTGTGTAGGCTGGTTTCTTCTGCTTATTATTATGGACATAAAGATTTATAGAAATGATTTGGGGAAGTATGAAAATAAAGAACTTGTAAGCCCACGTGCTTCAAACCATTAATTTGATCTTAAGATGGGTTTAGGACATTCCTGCAAAGAAGGGCCTGAAAAGATAAACTCTACGCAGTGCTTTGGCATACTTAGGAAATTTGCATGCCAAGACATCTGCCTAACAACTGCTAACAGATCAAAAAACAAAAAAGAACTCTATGGATATTGGAATTTTGAACTAGTGGTTTTTGTAAGAAGTTGGAATAAATAAGGAGCCATGAAGAAAACGCCTCTATAGAACCATTAAAGTGAGCCTGTTGCAGCCTGAAATGCTTGCTATGTGACCACTCAGATCTACTTGTTGAATGAAAGTGGGAGAAAATAGCAATAGAGAGATAGATAAAGTCTGACCTCTGACACCTATGGACCTCATTTACAGGAACTAGAGAAGATTAGAGCGGGTTGTCTTATCTAAAGTATATGACCTAGCACAATGGACTACACTTGCTGGGAATTTATGACAAACCCATGGTCTAAAGATGGGACAACCAATGGACACCTGGTGAGGCCAACTGAGGCAGCCCATATTGATTTAAGCAGATGAAGGGACGGTATTTGGGCCTGTGAACTAGTGCGTATTGCTGCTAACTTTATGATGTCCTGTCCTGATTTGACTTTGCTTGTGGATGCCGATTTCACAAGGTTCCAACCAGCATGAAGGTTCTCCACATCAAAGAATATGATTGCCTCCTAAGAGCACTGAACTGATGTAAGTGGGCAGATTTCAAGTTGGACACTCAAAATTAGCAGGATAGATATGAAGTGGCTGACTTACAAACTTTCATAGGTGGGGGAATATATTCAAAGGATTATAGAATTAAGGAGTAGGTGTTACTTAACTGCAATTGTGAGGAATAGGATATTTTCGCATTGTTCACTTATAGAATGTTATGCTTAAATGAACATGGCAAATTTTTGAATTGTATGATTTTAGTTTTATCTTTTAGGTACAGATTTGACCTTACTATTATTGCTTGAAAATAATATATGCTTAAATAGTTATGTGAAAGAGTCAAATTGATGAGGCATGGTCTGTGGGAATCACCTAATCTGGTGTCAATTTGAGTATTAAGAGTGTAGCCAGTCAATTAGGATATAGTCAAGGAGGTCTCTGTGGGCATGGCCTTCTCCTGAGAGTTCTGGGGACTCCTGTATTTCCTCCTTGGAGGTGGGAGATACTTTCTCTCTGCTTACCCCTGCAAGACATTTCTATAGAAAGACACATGGAGAAAGGCTGAAGGTACTAAGATTCTTATAACACTATTGGATCCACAAGACTTCCTGCCCTCTGGCCTGTGATCTTCTGGCATTTAGCATCATTGCACATGTTTCAGCAGTCTGAAGAGGACTTTATAGATTCGTGTGGGATATATGGGCTACTATCAGACTTCTGGACTTGACCTGCACTGGGATGGGATGTTTTCTCAATATTCAAATGCTCTTGTGTATAAAGTTTTTTCATGTACACATATGAGCTTCTCTATAAATGTGTTTCTCTTATCTACCTGGCTTAACACAGGTGCTATCAAGCCAGCTTTGACCCATAGCAGCCCTAAGCACAACAGATCAAAGCATTGCACATTTCTGTTCCATCAGCCCAATTAGCTCTTTGCCTGAGCCCCTTGATGCAGTCACTGTGTCAACCCAGCTCACCATTTTGCCACCTCTACACTGTACCAAACATAATGTCTTTCTACAGAGACTGGTCTTTCCTAACAATATGCTCAAAGTATGTAAGGAAAAGTCCTGCCATCGTTGCCTCTTAGAAACATTCTGAGCTTCTTCCAATGCAGCTCTGTTTTTACTTTTAACAATCTATGAAACTCTCCAATTCCTTCTCCAGAATACAAATCAAATGCATCAATTCTTCCTTGGTTTTCCTTACTCAATGTCCAACTTTCACAGGCATATATTGCAATTGATAAAATTGTGCCTTGTTTCAGGCACACTTTTGTCCTCAAAGTAAAACCTTGCACTTCAATACTTTAAAGAAGCCTTGTGCTGTAGATTTATATATATGATAGATCTTTTATTCTCTTGATTACTGTTTCCATGAATATTGAATGTGTACTCAAATAAGACAAATTGTTGACAAATTTAACCTTTATTCCACTTATCATGATGCTACCTATTATTCCGGTATGTGTGTGGTCATCCTTACACTGAATTGTAATATACACCGAAGCCAGCAATCCTTGATTTTCATCAGCAAGTGCTTCAATTTCTTGTCACTTTCAGCGTGCAAGGTGTGTCAGCTGCATACCTCAGGTTGTTCATAATCCTTTCTCCAATTCTGATACTTACACTCTTTATATAATCCAACTTTTCTGATGACCTCTTCAGCTTATCTGTTGCACAAGTATGATGAGACAATATGATACTGATGCCCACATTTCCAAATTTTAATCTGTGCAGTATTCCTTTGTTCTTTTTCTATAGCTGCCTTTTGATCCATGTGGCAATTACCAATTAGGCACAACTAATTTTTCAATATTTCCCATTCTTCTCAAAGCAACTAAAAGTTTGTTATGGTCCACACACCTAGGCATAAACAATGAAACATAAATAAACATGTTTCAAGTATTCTTTGCTTTGAATCAAGATGGATCTGACATCAGTAGTGATAGCCCTTATTCCATATTGTGTTAGTCTAGGTAGACTAGTGGAACAAATTTCGTAGACACACATATGGATATAAGGAAAAAGTTTATATACAAGAGGAATGTAACACTGAGAAAGCATCCCAGCTGAATCCAGTTCAAAGTCATAAATCCAAGATTAACCCATATGCCCGATATCAGTCTATAAAGTCTCCTTCCGACTCACAAAGTCACAGGCCACTGGGTTCAGAATCCCAGCGCTGGCAGGGGTCCCCTCACGGCTCCTCATTTCCAGGGCTCAGGGTCCATCAACAGCATCCAGTAGTGGTAGAAGGAACTCATCGCTGGCAAGGGTCTCCCCATGGCTTCTCTAGCTTCAGAGGTCTGGTTCCATTAAGGCTAGGCTGTGTGGCTTCTCCTCTGGCTCCTGCAGCAGCTTAGATACTGTCATCTTGTCTTGTCTGTAATTCCTTGTCTCTGAGACTAACTCCCAACAACTGGGGAGATGGCTTCTCATCTTCACGAGGGAAATATCATGAGATTTCCCAGATGTATCAGGAGAAAGCCATGCCCACAAAGAGGCCTCATTGGCTACTCAATGGCTATCTTTAGATTAACAGGCTAGATTCCACCCCTGCACCTCAATCATGAAATTAACTTAAGCATATGACTGCCACACATATCCTCTTCTGAATCTAGCCTGAGCTTCTGGAAATTCTCTGCCAATATACTGCTGCAAGCACTGTTCTATGATCTTGAGAAAAATAGTACTTTTATGTGATATCCTATAAATTTTATCATTCTATAAATTTATTTGCATGCTCTACCAATGACAACGCTCTATAGTTTAAGCATTCTATTGGTCACTCTTTGAAATGGGCACAAATATGGATTTCTTCCAATCAGAGAGCCAAGTGCCTGTCTTGCTTTTTATAGAAATCAATAATATTAATAATATTTCACTACTTTCTCATAATTTACTTATCTTTATTCAATTTTGCCACCATATTGTATTTTAACTTGTTTTGTTTTTAAATTTTTGGAAAATTAAAATATAGAGAACTATGTATAGGGAGAGTGGAGTGTGGGGGAGGGGCTAATGCCAAGGGCTCAAGTAGAAAGAAAATGATTTCAAAATGATGATGGCAGCATATGCACAAATGTGTTTGACACAGTGGGTATATGCTTGGATTGTGTTAGGAGTGGTTAGATCCCCCAATAAAGTGAGCTTTTAAAAGGAACTATTACAAAGTAATTTTCATTTATACAAAAATTATATATTTTATTATTATTTTATTTTAATGCCAACATTTACTGAATATATATTGAAATTTCTGATTCCAGTTACTCTTCTTTCTGTCTTACATTTGGTCATATCATTCTGACTTTCCCTTAGAGAATTATGCATAACTATCATATATATACATATATATCATACATATTTGCTTTTGAGCAAGAAAAAGTGTCATGAAATTCTGAAAGGATCCCAACAGATCAAGGAAAACCTTAAATAGCTAGTGCCCTTTCATCACATTGGAGGTTAACTTGTAGACTTGTACAAGCCTCCATTGATCTACAAACCCAACATGAAACTATGTTGTTGCCCAATCAATTTATACATATGGATTTTCATTTCTTCAAAAGAAACTAAAATGATATGGATAAATTTTTTGGATAAGTGTACTTTGCAGTTAATTAAAAAACAGCAGGAAGAACTTTATTTTTTTTTTACTTCTGTGGTAGTTACAAAATCTGGTGACAATTTGAGGATTCAAAGTGAAGGAGAGGAGTCTAGTCTGTCAATGAAGTCTCTGCTGGGGATATGACCTTTCTCTGAGAATTTTGGGAACTATTGTATTCTTCCTTAGAGGCAGAAGACACACTGTCTTTCTCTCTCTCTGCTCACTCCCTGTGAGACAACCATGTGGACAAGACATATTGAGAGAGGGTCCTGGAGCAAGATCTCTGGAGCCAAGAAAACAAGTGGAGATCTCTGCCAGCACTGCAATGCATACAATGCCACTGGATCCACACAACTTCCCACTCATTGGCCTGCATTCAGTGATCTTCCTGCATTCAGTAACATTGCACATGTTTCATGAGTCTGAATGGGGATATATGGATTGGTATTGGACAGATAGGCTATTATAGGACTTACGGACCTGATCTGGACTGGACTGGAATGTTTTCTCAATATTCAACTAATCTTGTATATGAAGCGCTTTCCTATACACAAATGAGTGCCTATGAATTTGTTTCTTTTGTCTACCCGGACTAACACAGCATCTTAAAATTTCTGAGCCATAGTAACAATAAGGTTGCCATCGTGAAAACACGTTGATCCAATGTGTGTTTGAGCAGAACCATCCTCCATAGTATTGTCAATGCCTCTATTGTTATCATTATTATTCTATGTATCTCTCTTCTGAGCTTCTGGTTTGACTGAGATTTCCATCTTCTCAGGTAGAAATCAAGGGCATTAAACATTTACAATGCCTAAGGACTCGGAGATTAAATATGCTCAGTTATCAAGAGTCTAGTATGAAGTTGAGTACTTACCACAACACACATTCAAAGCAGCAAACTAAAAGTTTTACTCCTATAAATATTTCATGGCAGTCTATAGATGGCTAAATTATGACTCTTTGCATACTATTCCATGTAAATCTATTATTTTATATGCCTACATGTAATTTTAAATCTATCAGTAAGATTAGTTTATTTACTACACCTTGTGAGCATCAGGCCATAAGTAGAAAATAGATAAAGATAAATAAACCAGATACTCCTTGTTTCAGATTTTAGTAAAGTGCAATAATAAACATGAGAAACACTTTACACAGTGCAACATAAAAGCATTGACTAATCATGTGAACTGCAGAAATGCTGGGCATTAATGTGTCAAATAAAAAAAATCAGTGCGTCCAAGGGAACTGGTGAGAGTTAGGATTGGGAATATCTAGGAAGAAAGAACAAAGGTTGGATGGGAACAGGTCCTAAATAAAAATGGACCCAGAAATTCAAGGTAAAATTCAAAAAGGTCCAAGTAAATCCATGAAAGAAAAGAGGAAAAGGAATAAAATTATTTTTAAAGGAAGTCATTTAAGCAGTTTGATCATTATACTCTGTTGTAAATTTTCAAGAAAATATATGGCAGTTCTTACAGAAATATGTTTGATGGTGGCCATAAAATTTGGGGACATAGCAACATTATTTGCTTTAATTTGCTAACAAAAAATTGAGAATGATATAACCAAAAGAAAGAGAGAAAAGAGTCACTGGAATCAGAAGTTCAATAATCTATGCTGCAAATTCTGGCATTAATATATGTTCTTAGTATAAAAAATGTCTCCATTTCCTCTATCAACTTTCAGGGAAATTTATTTTGCCATATATGGGGAATTAGGGCAAAGGACTAAAGAAACTAATTTCCTACATAACCATGCCTACAAACAAACAAAAAAAATTGCCTACATCTATGGACCACTTTTAGAAGAGATCAAATATTAATTTAAACAGCAGCATTAAAACAGTTTCAAATTCTATTTGTGATTGTTGTTCCCATATGTCTTAACCATGGTCAATTAAAATACTAAATGTTGCTTTCAAGTAGGAGGCAAAAGCTATTTATAGAGGTAAAGCCATAGACATGTACATATGTAATTATATGGATTTATAATGAAAGGGATAGAGGGCAATGTAATTATATTTATATGTTAAGTATTAAGAGAACAGATGGACTTTGGGCCTCAACTCAAGACCATGCAAGAACCATACAAGAACACTTTGATCAAATAACCTGGCACTACTTGATACTCACCTTCCCCACATGATCACTGAAGATAAAATGGATGCATAAGCAAATGTGGTGAAGAAAGCAGATGGTGCCCTTCTATCGAAAGATATAGATAGCCATCTTAGCTCTTAAAGGCTTTCTGTTAATCTGGCAAAGAAGCGAATAAGCCTACATTGAAGAAGCACACCAGTCTCTGTGATCAGGTATCAGGTATCAAAAGATGCTAAACAAACAATTATACTGCTATGAATGAAGGAGGATGGTGTGGAGACCCAAAGTTCCTGTATAGACAGTTGGACTTCAACCCACAGAAGGGTTATAAGTAAAGGGTGATTCAACCAAGGAGTTCATTCCTAATATATATTATTTTCTAATCCAGCTTCCTATACAAGATTCCACATTAAATCTAGATATCATGTCCCTTGAGCCATGAGTTCTGGGAAATTAATGGGTGATGTATTTGACTCCTAACCACAAGATCAAATCTACCAGCTGCTCTGTCAAAGAGAGGGAAGAGATTGTTTGCTTTTAAGGATATTGATTTGGGAAACCTAAAAAGCCACTTTTACTCCATCCAATAAGATCTCTATTAATCAGAATGTATTTTATGGCAGTGGGTTTGGCTTTGTTGTGGTTGTCGCTGTTTTCTGTAAGTCCCCTGAACTTCCTCTTTATTATGGTGGTTTCTCAGGAATTTCTTGTTTTTGATGACCTTTTCAGTTTTGAAGAGTGTCAGGGATTTTGTAGTATGACTGACCCTCTTTTGGATTCATGATAAGATGGGAACTGATGATTATCAGGGAAATTGTTATTTAATCACGTTATACCATGGGCATACAAGAGGATTCAAAAAATGTACGGAAACATGGACCATAAAAAGATAATGAGCTTTTTTCCATGAATTATTTGAAGCACCCTAGCATGCTACCAATGATATTTTGACTTGCTTTGGGCTTTGTCCATGTAAGGGAAATATCAATTTCCAGCTCTCTGCCCCCTATTCCTTTTCAGATTCTATTGTTTGGAAGGAACTCACTATTGGAAGCCTATGCAGTGGGTGTGGGTTTATATTGCAGCTCACCACAGGCACTGCATTTATATTAATTAATTAAAATTCTTTGTACCAAGAGATTTCTCACTTAGAAATGACTTGTCAATATTCACTATATACTTTCTATTATTATAATGCAATATTACCTATGTTAGTCTGGGTAGACTAGAGAAACAAATTCATAGAGACCCATATGTGTATAAGAAAGACTTTTATATACAAGAGCAACTATACAGTGAGAAAATATCCCAACCCAGTGCAGTCCAAAGTCACAAGTCCAAAATTAGCCCATATGTCTTATACTAATCTGTATGTCCTCTTCAGATTCACAAAGCACAAGCCATTACATCAGGATTATCACAGGCCAGTGGGTGCAGAGACTTGTGTATCCAGGGGTGGTAGAAGCAACACAGCACTGGCAGGGCTCAGCCAGCATGACTTCTCCAGCTTTCAGGGTTCAGGGTCTATCAGCATGCTGCTATGTGTCTAGTCAGTTGCAATGTCTCCCAGAGAGTGAGCAGAGAGAGAAAGTGTCTCCACCTCAAAGAAGGAATTACCACTTTTCCCAGAATTCTCAGGAAGCCATGCCCACACAGAGATCTCATTGGCTATCTGCAGATCACACTCTCAATCCTGAAGTCAGGCGACTGCCACATTGCCCTGCTTACATTGTTGCTCACTTTTCAGCTCATTTGGGGGACATGGGATATGTGTGTGTTTTGCACTCTTTCTAATGTAACATGATTTTCCAGGCAGAAGTTTTGTATATTTCTTCTCATTTCCTAGATATCTCCTGAAAGAATTCTGTTTCCTTGTATTAGAAAATGTTATTAAAAAGTAAACCTTGACAAGAGATATGTCAGCTTTGATTGATTTTCAAGCCCTTCCATCTAATGCAGTGCATGACCGTATATGTGTGTATGTATACTAACTGATGTAAATACGCAATTACATAGATTCACACATACTTATAATATATCTAAAAGTGATACTTTTGCCTATATTGATTTAAATATGAGTTCATGTATTCAATTTCAGTTCATTGCCACTGGATCATTTTCACCTGGCTAAATAATACTTTTACTGATAGAGATCAGAAACAAATACTTCATTTTGAATAAGGTTTAGACTGTTCATATAGCTAAAAAGGAATCTCTGCTGCCAGAAAAATAAGCAAAGAATAGTAGCTTGTGGGGAAAAAAGACAAAGATTCTCATCATCAAAATTATTCTATTTCATTTTATCTACATGAAAAAAGGCTAAAAAACACTTGAGTTTCAAAAATACATATAGATATAGCTATATAGGTATGTCCTTGAGCACCACCCCACACCCCCAAACACAAACTATTCTTTTGATGCCACAAGTTAGATCATTGCTATCTGATTCTCTTAGAAATCTATAAATAGTAGATATGGATATATTAATATAGATTAGTATGCATGTGTATACATACAGCTTACATATCTTACTCCAGAGATTGGAATCAATTATTCTTAAAGTGCTGCCATTATCTTCTTAAATATCAAGGAATTAAATAAAATTCATCCCGGTAAATAATATATGGTACCTATTTCTTACTTGAGGATTTCAATGTTTTGATTATCAGAGTAAAAAGGACAAACATAGTCCCCAGTGAGCATTAGAACTGCAGCTTATTTTTCTAATGTATGCTGCACACTCTTCTCACCTTTGAGTAGAAGTATGGAGGAATTGTGAGATTCACTTGCCTAAATAAGAGGAGAGGAGGAAAATTAATCACTTTTTCTTTTGTAAGTTTGAGCCTTCACCAAAATAATTACATGTGTTTATTAAAATCCACTGAGAATTACAAAATACAATAATGACAAGGTCACTCATTTTTATAAAGAAGGCAAGAGAAAAATAATTAATTTTTATTAAAAACATATATAATAAAGTAATGCGGTTGTACTGATAATAAAATATATATTTCAGGAAGCTATTTTTACAAAATTGTTTTGATTTGCTAAAATCAAGTACGTTAAAATGGAAAAATAGCTGCAGGGCACTCTATTGAGATATGATTCTTTGTAGAGGAGATTGGCATTTAGTGTCCCATAATTCTTTTGCTATTTCATAAAAATTGAAGGTTGTGCATGGGTTAATTTTACAACAGAAGTGAATCACATTTTGTTCCAACTACTTCTGACTTCTCAAAACTTACTCCACACCTCGCTGTCACACACACACAGACATGAATACACCTTCGCAAAATTCAGGCTACAGCTGTACCGAAATAGTGAGTGCATTCAACATTGAGACACTAATGTGGAAACAGACATAAAGGGAACGGGGGTGTCGTGAGATGCAGAGTGACAGGAGGCCTGCTGGGATGCTCTCGCTCTGAGGTGCTGACACACACATTGATGACATTGAATCCTCACAATAATCAGTAGACGCCCCGCTCATTTTCCAAAGGTTTCTGTTCTACAAGCTAGATAAAAAGAACCTCATGAGCATTTAACATCAGTAAATGCTTGATCAAATCAGTAAAAATGTAACTCTAATCTGGGAAAATAATTTGGGAAAGAGCATAGCTAATAAAGGTCTAATCTCTAAGATTTATAGAAAATGCTATTTCAAACAGTATGAGGATAAGTAAAAATACTACCAAGGTTTTAGATCATAAACAATACATGCTTAAACATGGCTCTGTGGCAAATGAATGGCTACAGCCAAGCTTTCTCAGAAGTATGCTTGCTTTAGTCTCCCAAGACACTTACAAAAATGATGTGATCAAAACAATGGCTAACAGAGAAAGGGACCTGCTGAGGCGGTTACATTCAAATCAAAGAGTTCAATTCAATGAATTGTATTGACTCTCTTTAGAGATTTCCCATGTGTGATCTGTAAATATTTTCTTGAAAAAAAGGACAGTATGAATGTTTATTAGGAGGCCATTTTAAGAAAATGTTGGTGATAAAAGAGAAAAGTTGTGTGAAGAAATCAAGTATGTGTGTTTGTGTGTCTGCCACATCCTGCACACACACACACACACACACACACACACACACACCATCTCACAAAGGATGTACCTAGTTATTACCTAGTTATTCTCTGGGAGTAAAAAGTCTGTCCCATGACAATTGTCTTGGAAAACATTACTGAATCCATCCTGCTGTCCTACTCATTCTTTCCTCTGCAAATTTCATTTTAATCCAAAACTCAAAAAAGAAAAATGGGCTGGGGGGAGGGGAAGCTTTGTAAAAGAGCCCTCTTTATATCCCCAAGGACACAAAAACTGCTGCTTTGATGTCTTCTAAGTAGAAGAGTAGAGAATTCTCCAGGGGAAAGAAAAGTTAAAGATATACTTTTATTAAGATATAGACCTAGATAGAGGAAAAATTGAAAAAATTAGCACCGACACATTTTGATATTTATGTTTAGTAAAGCATCTTGGTTTTGTAGTAGTACTCAATGATATGCATTTATATGTGAAAGTGCAGATATATATGCATCAGCAGGCATATATACTTAGAGAAGAATACATAAAATTCTTAGGCACAGACATACCTTCAGGTGGGGGAAAGGAATCAACCTACAATCTCCAGATGGAAGGAAAACAAGAAGGAAAAAGAGAAAGTAGCAGTCGGGTCACCAATCCCAGAGGTTGAGGTCTTTGCATGGAGCCACAGGGATGCAGAGAGGACTGTGGACCTACCAATAACTCAAGACACGTGGTCGCTTAGCTGGAGAATATAGTGGCAGGGGACAATCATGGGTGCATGGAGTGGGGAGACAGAGTGAGGATGGAGCAAAGCAGAATAGCAATTGGGGAAAAGCTGGCCCACAGATCTCCGGAGAAGCCCCAAGATTGGGCTTTGGGCTAGATGGGGCAGTCCTAGGTTCTCCCCCAGGACCCAGGTGAGGGACTCGTGGGGCCCACAAAAGAGACATGTACCTATATAGGGTTTTTTAAAATTTTTAAAAATTTTTATTGGGGGGCTCTTGTAGCTACTAAAACATTCAGTACATCATTTGCATCAAGCACATTTGCACACATGTTGCCACATACATTTCCAAACATTTTCCACTTGAGCCCTTGGTACAAGCTCCTCTTTAAAAAAAAACAACTCCCCTTCCCCCCCTCCTTTTTTTTAAATGAATCATGTTATTGGGGGGCCCATACAACTCCCATCACAATTCCTAACAGCATCAGCTGTATTCAGGCCACTTTTACACATCCATTGCCATCATCACTCTCAAAACATTCTCCCTCCCTCCAGGCCCCCATTATCAGCTTCCTATATTACCCTTCCTTCCCCCCTTCCCTTTTAACCCTTAGTAGTTTACATATTATTTTTTCCATCCTGTACACTGTACAATGTGTCCTAAAACTCAAGTCCCTGTTGTCTGTGCCCCAGATAGGAGGTTATGTGTAGATCCCTGACGTTTCTTTTGGTCTTTTTTTCTTGAGTGTTACTCTTTCCTTTTCATTTTCCAACTATATGTTTTCATATTGTTCAGACGAGGACATTGCTGGTTTGCCTAATTATATGGATTGGGCATGGGAGGGAAGCCTGGGGAAAAGATAATGGAGCCAATGGGGGAAGAAGGAAGGGGGGGGGGCGGGGAATGGTGTGATGAGCAGAGGGCATCATGCACATGGGAACAACTAGTAAACTGACCAGATTTTAATTGGGACACCATCAACCAGGGGAGGGAGGTTCTTGATTAAAAATTTGGTCCATATGGAGCAACAAAAATTTTCATAGAACACAAAAATAGTACTGTAATATATTTATTTTAAAATGCTCCAGGACAATTTAAAATTTTTAAAAACCAGGACATCCAGTTACCTTACAGCTAGGAAACCAGAAGTAGCATCTAGGAGAGGGTAGGGATCCTGTGAGTATTAGAGCAACACCAAGCTAGTGGAGTGGAAACGCTAAGAGGTGGAAGAAGGGAGAATATGATTGGGGGGGAGGGGCAGGAGGAGGAAAAAGGAAAAAGAGGGTAGTTCTAGGAAGCAAAGGCTTAGATAGGAAGAGTAACAGAGGTGTGCACTTATATAAATGCATTAATCAATAACAATAGAGGTATTTGGCCTATGTACATATATTTATAAGGCAATACACTGAGGCAGGAGGGCCGTGGGCTTTGACTCATACCTTCCCTCAATACAAGAACACTTTGTAATAACAAATTGGCATTTGTGGTGGTCAAATACTCGAGCCCTACCCCCCGTCCACAATCACTGAAGACAAAATGGGTGCATAAGCAGATGTGGTGAAGACAGAGGATGGTGCCCAGCTACTAAAAGATATGATGTCTGGGGTCATAAAGGCTTACACTTAAAAAAGTGGCCATCCAATAGTGAATCAACGAACCGCCATGGAAGAAGCACACCAGTCAATGCAATCATGAGGTGTCATTGAGACCAGTCAATAGATATCAGAAAATTCACGACAAATGGTAAGCAAACAAACAAAAATTCATTGGTGAAAATGAAGTGGTGTTGGAATGGAGACCCAAGTCCATCTGTGGACAATGGAACATACCCCACAGAGGGGTTACAGGGAGGCGATGAGTGAATCACGGTGCTGTGGAGCACTAATGGGTCACACATTACACCTCTGATCCCTTGAGCCTCCTCACCCCCCACTATCATGACCCCAGCGCTGCTTCCCACTCTGCATTAGACAGGAGTATTACATAAGTACAGGCAAGAGATAAAACTCACAACACATAGAACCAGTCAAATACCTTGCAAGATTTGTTTTTTAGGTTTTAAGGCTTAAGCAATTGACATAATACAGTTCACAGCATTCATGCTCTGCAACCTAGTGGCAGAAGTAGCATCTGAGATCAAAAAACTTTCAAACAGCAATCTAAGGTAAAATTACTGACAGTTATAATTCAGGAGCACAAGAGTAAGGAGGAAACATCACAGGAGGAATGAGATTATAGGGATAGTAGAGCATAGGAACTTCATCTTTGTTTACCTTGAGTCCAGAAGAACTAGTGTCCAAGCACCCTACCTGACTGCTCTGCTCATCACACTGGTGGAAAGACCGCTGTAGAAGCAGAGACAATGCAGAAGACACTTCCTGGGCTGGTCAAACCAGAAGAGTCCAGAGACTGTCAACCTGAAGTAGTCTCTAAAGCTTGGTCTGAAAATATTCTTTGAAATCACCTTCTAGCAAAACAACAGAGTGGAGGACATAATGAAGGATCTATATAACCACAGTGCTATCTTACAAAAAACATATATATACACATATATATATATGGTCAGTCAACGTTTATTCTAAATTCAAAAATGAGAAGGTAAGATAAGGAAAACTATAGCAATAAATACAGAATATAATTGAGAATATTGACACATTGTGAAAAAATTTTTATCTTTGCATTGTGAAAAAAATTTAACTAACTTCACTGAATAATTTGTATAGAAATTGCCAAAAGAGAACCTAATATACTTTGTAATGAAACACTGTACAAACTTTTTTTAATGACCCCCTGACTGTCTTACACAAAAGTCTTATTAAATAGCATAGACAATGCTATTTGAAATCAAAATTCACAGTGAATTTTAAGGAATGGGATGTAAAGATACAATTTGTACATCAGAATAACTGTCCTATGTGCCAAACGCATAATTTGTTAAAGGAGGGAATGTCAGAAACTGTGGAAAAAGCAGAAAGCTGCATAAAGTTTTAAATGCTGCAGTGGATCACAGTAGCAGGGCTTCCATCTGCGCCTTGTGGGAGCTAGCAGTCTGTTAACTGAAGTGCAACCCATGTTCATAAAGAGTAAATTTAAATATATCAAAAGTATTCGTAAACATTTTAGTCACAAAAGAACATTATATGGAAAGGATCTTTTTGAATATTTCTCTTCAGCTATTCAGTCTTGTTTTCCTGACTTGATTTATGAATTCGTTTATTGCTCTACAATGGTGGGCACTGATCCATGTCGCTCTAATGCCCATTAGTGTCTGGTTAATTTTCCTCATTACAGAGATGAACTAAATCTAGAGTCAGCACTCCTCTGTCCTATGGATCCTTTAGTGGCTCTGAGACCACGCTTGACCCTTCCCCCTCTTTCACTGATGGGTATAATGTGCCCCAGTTAGCTTTGCTGCTTCTTAAGGCTCCCAGCACTTTGCTGAAACCTCTTCCCAATCTCTTCCCTCCTCAATCATTGCTTAATTGTCAGCTACACTGAACTTGAGTCCATTTGCTTTGCTCTGCTGAGCTACAGCTTATGTTCATGTCTTTGCTTCCCTTCTGTAGCTTCTACTCATGCTCCTTGGCTTTTTTAACTCTCTGGTCACCAGAATCAAGTCTATGCTTTCCGCAGATCCTCTGGTCAAGTCTACTAAAAGTGTGTTCAGGAGTTGTTGTTGTTTTGTTGATTTTTTTCTTCTTCCAATATAGCAAATTATCTATCTATTATTCTGAAAGGAATATACATATATATATAATCTTGTATATATGAAAATGTCATGCATAAAGGAAATTTCTAAGTGGTTGTTCAATCAAGCTTGGCACAAATGTAAATCCATATCTTTGTGGATATATATGTATGATTTATATAAATATTCTAATATGAGAATTTTCTGATGTCATTGTGGAAATGAAAATGGTGAAGAGAATCTACAGAGTCAGAAAAAAAATTAAGTGATTCCAACATTTGCATTTACTTTAAAAATCTCTATTCATGGTATACATTGCTTTTCTTTCCCAAGAGACTGTAATTCCCTTTAGGATGAAACTCTGGATTTAAAAGAATCACCTACCCTACATTTTTTGCACAGCATAGGGCCTTGATAAACAGAGAAGATTAGAAAACAGAGAGGAAGGGAGATCACCCCTCACATATCCCTCGCAGGATTCTCCCTGGCCTCTCTCAGCGTGTGATGAAAGTGCAAATACTTGGTACTGCTCTTCTATCCATGTCTTCATAACTCCGACCAAGTGAGTGGATGGAACCATACCCATAGGGTGGGTTAGACATTGCTGGAGGGATTGATGAGCGTCACCATCCCAGTGTGTTTGTAATCGTTTGTTTCAGAAACAGGAAGAGAAATAAGTGAACAGGAAGAGCTACCAGCGAACCCCATGGAATAGCCATCTCCAATATGGGAGAGATGAGAGAGCATCAACGGCTGCACCACAAGACACGAAGAGCAGAGTAGCCTTGACGGGACCAAGAAGTAGAGCACAGAACCAGCATTGAGATGATCAGGCTGAGCCGCAGACTCTCAGTCCACAGCGCAAGGCGAGGGACCAAGAATCATATGACAGGGAGGCTGAGAATCAGACAGGTACTCTCCTATCAGCAAGCGAGGAAGAGGAAGTATATACAGAAAGAAGTGTACCTTTGACACTTTGCAACATGCTATTTCCTTACCAAGCACCATAGTTGTATTTGCTGTCTTTCGGTTCTGTGCAGACAGAGTGAGAAATTATCAAACTCAAGAAGCAGAGTGCTGTGGGGAGAATGGTAAATAGTGAAAGAGGGTGAAAAGGGAAAGAGGGTGGCAATTGGTCTTGGGATGGTATGGATTCACTTTTTCTTTTATGTTGCCACAGAGCATCAAATCTTGCCACAACCATTTCCTCAGATCCATTTAAGTTATGTAAGGTGATTGGTTTCAGAATTATCATTCTTATCATTTGGATGCAAATCTGCTAACAAGATGGACATAAATTTTTCACTCCCCTCTTCTTTCATCTCTAAATGTTGTCTACGATGCACATGTTTTTTACATGGCAAGCTTTCAGTTATGGATGCTAATTGAAAGCTTATCTGCAGAGTTCTTCAAGCTGCTTTTTGGGAGCAGACACTTCAAATGTTAAAAATAAGTCATAATATATATTCCTTCTGTTCAGCCTCGTTTCACCCTTTGTCATTTGTTATTTTTTACTTACGTACCCCTAGTCCTCCCACGTGGTATAGGGTTTATAAATTTTTAGTGGTACCTTGGGCACTAATAAATTTCTATGAATCCAGTTATGGACTCTCATTGGCTATTGTTCTCTACAATTTTAAGTTTAGTATCCTTCTATCTGCTTTGCAAAGCATACCACATACTATATGGATATTTACAGTATATGCATACATATGTGTAGATATGTATGATACAGAGTAAAGGAGAAAATGACCCAATTAGTTTATATCAAATTAATCTTCCCTTCAGAAATTGAAAATATTTTCAAGTATGTAAGAAAACAGAATGTTATACTCATGGGGTCTTCCAACAGAAATATTAAGAGGATGGGCTTAACCCACTTCAGACATGACTCAGAAAAATTAAACAAAAAGATAAATATATACATTTCATATATTTAATTGTATATTCAGGATTATAACAAAAGTGGAGATTTCAGAAAGTCATAAGCACTCTTTAGATAATATATGTCAGTGATGTATTAAAAATATTTTAGGGATAATGTGGCACAAGCTTAAATTGTCCTTGTCTGAGTAGATGATATAGGAGCTGATAATTGAATGATAAAAAATACTCAATCAAACAAAAGCTAGGTGTAAAGACTTTCAGGCAGAGAATAAAGCAAATGTAAGCACTCTATAGAGGGCAATGTTCTGTAAATACAAATAAAGTCAGTGGTTGATCCATATCCGTGGAAGAAAAGAAGTATGGTTGAAGATGTAGACCATGACAGACTATGGAAGGCAATAATTATGAATTTTCTGCCAGTTAGTTGCCATGGAATCAACTCAGATGCCTGGTGACAGTGCATTCAAATAGCACTGTTTTTTATAGAATTTGCAATAACTACATTTTTTAATGTTGATTACTCAGCATTTCTTCTGATGAGTCTGTGAATAAACCCAAAGGCAAACTTTCCATTTGCAGTACTCAGGACATGGGAATTTTCAGAATGACAATGATATGGACAATAAAGAAATGTAGAATCTCATTACTCCAATTGAATATTGATATCTTTATTCCAAAAAGTTTTGATTTCAATTTTGCTTATTTATTTACTCATAAACATTTAACTTACGATTAGATTTTGCTTAACTTCCAGAAAATATTTATGTAAGTAGATCAAATAGAGATATTTCCCCCACACCTAGTGGTATGAAATAATAGACAGTCATTCAGTGATGGCTATATTTGGAGTCTATTTTGACTAAATTCATCCCCGTGACAGAACAGAATTTCTGTCACAGAAATTCTATTGGGTTTTCTTGGAAACAGGTCAATAGGTCTTTCTCCTACAGAGGTGCTGCTCTAAGCCCTGAGAATTGAATGATAAGAAGGTGTCAATCATCAACTTTTGAGGATGAGCCAGCAGTGGTTTTTTTCTGTTAGCAGTGGAACATGCATTTATTTGCATCATAAGGCTCCAGAACCAATACAAGCATTGATGATATTATCATGAGGTAGGTATAAGGACTGACAAGCATATGTAAGGAAATAGAACTTTTTCAATGTATTAAAAACTCAAAATCATCAGAAGAGTCATTTAATAAATTATTTCTTATTCTGTATTTGACAGTCTGCTCATCTTACTCTTCCTTTTGATGTTTCTCCAGAGATACATCTATTACATATTAGTGAATATCAGATGAAGAATGACAATCTATCCTCTTAGCTAACTTCTTTTCTGGGTCAGCCAAGGTGAGTCTTTCCTCATCCATCATCCATTTCACACATCGAGGACAGAGTTGCTTCAATGCACTTTTGGCGTTCTTTCTTGTCTGGTGATTATATATTTCACAATTAATTGGAAGTATATTATCAGCTTAAGTCGATTTTTTTTGAATTTCTGGTCTGGTACACCCTCCCAGGAGAATAGAAATCATGTCTTATTGTATGGATCACTTTGTAATTATTTCCATTTACCATAGCACAATCTTTAAAGCTTGTAGTAATTACAAAGCATGACCACAAAATAATGTCCTCTTTTCCCACAGTTCCTACAGCATAAATCAGAATAGAAAGCTTAGAGTTATCATAACTTAGTGTATAAATTAAATAAAGTCTGGTATCAAATTTCCATAAAATTATATGGTCTAACACAATATTTTGTATATTGAAAGAACTTTACAAACCAAGGTCAATCTTCAGGGATTTTTGTTCTTTTCTTTTCAGAACATAACCTGTGTACTAGAAAAAGCAAAATTTACACAGCTCAGCAGGATAATTTGCATTTTGTATCCCAAGAGAAAATATACAAAAGATTGTTCACATCTAAGAAAACGGTTTGTTTTTCTAATTAGATAGTCTGAATGTTTTATGGAAATTTGACTGCTGAGCCTTAAAAAATCATTGCTAAACACAAGCATAAAAAATGTGGAAATCCTTTCACAATATCCAAATAAAGCCCTTTATTAGTTGACTTATTTCACTGAACTGGAGGGGGTATCACTCTAGGTGATGCTCTGAAGGGTAATGACACATTATCAGCAAAACAAAACTAAGTCGACCTACAAATCCAAAAATAAATCTGAATTTTCAAGACGAAGCGCTGGCTTGCTTACCATTTACAAAGGAAACTAAGAACAATATAATCTTGCAGGGCAGGAGACAGGTATGAATGGATAAAAGGTACTGTCATCCAATCACCTCCAAAAATGCCAATAACTTGAAAAAAAGAGTAGGAAGTTATATTGGCTGCTGGCTATAGGCAACATCAATCAGGTGTGACCAAGAAACATTTCTTCAATATAATGTGTCAACCAATGGGTTTAATGTACGACAAAAACTTCAGCCTCTACAACCTTGATATCAGAAGGACTCACTGGTAACCAGCGACCACTGTCAACTGCTATGAAAAGGATCACATTAGGTAATTATGGGTAGCAAGGGCAAAAAAGTGGAACAGAATTCAAAAATTATAAAAGAGAACAGGTTTATGGGTGGAAAAAGATGAGCAGAACCATGAAGTCTGTTATCCTTGTTTGCATTTATTTTATGAAAAATAAAATAATATCTATCTGTATTAAGTCAAACTGACAAATACAATTCAAAGGATCAGTCGGAAAGTTTAAAAGAACATGTGGATATGTTAATTTAGAAATAACAAAAATTGAAAAGAAAGATGGAAATGGATGTATACTTCAATGTCTTGCTGTACACACAGAAACCATTGTATTGGTCAATGTTTTCTTATATATATTCTCAATAAAAACAATTAAAGTGAAATAAAATATAATAAATTTGTTACACTATTGAAGCATGCTTGACTTCATACTTAATCAGCAATGGTTTCAAAACTCAGTTTTTGAAATAGTCAAGTATGCTTCCTTCAAGAAATAATTCAAATAATATAAATTGAGCTTCAAGATAACAATTTAATTGCTAGGTGGATAAATTAAATAAATGATGTATAAAATGTGCTTGTAATAGCTTCTCTATTTAATGTTGCCCTTCTGTTTACTTAATCATCTTGTATAAGCATTTCCTTGATAGAAGAAATGAGAAAAACTGAGTTGGTGTTGTATTTAACAATATTTATTGATTACTTACTTGTATAAGATCTATATTAAACCCTGGGGAGAGATATAGAAATGATAATCTTGTAATAGGATATTTGAGAATTAAACTTCTATAACACATTTAAGAAAATCTCTCCTATTGCAGCTAATAGTATCGCCCTTTATCAATTGAGTAAAGCATTGTTGCACTTGCACCTTGCTCGATGTTTTCTTAATCTTTGACAATCGTATGTAAACTCATCTAAATATAAATGCTTCTTTTTATGGAAATTTATAATTTTAGTCTTTTGGAGTTAGAAGTGGCTTAAAAAAGATCCCAGATCTTAACTGCTAAATGGCTTGGACTCTTTGTCTAATTTCTAAGACTCGGTTTCTTTCCATTAGGAAGTACTTCTGTCGTAAAGGGTTTTTTTCAAAATATTAATCAGGTAATGTAGACAGCATCTTTAAAGCCCTGGTGAGGTAGCAGTTACACATTTGGCTGCGACCCGAAACCATCAACAGATCTGCTGAGGACTTTGTATCCCTTTAAACAGTTGCAGTCCTGCAACCCACTGGGGGAGGGGCGGGCCTAGGGGAGGGGCCTGGGAATGTGGTGGGTGTGTGTGGGGGACCGGGGAGGGGGGTTGCCTGTCCTGCTTTACTCAGCATTGACTTGAAGGCTGTGAGCTTGGTTATTGGCTTTATACATCATTGCAAAAGTAGAGAGACATAGAAAGTGATTAATAATCATCGACTATTTGATTATTATTCTCACTGCTATGGAATCCCATAAAAATACCGTTTTCTTAGTCTTCCAAAGGACATTTTTATCCTTTAACCCTTTGAAGTAGTTTTGCTTGTTTGTTTGTTGGTGGCAGCAAATATGATACATCTTTTGATTTATTGATGGTTGCTTTCATGGCGTTGATTGTGGATCCAAAAATAAAATTCTTAACTTCAATTCATTTTCCTTACTCATCACTATCTTGTTTATTGACCCAGGTGTGAGGATTTTTGTTATCCTTACATGGAGGTATAATCCATAAAGAATATGGTATTCTTTGATCAGCAATACCAAGTTCTCCATGATCTTTGTTTCAATGCATGCTAATTGCATATGTGATCAATTTTAGGTGGAGGAAGTCCATAGCACTCTCCAGTTTCTTCACTGCTGGCTTTAACGGGTAATATAGAATTCAAGAGTGTATTGTCTCATCTTCCTTGCAGTCATATAGGTAGTATTCTATTTCAGGAGCATTGTGTTTCCAACTTGATTTAGAAATGTTCTCTTTGAGCAGAATGGTTACGATTTTCCTGTTCAATTTGCCATGCCCTGCATTCCACGTGATTGCCTTATTCAAAATGTCCAATGCCAGCTGACTTCAGCTCACTAATGTCAAGGACATTGATTGGTATGAGCTTATTTTCTTTTTAATAATTTCAATTTTCCTAGGATGATACACATTCCATTCCATTTATACAGATCTTCCTTGTCTGGGATGAAGGCCTTCTAACCTGAGAGGGGCATCTTCTGGTAGTATATCAGAAATGTTTCAAGGCTTTCCAAATGGATGCCCCTCTCCATTGCCCCTAGTCTGTCATAGTCTAAAAAGCTCCTGAAAACTATCTATCCTTAGTGATCCTTCTGGTGGCAGAAATACTGGTGATATAGTTTTCAATAACATAGCAGTATGCAAGCTACAACAGTATGAAAAATGGAAAGACCAGATACATGGTGATTATGACCTGTTGGAACACAATTCAAAAATTCAGAAAATGGTGTTAAATTAATCCATATGGAAGATTGGCATCTAAATTATTGGGGGTTTTCGATTCTCTTCTTTAATTATGATTTGAGGGCAATCAAAAGCATTGCAGAATAATTATACATAAGAATCTTCTTACAGATAGTCTTGACAAGAAATTATGTCAGTGGTAGTAGCAGAATTTTTTCAAAGTACCTAGAAAATTAATAAAATGTTTATATAATAAAAAGAGCAGAATGGAATAAAATGAAAACTATTCAATAAGATAGTGAAATGATTTTCCCCAATGTGTTTTCAATTATGAAGCAATATGTTATAGATAAATATTCATTGTTATGACCAGTAAAAGTCTAGTCCATTCAATTTATTTATGGAAGCATGGCAAAACATGAAATTAAGATGAAAATACAAAGTTCATTTAACACTTAGAAAAGTGTTTGCAAAAAAATAAATAAATAAATAAGAATTTGCTGAGCCCTGGTGGCGTAGTGGTTGTGTGTAAGACTGCTACCCACAGGGATGGAGGTTCAATTCCAGCTCCACAGAGCAAAGGCTGGGCCTCCTACTCCCATCACTAGAGGGCAGTGATGCACCCCCCAAAAAAAAAACAAAAAAACAGAAAAATGTTTGCTACTGGTAATGAAAAGTGACCTGTTCTGCTGTTGCCATTGAGAAGCACTGTTCCCATCGAGGTGGATTCATCTTGATAACCATAATCAGGTTACAGAAATTTGTCTTCTGTAGAAAAAAATGCTAGTAGATTTTGAACATTTGAGTTCAAGCCCAAGATTTCCATTCATCTGGCTGATTTTATTCTTTTCTTCACTTGATCTTAGCCAAAAGGCTTATTAATATTTTCTAACTGGTGCATTCTACAAACTGAAAAAGTGAGTTGTAGAAATAGGGATCTGTTTTTTGCTGCACAGCATTTATTGAAAATATACCTTCATATTTCAAGCACTATAAATTTTCCTAAAATCACATATAGGCTGATTTCTCCATAGTTTAAGCTGGAAACTGATAACAATTAGTATATATGTATGCACTGTGCTTACAAAAACAATTCTATATATTAGAATAAAAATATGCTATTTTATTGGTAGGTTAATTAAGTAGTTGAATTAGAAGTATGTTTTGGAAAATATATTGAATATGAGTTATTTGGTTCTATTAATCTGGTCATGCATAATTAGACCTTAAAATATAATGCAAATGCAGTATTTCTCTCAGATATTTTCCAGTTTCATGTGTGTATGTATGAATATGGAACTTGAATATATTAATAAAACATCACTTTTTATCTCTGCCAATTTAAGTTTGCTGGTTATAGAATAGCAAAACGCTTGTCAATAAATTAAAGACTCAATTTTGTAGCTTTCTCTGAGGCCTAGATGAGGATACAGCTAACATATTATTGGTCCAGCTCTCTCTAGCTCTAATCTGTACTGCCTGAAGAAGATCTGGGAAAAAAAATAAAAAAGAAAAAGAAAAAAAGAAAAAAAAAAGAATGTACAACACAGCTGGAAGCAATATATAAGGTTACAATGTCAGGACAGTCATAATAAGCCCTGTTCCTTAGGCCTAAAGAAAAATAGAAAAGAATTGAAAAATTACAAATCTTTTTGAAGGGCTATATTAGTTGCCACCAGCTATTCTCATTTCAATAAAGAAAAAATTAGCAGCATTTTCTAATAATGATACTGCTCATATTTGGGACCAGGTTGATGCATGTATAAAGTTACCATCATTGCATGCACTGTACATTGTCCCTCACACATAAAAACTCTAATTACTGAATTAACCACATTTTCAGTTTGGGCTTGTTGTAACTATGGTTTGTTGATCCTTTAATAAAAGCAGCACCAGACTATCAAACCTGTTGTATTTTTCTATTCCTGATCATCATATTAAAAGGACTAATAGATAAGGAGACAGAAACTTTTAGCTAAGTGAAGTGTTCAGTGACCTGTGCCAATATCTTTCAAGAATAAAAAGCAAATTTTAATTTCTACAATTTGCAGCAATATAGAAAATGACGTTTGACACCACTATTTAATAAATATTTTCCAATATGGGTAATATTTTATTGAGCTGAATCCTAAATTCAGCAAGCCTGCATACAAATTCAGCTAAAAAAATGAGATTATTATCATCTTCAACCTATGTAGAAGTGTGATGAGCTATCTAAAGCATTTTAGCAGATTTCACTTGTGAAAGGGAGTGAGCATGGAGTTTATAAGTTTAATGTACATAGCAAATATAGTAAATATGCTTTTCACATACATAGGCAGCCAGAGAGAAAAGGTGCACTCCGTCTTTTTTTATAGTATTCAGTCAGATTGTGTTAGGAAATACCAATGTAAGTACTCTTTACTATTGATTATTACTCAATCACAAGTCAGTGTGGTGAAAAATATTCCCCCATTTCATAAAGTTCAATGAGACTTGAATATTATTTCCATTCTCTTTATGTGGAGGTGAAGCGATTGTTTAAACATATGTACATTTCAACTGGAGAGCCTTTGCTTTTAAGTGAAAATTAAACACTTGTCTTGAGTCAAAAAGAAAAAAAAATTAATGACAAAATTCCAATGGTTACAATTATAATGCATATCTGTTCCCTGAAGAAAAATGTTTTCTAAATTAAAGATTGGACTTGTATTATTGAATTTGGCAGTATTCCGATGTTTCACGTTGCTATCTACAAGAATAACAGAGGTGATTATTAAGAAAGAAATCCTTACTTGGAACACATGCACATAAACACATACAAATTTTAAATAAACTCTTTCAAGTATATATTTTCCCTTAACCGGTGCAGACATTTTTATTACAACATCAATGCTCCCTAAGAAGCAGTATGAAGCTTAGGAGATGTATGAATTACAGAAGGCCTGGGGAGGGACTGAGGCAGTCAGGAGACGGCGTAGCATTGATGAAACATACAATGTTCCCCTAGTTCTTGGATACTCCCCTCCACTGTCATGATCTCTTACGGGTACGGCTGGATCAGAGAATGTACCCTGGTACAGGTCGGAACTAGAAACACAGGGACTCCAGACAAGAAGAACCCTTCTCGCTAGGACCAGTAGTGAGAGGGGCAGTCATGGGAGGGTGGAGGAAAGGAGGGGTGGAAGGGGAGAACAGACTACAAAGAGCTACTGTCTATGGCCTCTTCCCTGGGGAACAGACAGCGGAGAAGTGGATGAAGGGAGACATCGGATGGTGTAAGATATGACAAAATAATAATAATTTCTAAATTATCAGGGGCTCATGGGTCAGGGGCAGGGATGGAGAGGAAGAATAAGGTGCAGATACTAGGGGCTCAAGTAAAAAGCAAATGTTAAGAGAATGATCATGGAAGCAAAAGTATTTGACACAATGGATGCTTGTGTAGATTGTGATGAGTTGCAGGTGTCCCCAATCAAATGATTTAAAAAACATTTTGAGATTTAACATTTTGCAAATCCAAGGAACTAAACAAAAACTCACATACATCCATGTGTATGTATATATGTTTTTGGAGATATGGATATTTATGGATATATTGGCATATTGGAATTATATGCTTATATTTAAGTAAATATGTGGCTCTATACAAGTGTGTATGTTTAAACATATATACAAAGACACACATACATATATGGAATGGAGCTCTGATGGTGTAATGTGTGCCCACTGGGCGGCAATCTGCCTGCTCAGCAATTCCAAGCCAGACACAGTTCTGCAGGAGAAAGACCGGTATTTCCAGTCACACAAGCAGCTACATTCGCAGAAGCCCACGAGGGTTCCCACTGAGTCAACATTCGCTCAGTGGCCATGAGTGAGCTGGAAGTATACATGTGCATAAATTTGTTCTCTTTCCAGTTCTCTTGAAACATGTTCCATACACTCCACATAAAAACACCACATCTTTCCATTATGTTGTCTTTTCATGATCAACCTTCTTTCTATTCTCACAAAAAATATACTCATTCATATTTCAAAATCTATAATCATATTTCTCTATACTTATCTTTCACTGACTTCAATATCATCATCATCATTGTTTTTTCTATTTACTTTTCTCTTGCTGGGCTATGAAACATTGTCATATTTGCCAGCTCCAGTTATTGTTTCTCATCATTTGGCATTATTTTTACTTTTCCGTTATAAATAACCTTTCATTCTGGGTAGAAAAATGAATCTCTGTTACTTCGAAGACAACATGATCTCCTAATGCTCCTTTTATATCCAAAATATTTTTTTCTGAATTTCCTGCACCTCCCACCCCTAACTTTTCCTGATAAACTTTATCTAATAAAACCTAATTCATATTTTATTGATAGATACTGAAGTGCTTCCACCTATAGTTGGGGAAAAGAGTCTTCTCCATTTACACAACGGTGTGTGCAAGACTACACCAGGCATGAAGGGAGTGATTCTGTGCAAGTGAATATAGTTCATGTAGGGATAGAGCCCAACATCCCTCTCTCAACGGGGCTTCAAAATATCAGTACCAGGCTAAACAGGGACAATATTTCCCAGGGATCACTAAGACTCTACTATAAATTAACAATGAGGTTTTAAAAAGAAGAAAAGTGCAGATTAAAACAAACAAACAAATGACAACAACACAAATCCAGGAATAGGTTTGGGGCACATATGGAATCCTGGTTCCAATTTGAAAACAATTAGTTTTTACATCATGGCCTTGCTAGATACTCACTCTCAAGACGGGAACACAAAAGACATGTATATAGCAAAATGTGGTGAAGAAATTAGATGGTATCCAGTTATCAGACAAAATAGTCTGAAAGGCTTGCCTCCAAACAAGCAGCGACTAAGTGAGCTGTCCACTAAATCCACACTGACAAAGTGTAGCATCATCAAGCCATAGAATCTGAAGTGGAAGGAGGGATTAATATGAGAGCCTAAATTGTGAGAGAGAATTCATTTGCAAAATATTATGGATGACAGTGGGAGCCCATAATACATTTGGGGGGACTACGTAGGAAATCAGCCTCTGTGATCTCCCTCTCTCCATAATTAAAGACTGGGAGGAAAGTGGTTACTGAGCAAAGTGCATTGGAGGCATGAGTATAGAAGATCAAAGAGAAAAACCTGATCTGCACAGTTGATGCATACTGACCCTGAACTGGTTTTCAACATTTCCCATATTCTTGTTGGGTTTTGCATTTTGTTTGTTCATATTAGGGTTTATCTCAGAGGTATTATGTCATTGGGGGGTCATCCTCTTGAAACTGTGTTTTGTGTTTTTCTAGTTTTCCACTTATGAAACCCAGTTTGATTAACCTATGGAGACAACAGGTATGATAAGGGCATGGGGAGATATGGGCAGTAGTGGGAGGAAAGGTAAAACAGAGATCATGTCAAGGAGTCCAGGAAGGAAAAGATAAATGTTTGGCAACTGATTGTGGTAGCAATTGTACAATACTACTTGAGGTGATTGAACTATGGAATGATATGTTATCATCCCAAGTAATAGCAATTCTAATTAGAAAAACAAAACAAAACAGACCATGATTATCTACTGGTTTTCTAGTAGAATCCCAATATGTCTTGGTTCAGTAGAGGTAAATAAATTAGAAGGTAGAGGAGAAAAATGGCCTATTTGCCATTCACCAAGTTCCCTGAATCCTCTTACATTACTTTTTTGGGAGCTTATAAACTTATTTTTCTCTTGGTACTCATCTTCTCTATGCATTCTTATTCTTCATATCAACCCTGGAATTGCATTGCTTAAAAGGGGAGGGGGGAATAAACAAAGATCATCCAGCAGTGCTGTCTCCTAATTCATTCTCCTCGCCCCAAACTCCAGAATCAGTTGCCTTTGATAATGAATAGGATGAAAATGGCCAACAAACCTAAAGAGCTTAACTTATACCTTAAATCCAAAGCATTTACAATTTTCTCTATGCTCCCTGTGTCCTTAAATCCTCCTAGTTGTTTTAGTACTCCTTTCCCTTCGCAGACTCTATTCCTCTCTCTTCATCCCAACTGGAAGTCTCTTACCAGAAGCAGCTTTAACAAGCTCATCAGCTTATACTCTATGTATGTAAGATGGCATTACATAAGTAGAGACATTTTTCCCTTTATACTTTCTCAATATTCACTTTAAAGTCAGTTTATAAAATATATTTGGATAATTAATTAGCTAAAGCATGTTTCAAGCAAATGAATATTGTACTCAGAGAAAGATAAGTTTAATCTTAAGGTAGTTTAATAGGGAGCTTATTGTCATCACATTTTATAAGTGAGACTATAACAGATTTTAATAATTATCTTACTAAATAATCATCAAGCATAACTCATATATAACTCAAATAAAGATGTCAAAATAGAGCACAGTGTAAGTTTTATTCTGTGATATGACAATTTTCATGAGATGCTTAAGACTTTTACAAAATATTGAAACACTTATGTTCAACTTCCAATTTATATGCAGTATGAATCTAAATCCAAACATCTGATTTAGAAAACTGCATAATATATAGTATGAAACATAATTTTTCAAAACTTATCAACTGTTAAATAAAATAAAATTGTTGCTAGGCAGATAATTTCCAGATAAACTGGAAAGGAAATTATTCATCAATATGAAATATTTATAGACAGGCTATACAATACTTAAAGATATGATTTCCAATTATATAAAGAAACAGTACATTTCAGTGAAAATCATACTAAAAGAAAGAATGATCTTTTGCTTTCATATGTTGTTAACTAAAGAAAACGTTCAATTATTCTTTCACTTGCCAAGAGATTAGGAAAGACTTCATTAAATACTGGTTTTGAGCTCCAGGAGGTGTCATCAACTCAGCAATATTTTGGCTGACTCATCAAAATACACACAACTAAAAGCATTAATTTCTCCTTAAAAGTATTCTTGAAAGCTGTGCTGTTTCAGAATCAGAAGCACAGTCAGCTGAAAACGTGCAGTCAAATTCACCTTTAATGGAAAGAAAAAATCAATTTATAGTAGTATTGTTATTTATTATATGACAGAATTTAATCCAACGAGGTTTTTTGTTGAAATTTAATATATCACTTGATCCTATATACCTTTCATATTGAGATGTTTAGTCCTATTTCTAATCCTTTGGACCTAATCCTTTGTCTCAGAGGGTTTATCTAATGCTTTTCAAATCCTTGAATTGCAATATGTTCTAAGAAATAACTTAAAATGGACAAGGCAACCTTACCTGACAATGTTGCTTTTGCTGCAAATTTGAAAGCTTCATTCCTTCCTCAATATACAAGATCATCAGAAACTGGTTTGTACCAGCAGGAACGTGTCCCCTTGGATGGGAAGTTTACAGGATAACACTTACCAGTTCCTATAAGTCAACTACATTGAGAAAGATGATCTTCATTGACATCCTCGATCATCATTTGATTTTTTATTTAAGTGACATTTACAATCCAAACCTAATTAATTTTCATAACATTCCTCAAAAGCTTACAAGTTAAGTGGTATGGATTTAATTGGAAGAATATGTTTAGCACACATTCCTGACTCTGTAAAGAAGCCCTAAATAACTTTAAAGGTTCTTCAACCATATAAAAGCAGTAAGTCTCGTCTCCAAATGTCTGGCACTAAGTGTCCTGTTAATATTAAATATAATATACTGATATCTGATCCTTTCATATGCTACTCTTATAGAAGATGTCTTGAAAAATCACAGTTGACATCTTTTAGACAATTCTTTGGTTCAAAGGAGACATTTAAAGATGAAGATGTCTATACGTGATTATGAATTTCAAGAAAAAATATGTTAAGTAATCATTTGACATTTCTTTGGTTTGGTTATGATGACAAAAGTAATTCTTTGAGTTTAAAAATATACAAGTAGTATATTTAAAGCCCAATATAGTATTCTGGCTGGGAGAATGGAGAAAAATTATTCTACTAAAATGTCTATTTTTTAATATGTTTTGTGAGCAATTAAACTATTTTCCCCTTTCCTAGACAATTCTAAATTTTCTCAGGATAGCTTACTTTTTAGTATTTTATAATGAAGTCAAATCTAGAATGTTCTTTAAAATAGAAAAAGTTTTTATAAGCATGTTTAACAAAGAGAAGCAAGTGGTTGAGAAATCTACAAGATTTTACTTGTGCATTTTAAAAAAAATATTGTTGTATATTTTCAAATTCTATATTTAGAAATGTATAACTCTTCTCACAAAAATATTTATAATTATATATCAAATTTCATAAACTGAAGTTAATAATTATGCTTAATATTAATAGATACTGATTTTGAGAGAAAACTGCCTCAATGATAATTTGCTTTATTTCATTCAAAAATTTATTGCACATGACTAGCACTAGTTTAATCATTAAAATATATGGATTTATATTATTGAAATTATGCTCTTTTATGATAACCATCCAAAAATTAATGAGGGTGATTAATTGGAGTGACAGATGCTATTTCATATGCATTTTTTAATATTTTAAAGTTTAATCATTTCCAATTATTTCATCATCCAGATGCATGCCTATCATAAAAAAATTATGATAATAGAATGAAATAGGCAGTGATATGGATAAAGAAGAATCCAAAAATTCAGCTATCTAGCTCTTCCAAGTTTTTCTAAGCTGGCAGTAAGTTATTGTCATATTGTCATATTTATGCTAATTTCCAAAACTGTTTTAGAAATAATATCTTTCATAATGTGAAAACGAATTTTTAAAATATAGATCTGCTAATGTTTTTACCTGTTGAGTGTTCTAAATATTTTTCAATTAAAAATTACAATAAAAGATTTCAATATTTTAAATGTTTTCTACATGCATGGCACTGGGGTTAGATCTTATTACATTTAAAAAATAAAATCTGCAGATATTAAAATTATTTAGTTAAATTTGTTCATGGATGTGATGTACGTAAGAAGGTACACTCACAAGTATAAGTTTCTCAACAAATATAAGTTCTGGGATTGAACAAATGCCATACTAAACCGAAAATCACAATCAAAGTGCATGGATAGTTTAGAGATAATAGTTTCACATCTTTTTTTCTTTAACTATTCAGTTTATCTTTTTGAGATCTTCACCTCCTTGTGTGTATCCAAAAGTTAATTCCTCCAGTTGCATTTCAAAAGTGCCTATTAACAAAACTATTACTATTTCTAATAATTGAAATCCAATAACCATATTAAAATATCTGTGCAAAGGGAGCGCATTTTCTGATTTTTAAACTGACCTTTGATAGAAACCTGACAAATTGTTTTCAGATTGATGAGTTGACCCTTTGACTTTGAGGCCTGCTTTATGAGCAGATTCTCATAGCTACATTCACTTATTTGTGAGACTATTGACCTGCATTTTCAGCTGGTAGATAAGTCTATATTTGTCTCCATAACAGACTCCTGGTTCTCATGTACAGATTTATCTTTCTTGGGAAACTAGAACTTACACCTCGCTGGGAAGTCATGACAAGCCTCTCTTCTCTGCAAGCTGAAATGAAATTGCCTGTTCTTCCTCTGACTCGTGGAACAAGTGTAACAGAAACAGGAAAGACGGGCCATGAAGCTGACGGCGGAAAGAGGACCAGGATGTCACCTTTCTTGCCCACGGAGGTGCTGATGGTCAGAAAACCTGGAATGAGACTGAGGCAAAAAGTAGGAGCAAAAAAAGGGAAGGTATAATCTTTTTTGAGAAAGACTAGTTAAAGTCCCATTGCTATAGTAAAATTAAGATTTCTGGCTTACAACGTGGTTGCTTACTACATGCAAATTTTGAAGAGAATCCCTGTGGTTGATGATCATGTAAACACATATGTCTAAACAAAACTCACTGTCATGGCATTGATTCTGACTCACGATCACCCTGTCGGATGTCGAACTGCTCCTGGGGGTGTCCAAGACCGTTCATCTTTAAGGGAGTCCAAAGCCTCATCCTGCTTCTGTGGAGTCGGTAGTGGCTTAAACATTCTTACACTCTGGCTAGTGCCCCAAATGTGTAGCCCACTAAGTCCACACATGTGTCACCACAAATACAAATATATTTGCAGATATGCCATGTGTATTAATTTTTCATGTCACTATGTTCACTTACATGACGAAATATCATGAATAGGCATAGCAGGAATAGTTTGCCAACTTTAGACACCACAAAATTTACCTTAAATTAAAACTTTGGGGGGTTAGGTAAGGGGGGAGCGAGTGAAAATCTCAAAAAGATAAACTGGGCCTGAGCCCCGGTGGCACAAGTGGTTGAGTGCAGGACTATGGCCCAAGGCTTTGGCGGTTCAAATCCAGCTGTGGCTCTCTAGGAGCACAGCTGGGTAGCTGCCACGACCACCAGAGGGCAGTGATGCCCCCCCCCCGAAAATAAAAAGATAAACTGAATAGTTAAAGAAAAAAAAGATGTGAAACGATTATCTCTAACAGTTTACAAGGTCTTGTGTTCATGGAATATAAAAACAAAAACCAAACCCACTGACTTGGAGTTAATGTGACCCTCGGTGGGTTCCTAGGACTGTAGCTGTTTACAGGCTTAGAAAGCCCAGTCTTGCTCCCATGGAGCTACTGGTGCCAGACATGCAGATCAAAGCCCAATGGGTAAAGCTACATCACTAAGCTTCCTACACGGGATACCAAAGGATGAATATTTGACTCATTGAAGATGAACTACAGGCAGCAATTTCTCCAAATGATGCAAGTCCAAGGCATTTTACTATGAATTAAACTTTAGAAATTAATACAATTATGAACTTTTATTCACCTGTCTTACCACTGATCACCATGTATAAAACTAGGTAAGACTTTTATCAGTATGGAAAACTAGAAACATTAACTGATATTAGCCTCTCAGAAATATAGAGCACGTTCAAAAGAATACATCATGCAACCCACCCCTCAAGTTGAAACAGTCTTAATTAACTGTTTTTTCTCACACCTGATGTCCATGAATTATCCTTTTGCAATTGGTTGATCCAAGACTATTCAGCATTTGAGAAAATGCTTTCTTGGTGTTTTTCCAAATTTATAAATCCCCCTGATTTGCTTTATCATAACCAAATGTAATGGTGGTGATTTGTTATGCTGCAGAAAAGAATGAATTGCTCTGCCCCTCTAATTTCCTGAAGTTCAGGAATTATTAAAAAAAAATCTTTTCCCTGTACACAGAGGCCAGGAAAGCAAATAGTTCAAACAAACAAAATTCTGCAGCTTTCAACACTGAAGTAGTGTCCATTGAGACTCCACCCCTGACTTTTGCTCTGTTCTTTGCTGTGAATTGTTGTGCAGTCTGATCCACAGCTCTTCACTCCAAAGTAAAGAGGAGACAGCAAGTGCTATCTGCAGCATGCTCTTCCTTTCTACAGTAGAGGGGAAAGTGAAGAAAGACTTGCAACAGGTTATATCTGACATTATCCTATCCCTCTGCTTATCTCTGACAAAATCCACTCACTCCTTATTACCAGTGTAAGTTAGATGGCCTAGCACATTCTTTGAATTGGAGGGAGATTCATGAAAAACTCATGCAAAATCTTGCTTGATGCAAGTGAGAAGAACTTGAACCACTTACTGATGAAGATCAAATATTACAGTCTTACATATTAATTACAGAAGAAAATTTTCACAACTGAACTAAAAGGCAATATCAAAGTGGTAAAGGAATTCAGTTACTTCAATACCAAACAACTGTTTATGAAAATAGCAGTGAAACAATCCAAGGGCATATCAATTGGACAAACTTCTTGCACTAGACGTCTTTCACATATTAATGAGCAAAATTGTCACGTTGAAGACTTGGGTGTGCCTTCCCCTAGCGATGACACTTTCAATGATCTGGGTTTTTTTATGCAAAAGTTGAACAGTCAATAAAGATGACTAGAAAACCTATGCCTCTGGGTTATGGTGTTGTCAAAGAATGATGAAAACACTATGAAAAGCAAACAAACCTCTCTTCAAAGAAGTACAAGGATGCTTCTGATAAGAAAAAGTGACAAGACTCTGTCTTATGTACTTAGGGAATGTTATCAGGCAAGAAAAATGCCTGAAGAAGCATACCATATTTGGTAAAGTGAAAAAGAGAAAGGCCTTTAATAAGATGGATTGACACAGGGGCTGCAACAATGTTCTTCAACATGACAATAATTAGCAGGAGACCACAGAACTGGACAGTGTTTTGTTCTACTGTACATATGATTGCTATGAGCAAGCCTTGACTGTTCAACAACATGGCACTTGTTGGGAACTCTGAGGCATTCTCATTATTTTATTGAACTCTCTTTGTACATGCACCAAACTCTGTAAATTTTTGTTTTAACATAAGTTTATTGACTGTAAGAGATATTTTTTCTCTTTTACAACCAATAGGGCTAACATTTGAACTCTACTTGTCCATAGCAACCGAGAAATAGTTAGGTACACTACCTTAAAATTTACTTGGCATTTTACTTGGAGTTGAAAGAATATACTGTTCATACTAAGGATAATTATCTTATTTAAAAGATTTATGTTTCCTATTTGAAGACATGAAACATTGCTCCATTTTCTTAGGAATTCTTTAATGACTTTCAATAAAATTATATGATTTTCTCTATAAAGGGATTTCATTTTCAGTTTTGTATATAATACAAAAGAGACTTTATGTATGGCAGCCACTTAGTTCTAACAATCCCCACTTTTCTTGTAAAATTTATGTGCCACGAGGAAATAAAAAATAAATTAGTCAAATTTTCAATAAAGATACATAAAGAGACATTTTCAAACACCAAACTACATGTAGCTGCTACTCAAGGTAGTGAAATTAATTTTCTTGAAGGCCCATGTGAAGGATTGATGGAGATGTGTGGAACAGGTGCCATAACTCAAAAATAGTCAGTGAAAATGTAATCCCTAAAATAAAGAGCCTCATTCTGACTGAGAGTTGTGTCTATATGGTTTGAGGTAGTTCATTCTATTGTGGAGTCTATGCATTTGAATTGTGCTGACAGAGAAGAACACTGCCTGTCCCCTGCACTGCTAACAGACAAAGAGGTGTGTCTGGGAAGAACTGAGAGCACAGTGTTCCTTACAGGCAAGAATGGTGGGACTTTATGTTACATACTCCAGTCCCTGGAGGAGGACATCATGTTTGGTAAACATGGAAGGGCAAATAAAAATAAGGCCCTTAAAGACATGGGCTGACCCAGTGGCTGCAAGAATGAATTCAAGCATAGGAACAAATGTGAGAGTGTACCCGACCCAGCGCTGTTTTCTATTGCTCTACATAAGGCTACTATGGGATGAAACTGATTGGATGACTCCTAATGGCACTTATAACAACCATAAACCATTGTGGAGTTTTGGTGCCCAGCTGAACCAACAGGTGATATTTGAAAACCTCTATAAGAGTACACACCCTCAAAGGAAATGGTTCCCTATTTAAAATATAGGGTTGGGGACTGAGCCCCGGTGGTGTAGTGGTTGTGCGTGGGACTGCGGCCCACTGGGACGGAGGTTCAATTCTAGCAGTGGGGCTGGGTCTCCTACTCCCACCACCGGAGAGCAGTGATGCCTCAAGAAATATATATGCATATATATAGGGTTGGATATAGGGTTGGATTAACAAATTCCTCCTGAACATGGTTTGGTTCTGAAATATAGAGGAAATACAGTTGCACAAATGGAAGCTAATTATTTGTCAAAAATTTTTCCATATTGAATTGGGAGTAGTGTAAGATTTATACCTGGAAGTCTAACTTGTCTTTCCTTGTATTCAATAATTGGCTTAAGTAAATATAATTAAACATAATGAAAAACTTAAAAAATACCAATTATTACCATCACAATATTATAAGGAAAATAATTAGATTACATCAGCTGCTGGAAAATTTTGCAAAGAAATTTGACAGATATTAATAATACAAAATTATTTCAAAATTTGCATGACTTTTCTAAAGTGATCAATTTCATAGGAGTTCATATGGTTATATGGGCGCATGTTGTACAGATTCAAGGCTTTATTTTATGAGAATGAGGTTTTATACCATCTGTGTTAGTTTGGGTAGCCGAGAGAAGCAAATTCATTAAGATGTATATGTTTATAGGGAGAGGTTTATAGACAAGAGGAATGGAATACAGAGAAAGCATCCCAATCCAATTTAGTCCAAGCCCACAAGTCTGATATTAACCCATATGTCTGGCACCAGTTGAAAAAAATCTTCTTCAGATTCACAAGACACATGCAATGACTCCAAGAAAATCACAGGCCAGTGAGTGCAGTCTTGTGTAGCCAGTGATGGTAGAAGCATTTCAGCGCTGGCAGGGACCTTTCTGTGGCTTCTCAAGCATCTCAGCACTGACAGGAGTTTCTGTGTGGCTTTCCCAGCTTTAGAGGTCTGGTTCCATCATGGTAAGCCCATGTGGCTTTTCCTCCAAGATATCTCACAGGGAGTCAGTCTTTTGTCTTGTCAGTAGAGGATCTCCAAGAGACTGAGTCATAAGTCTCTTGTCTCAAAGGGGAAATACAACCAGATTTCCCAGAATTCTTGGAGAAAACCATGCCCACACACTATTCTCATTGGCTATCTCCAGAATGACAGGCTAGAGCCTCCACCTCTACACTCCCAATCCCGAAATTGACACCATATTAGTGACTGCCACATCAATCTCTTACTATGAATCTTATCTGCCGGTTTTTCAATAAGCATTTCAATGAAAAAATGAGAAGAGAGAAAATAAGCAAACCCCAAATTATATTTATTTGGAGGCAAAGTCCGTAGTTAGACAAATGAAAATGACATAATTGACTAATATCTAAAATGAAAGAAGAAATACCACTACATAGATTACATACTTCAAAATTATAGTAAAAAAAGGATGCTGAGCTCATACCTATGTATTTTACAACCAAGAACAAACAAAGAATGGTATAGTGGTTGAGTGTGGGACTGCGACCCACTGGGTTGGCAGTTCAAATCCAGCAGCAGCTCTCCAGGAGCAAGGCTTGGCCTCCTACTCCCACCAGAGGACAGTGATGCCCCCGCCTAAAAGCAAGAAGCACAAACAATATAGATAGATAAATAGATAGATAGATAGATAGATAGATAGATAGATATAGATAGATATAGAAATATATTGCAAAAAAGAACTTATTAATAATGGCACAAAAACAATTGTTAAAAAATCAAATGAGCCTTGTTTCTATTACATAATTTATAAATAAAACCTTTTAATTCAAAAATTCTATATTCAGTAGTCTGAACTCCAAAGCAGTTAACTGCAGGCAATTCAAAGAAGCATTACTACAAGTCTCCCAAAGAGAGCCCATTGCTCTTCAATTTTGTGGAAAATGACATCGGGGTCTTCTAAAACAACATGCAAACTGCAGCCATCCTCAACAGCCTCAATTGAGAAAAATAACAAAAAAAAAAAGAAAGAAAAGAAAAAGAATAGACAAATGTTGGAAGAAGTCCTGAACTAAACAACATACATAGAAGAAGGCACTGATCCACAGAAAGAGATCTTCAGAACACTGCTTGGAGTCACACAGGACATGAAGGAAACAATACAGAAATTATATCATATGAAAGATGGGATAAAGGTCCCACATCAAAGGGAAATGCAAGACTTATGAGACAAAATAACAAAAGCAATAGCGAATGATTAGACTTTACCAACAGACTTGAGGAAGCAGAGAATCACACCAGTGACCTAGAGGATAAGCCGACAGACTGTAACAAATGGGAATGACAATCAAATAAGACAATAAGAGAAGCTAAAGAAAACTTAAGAACCATGTCTGATGCTATGATGAGGAACAACATTAGGATAACTGGACTACTGGAAAAAGACACAACAAAGAGGTCAACCACAAAAATAGTGAGGGAATTCTTAGAGAAAAGCTTACCCAACTTAACAAATGCAAACCAGGCAATCATTCAGGAGGTGAAAGAACACCAGCTAGACTGGATTTCAAGAAGAAGTTGCCCACACATATATTTAAATTATCCAACTTTGAGGAAAAGGAGAAAATTGTAACAGCAGCTTGGGTAAAACAAATTGTCACCAAATAAGAATATATTCAGACCTGTCAGCAGACACTATGAAGGAGAGAGAGTAGAATAACATATTACAAATATTGAAGGAAATAGCTCAAACTCAAGAATACTCTATCCAGACTAATTACCTATCAAGATAAATGGAGAAATAAGTGTCTTCCCAGACAAGGAAAATATCAAATAATATGTTTAAAGAAATCCAGCCCTGCAAAAGATCCTTACTAACCCAGTAGGGGCAGAAGTACAACCTTCACTGAACACAAATAAGAAAATCACATAGCACAACTCCGCCCAAAGGGTGGACAGAGAATAAACAGCCCTCAAGCTAACATTGGTTCATTGGTGAAAAGAGGGCAAAAATGACCCACAAACATACATATGCACAGCACACTGATAAGAAGGGAGGTAGGAAAACACATAACACAAAAAGGTACAAGATAACACCGCAGTGTCCACTGAATGACATAATAATTGAATATCAAAGGACTGAACTGAGGATTTAAAAGGCATAGGCAGACTGGCTTAGAAAACTCAACCTTCAAACTGCTGCCCACAGGAGACATATCTCAAGATTACATACACAAATAAACTGAGAATCAAAGAATGGAGAAAATATATATGAAGCAAATGGCAATTCAAAAAAAGCAGGGGTTGCCATCATAATCTTGGAAAAAAAATTGATCTCAAGGTGCAAGCCATAATAAGAGATAAGGAGGTGCAATGTATAATGCTCAAGAGAACAGTAGACTGAGAACCAGTGAGCATAATAAATATATATAAACCCAAGGAGAGACCCAAGATATTTATCAATGAAATGTTCCAAAAAGATGAACAAAGAAATCACAGACCCAATAATTTTAGGAGGTGACTGTGATATACCGTTCTCTGAGAAAATCACAGCGAATAAGCTTAGCAAAGAGGCTACAGATGTAAACCTTTCTATTAGATGACTTGATCTGATAGGTCGTATCAGAGCTCTGTACTCCGATGCAAAATAGTTTGCTTTCTTTTCTAACCCACATGACATGAAAAAAGAGAGATTTAGATTGATATGTTGACACAAAAAATACAGCAGTTAGAGAAGTCAACAGGAGAATCTTAAAAATAGCAAAAGAAAAGAAATAATAAAAATGAGATGGGTTTCATGAGAGGGAGAGCAATAAAACTATGGAAAATATTAATGCAGTTAAAAGTTGGTCCTTTGAAAGGATTAATGGACTCAATAGATCACTGGCAAAACCAACCAGGGAAAGGAAGAAACAAATTTCGATAGCAAGGATGAGGAAGAAACAGGATTTGGATCTATACTCTTTCAGGGGGAAATGTTAGGAAGCCAGGTAAGAGGTTGTCCCTCAACATATCAAGGCCTCCCTCCCCCACTTACAGGAAGTTGGACACTGATAAAGGTTAGAGGGCATGCATAAGTTCAGACCCTGAACTTATATAGGAGCAGTACACCCAGGTGGGTGGGACACCTGGGTGGGCCCCAGTCTAGGTGGGCTTAATCCAGTACTACAGGGAACAACACTGGAGACACAGTGTTGAAAGTATGTCCGATCTGACCCACCACACCAAGGCGGAACACTAAGGGCATGCAACAGAGCAGCAATGAGTAGCAAAGCAATGAAGGTCCCAGGGAATACCAAAATAGATTTGGAGCCAGGGCATGGTACCGAATCAGTTTCTACTGGAAAATGCTCCTAAAGGTCAACAAACAATTTATAGGCTATTTGTTTTTTGCTGTTGTTGCTGTTGTTTTCTTTTCTTGTATTGTTTTATTCTGTTTTGTTTTTGTGCTTTTTATTGTCTCTGCATTTCTATCTAGATAAGATATGTGTGATAAATAATTTGGAGGAGAAAACAACAGGACCAACAGTTTCAGGGGTTTCATGAGATATAAGGAAACAAGGGAGAGACAGGGGAGTGTCAACAGACCCAGGAACAAGGAAACAACAAGTTATCTAAAATCAATGGCAAGTACTGCATAGCATTCCTGGTTGGGCTTGCTCAAGGGCATTGTAGCTGAGAGGAATAACTGGAACCCAAATCAAGACCAAGCATGATAGTGGGTCAAGAGGAAAGTAAAATGAATTAGAAGAAATAACTTGGAATAACTAGGGCATTCATAGAGGAGTGTACATATGTAAATAGTGACATGGAAATAGAGCTATGTACATATATTTATATATTAAGTATTAAAGCTGTAGACTGATTTTGAGCCTCTACTCAAGTACTCTCCCAATGCAAGAACACTTTGTTCTAATAACCTGACATTCAGTAATGTTCACCTTCCAGACAGGATCACTGAAGCCAAAATGTTTGCATAAGCACATGTGGTGAAGAAAGCTATGGTTCTCGGCTATCCAAAGATATAGCATTTGGAGTCTTAAAGGCTTAAGATAAACAAGTGTCCATGTAGCTGAAAAGCAACAAAACCCACCTGGAAGAAGTCCATCAACCTGTGTGATCGTGAGGTGTTGATAGGATCAGTATCAGAAATCAAAGACCCAGAACAAAAATCACATCAATGTGATTGAGAGGGAGAGTGGAGTGGAGACCCAAAACCCATCTGTAGACAATTGGACATTCTTGCGGAAGACTTATAAGGAAGGGATGAGGCAGTCAGAGGGCAGTAGAGCACTGATGAAACATACAACATTCTTCTAGTTCTCTAATGCTTCCCAAATCCACCCCACTATCATGACCCCACTTTCTACATTACAAATCCAACCAGGCCAGAGCATATAAACAAGCACAGATAAGAGCTTGCAACACAGGGAATCCAGAACAGAGAAACCCCTCAGGACCAACTAATGAAAGTAGCAATACCAGGAGGGGAAGGGAAAGGTGAGGAAAGAAAGGGGAAACTGATCTCAATGATTGATATATAACCCATTCCCATGGAAATGGACAACCAAAAAGTGAGTGAAAGGAGACAAGGATTGGCGTGAGGCTTCAAAAAATTGTAAATTATCAAGGGTTCATGGGAAAGGTAAGGGAAAAATGAGCTAATACCAAGTGCTCAAGTAGAAAGAAATTGTTTCAAAAATGATGATGGCAACATATGTATAAATGCATTTGCCACAATGGATGTATGTGTGGATTGTGATAAGAGCTGTATGAGCCCCTAATAAAATTATTTTTTGAAAAAGAAAAATTATTTCTCATAAGAAATATTAAGATATCCTCCAGGAACTAGAGTATGTAAAAGTCCTACCGTACACCCAGAATGAACTCTGGTGTAGCTGAAGATTGTCATTATCACTTTCTGCAGTTTCAGTATCACATATTAAGTAAAGGAATTATGCTGTTGGATGATGAAAACTGAATAGTAAAGTATGTAAGTCTCTTTATCCAATCAAATTATGCATGTATGTCTTTTTATTTGAACCCCCAAACCCACTGTCATTGAGTCAATTCTGATTGATAGTTTCCCTATATAGCAATAGCTATCAATCTCCATAGAAGCAGTTCCATCTTTCGCCTGTTGAGTAGCTAGTGGACTTTTTCTGCCCACCTTGTGACTGCCAGTCCAATATTTAGCTGAGGGCAAATATACAGTAAATATGTAAAACAGCCCCGAAAATTCGATCCAAAATCTCATGTTCAAAGTGATCAACCTATCTTTGAAGGTTCTTCCTCAGGGTTTTGTTTTCTCATTTTAAATTACTAACTTGCTTTTGCACGTTCCTTCTTGACTTGGTGTCTTGTTAGTCTGTCAAAGGTGTAGTTCAATGAGCCTCGTCTTTATGCCTGAGAAGGGAGAGATCGACATAGGATCAACTGTTTTTTACACTTAGGTTCTTCTTTTTACATTTAAAGTTAAAAGGGTTTTGTCCATTCTTAATGTCGGTCAACATATATGAAAGACTGGTTGCCATCAACTTCAAGGTTAAAACTAAACCAAATATGTGCGAGAGCTTTAAATAAATGATGTCACAAGGAAATGAAGAAAAAATATTGTTTTGAGTGATTGGCTTTAAAAAAAACCCTTTTATAAATCACTGATCCTTTAAATAAGCAGATTCTGTCAAACAAATCTAGATGTTTAGATATTTCAATTACGGTCCTAATAGCTTCTGTTGTACTTTTACAATAATATAAAAGTTCAATGGTTTATATTTGGATTAAATATTAATTTCTGTTTATGTATTGAGCACTACTGTATACCCTGTCCTTTACTTTCAATTTTTGCCTCAAACAGCTTGCATACCATTCATGTTTGAAAATTTTCACTCAAAAATTGTTTTAAATAATTGTTAGGTAAAAAATGTGGCTGCATATAAATTTTAGGATACAATTGATGCTCTTGATCGAGAATTAATTTTGAAGGTAAATGTAAATATCTATGTAAAACAATCTTATTTGAATGAGCATATGGAAAACATATTCTTAAATAACATCATACCTCAAACAATGTACACTTTCACTTTATACATAGTTTATCAAACATTTCAAATGTATTTTCTAATTTCACAGGAAAATAGACTGTTATTGTGTTCAGAGACATGGCAATTAAAATTAGCAGCCTACCACGCATTGGTGTGGCGATTTTGCTTGGATTTAACAAAATGCCTAATTATGGTCAAGAAAACTCTAGCTCTTTCTTTTGAATATCTGGAACCCATATTTAATCTATATTACATGGTATTCATTTGTACATCTTTCTTTAAGGACGTCTTCAAGTGTACTTTGAAGAATATAAATGTGAAGTGCTTGGCTCAGCTTGTGTCATGTAGCAAAAAAAAAAAGAACCTGGACAAATAGCAAATATGAAGTGTATCACAGTTCCAGTAGTTATGTGAAAATATTATTGACAATGACAATGTGTTAGGCAGGGTTGACTGAGAAGCAAATCCTATATGTGAATGAAAGAGTCTCAGCGCAAAGACTAATTATATATCAGGAAAACATCCAAGTCCAATCCAACCCAAGTCTGATATCAGTCCGTCTTCAAACTCCCAGCCACATGCACTGATACAGAATAAGGGAATATCATAGGTCAATAGATGCAAGATTGGTGGAAACATGGTGGGGTTAGACAGCTCTCAGGATGACCCGCAAGCAGGAGAGTCAAGGCAAACAGAGGGGGCCGTGCCCACAAGGAGGCACCATCAGGCTGTGACCTGTTGACAGGTTGGATGCCACCTCTACATTTTTATATCTCTTCAAGTTGACGTAAAATTCATAATGACCACAGACAACAGCAAGCAATATCTTGCTCTACCCTTACTAGTGAATATCAGATGATAAAGATTACAAGGCAATCTTCAACTAAGCCAGAAAAGAAAAATCCCCCAAACCTGTTCTATTTCATCAATGAAGATTCCTGGAGTCCCCCTTTGACACACAATAGCATCGCTACATATGGTTTGTGTGTGTGTGTGTGTGTGTGTGTGTGATAATCTTGCAGAAGTAGATTTTATCCAGAAGGGCCACCTGTGATTTTGAACTGCTAAACTTTTCAGATAATAGCTAAGAACCGACCACTTGTTTTTCTCAAACTTACCTTGCAGTTCCCTAATGTTCATATCATTGCCAATGGTGATTTTTCTTCCTGAAATCTCTACAACTCCTCCAACATTTCTGTAAGTCATAAATTCCAACTGCACCTTAACACATACTTCAGGCTTACTAGACAATCTTTTTACAACTCATACTAAGCATTTTCTTTTTTTAAATCTCCATCCTAAATTGTTAATTTCTGTTTTCTTACCAGCTTATCTTCCGTGCAAAAATATAAAAATTCTCATGGACAATGAGAATCTTCTCACAATGCACTAAATAAAAGCCAGTGGACCAAGAGTAATGAGTTAGATTCATTTCGTGTGTGTCAGATTAATGGCTAAGCACTATCGCGCTGGCCCCAAAGATTAGCAAAATAGAACCTTCTCAGAGGATCGTTGGAAAGCAGGGTAAACCATCTGCTTCTGGGAGATCACAACCTGGAAAGCAATGTGAGCAGTTCTGTGCATACAGGAGGTTTCATGAGATGGACTCAACTCAATAGCAACTAACAGCAGTAGTTCTGGGTGAAGATCTGAGGGCCATAAGATATTTACTCAAAAATAATTTCTGCACAGATATTTATATAAAACTCGCGTTAGTATATATAATACTGTTCTAAGTATCCAGCATGCATTAACTGGTTAAAGTTTAACAATAATTGCAGGAGAGTATAGCTATTTTCTCGGTTTCCTAAAAAATATGTAACATTTGTAAAACTCCATTTGCAAAGTTACAAATTCAGATTGACAAAAGTGAGGAAATCTGGATTCAAATTCAGATCCTCTACATCTATAATCTCTGCTAAGAACCTCGATGCAACGCTTCTCTTCTGCACTTCCATGTTGTTTTTATAAGTAAATGGATAAATGGATGAGCTGATGAACCAATAATTGAGCAAATAAGTGTAAGACTGACTTTTGTAAAAGTTTTATAGTGGTATATATCTCTTAATCTCCAGAATTTAAATCTTAAAAAGACTAACATACGTACACTCTAAGAATGTCTATGGTAGTTACTGTTGTTAATAAAATAATCAGCAAAATTGCAATTGAATATGCTTAAAACTAAAAAATGCTTCCATGGATAAACTTATGCCATGGATAAACTTAATTAAACTTTAATTAGCATAAATTCATACTGTGTTAGTCTGGGTAGACTAGAGAACCAAATTCATAACAACTTATATGTATAAGAAAGAGTTTTATATACAAGAACAACTGTAAAATTGCCAACCCAGTCCAAATTGCAAAATTTGCCAACCCAGTCCAGTCCAAGGCCATAAATCTGATATTAGCCCATATGTCCGATACCAGTCTATAATTTCTCTTCAGACTTATGAAGTACATGCAATTATACCAGGACAATCACAGACCAACGGGGAGAAAGTCTTTGGCTTCAGTTGCATTGTAAGCATCTCAGTGCCTGCAGGGGCCTCTCTGTGACTTCTCAAGCATCTCAGCGCTGGCAGAAGTCTCTACATGGCTCTTCTGGCTTCAAAGGTCTGATTCCATTAGGATGAGTCAATGTGACTCTTTCTCCAGGGTGTCTCACAGGGAGTCAGCCTTGTGTCTTGTCAGTAGAGCATCTCCAAGGGACTAAGTAGTGAGTCTCTCACCTCCAAGGGAAAAATACTGCCGGATTTCCCAGAATTCTCAGAAGAAAGCCATGCCCACACAGAGGTCTCATTGGCTATCTCCAGATTGACAGACTAGACTCCACCCTTACATTCTTCATCCTCAAATTGACACCAGATTAACAGACTAATACATATACTCTGTACAACAAAGAACTCTGTATGAAAGTATGAAAAATCACAAAACAATAAAACAGGTAACCAATGCTTTTAATACTTGCAAGGCTCCTTTCCCCCAAAGGAAGGTCTAGTCTTTTCCTTGCAACACACACTTCCCTAACTGCTGTGGAAGATCAGTAACTTCTTGATTAGCAGTATCCATGGAAGCAACACTCAAGAAATCAAGTATTCATTATATGGGCAAACCTGCATCAAAATAAACTTCTAAAAGCCTTAAAAAACAAAAATGTCACATTGATGACCTATTTAACACCTATGCCTTATAAACAGATGAAACTGAAAGAGAAAGAATTGATTCATTTATGTCAACTATTCCATTTTAGAAAAATATATAATGATGCTTCCTAGAAATAGGTTGTCAACCTTTTGGCTGTTTATTTAGTACACATCCTGAAGAAAGGCCAACCACTAGAGAAAAAACATCGTGCCTGGTCGAAGGTCAGTATACATGAGGAAACACTATGTGAGATGGATATACCAATGACCAAAGAGATGTCAGAGACAACATAGCATACAGTTTGGTAAGACAGAAGATTTTGGAGTCAGAGTTGACTAAAGAAAACCTAACAATAATAAAGACAATGAAAGTGAAAAAAATGTAGTCTTTACTTGGGACACCGGTGTTCCTAACAAAAATAATGGAATTCTAGAAAAAAGATTGACATTGGGTATCCATTAGTCTACACTGAAAGGAGACAAGGGTCTTGACATTGGGGTAAATAGTATATTCTTCCTCATCATAAAAAGTCACATCAATCCTTTTATTCAATAACAATAAGCTCAAAATTCATTGCCATCACAGCACCCCAACAGAACACCACAGGAACAGAAAGTCTCTTTCTCCCACCGAGGGACTCATGATTCTGAGTTACAGACCTGAGGGTAGGAGGCTAGGGAGGCTAGGCCCCGACTAGGGAGGCAGGTTCATTTGAGAATGTTTTTTGGTAGATACACAAATCCTAAGGAATTGCCTATAGTGTAGTCCCAGCAAAAGTTAAGAAGAAACTAGCATTGTTCCACAATAATAGGATTGGTAACATTTATTATTGCTTTAAATCATGTTGATTAACTTAAGGATTATAGATGTCAAAACTGTTAATAAACAAAAAAATTCCCCAAACACATTTTAGAAGACATTTTAGAACACTCTTTGAAATAAGTCTGTATATAATAAATATGTAATCTTCTAGCATGGGTCTATAGATCAAGTTCTAATTTTTTAAATTATCCTTTTAGAAAAGAAACTGAAAATAAAAAACAAATATTCTGGAATCTGGGATTTAAAAGTACATGCTCAAATAATACAGTTTCTAATTCAACCTCTACACATAATCAACATTTTCATGAGTCTTTAGCTCTGCTAATATGATTTTAGTAATTGTTAGCCCCAAGACTGGTATTGGAAATATATGCTGATTATGTTACAACTATAACATTTGTTCACAATGCATTGACTTACATACTTCAACACCTAAAATACTTCATTTTCATAATGTGATTACCACTGGATTTTCTAATGAAATTTACTTCACACTGTTGCAAAATTTGAGCTGCTTTTTAATGGCTGGAACTTAACTTATAAAATAAATCAGCTTTGTCATGATCATGGATGTAAGAAGCATGTGAATTTAATCAAGAAAAGGGAAAAAAACTCACTGTGATTTACCAAGAGATGGTCACTATAAGAAAACCATGTTTGTGTTACTAGCCTTTCTCAATCAGTATCTTGTTACAATGTCTTGTTCGTCCTGAGCACATGGCAAAGATGCTGAAAATGAGCAATCTCATTCCCATTTTACAAATGAAGGTCTTGAACTCTGACTGCTGCCTTCAGTCGATCAGCTCATTATTTTCTACTATAATTTTAATTCCTACAGGCATCTGGAATCTAATAATTGAGATGCCAACCACAATGTATTTTTCTTAAAATTCTACAGTATCTTAGAAATTTCAAGTAACTCAAGGTAGTAGTAATACATCTAAAGAAATTAAGCCTTTTTTTTTCCTGATTGAGATCATTATTTTTATATGTATTTGTTTTCTGGATAAATCAAGAGCAATAAAACTGAATTGCATCTCCCAGGACCCATGAATAGGTCTGATAATTAGATAAACAGTTTCAGGTTTTGAAAAGAGAACATGCTTCCTAAAGAGAACCGCTTAGCAATTTAGTAATTGACTAGCTATCAAAATTTAAATTAAATTCATCTATCTTGCTTAAGATCTCTGAAACCCACAACTTTCCCTCTACCTCCATGAAGTAATGCATCCATTAATGTCTTTGTAAACCTTTGTTGAATGTCTTTGGTAACCCCTGAGCTTGACCTAAGTGTATTCTTGCTTCCCACTTAAAATGCTTTCTCTTTTCACAAAGCAGAATTTAGCATCACAAAGCTGAAATCTAAGCATGTGCTTTTCCTACCCCTGCATAAAGGTGCAGTAATTCATTATTGTTCAGAATGAAGTCAAAGCTCTCCCGCATCATCTCTGATTCACCCTGACTCCATGGGCAATCTTGACCCCTCCTTTTCTCTCTAGCAGTACCCAAACTCATTTTAATACCTGCAATGCTCCTTTCCCCCGATGGAAGGTCTAGTCTTTTCCTTGCAGCACAGACTTCTGGGGTGGGAGTAAGGTTGGTTCTGGTTGGGGCTGGACCTGTAGTTCAGCTTTTTCATGCATTTCGCCACACATTGCATTGCCCTCCAGGTTTGGTACATCATGGTAGGTCTGTATGCATGCTCCAATTCTGTGGAGACATAACCAATACTCATGCCATCATCTCAGTTTCTCCCTTTTCACATTCTCCCTCCTCCTTCCCTAACAACCAGACAGAAGCAAACCAAGAAGGAAAAAGAGAAAGGGATGTTGGCCTAGACTCCCTATAGGCGCACGAAGCCCAGAGAATGGGGTCCCTGCATGAACCTGCTCAGACACAGAGAGGACTGTGGGACTACCAACAGCTTAAGAGAATGTTGTCACCTAACTGGAGCATACAGAGACAGGGGACAATAATGGGAGCACACAGTGGGGAGGCAGTATGGGAATGGAGCATAACAGATCAGCGATTCGGCAGCACGCAAATCTCCCTCAAGACCAGGGAGAGGATCTCAAGCGGACCAGCAAACAGACCTAGACCTCTATAGTATTCTTTTACTTGTTTGTTTTTTGTTTGTTTGTTTCTCTTTTTCTATTTCCTTTTCTTTCTTCAACTCACAATGCATGGAGTCCAGGTATGGGAATGGGAATGGGAATAGAGATAACAAAAGGGTAGGGGAAAGATGGGGAAGAGATGGGAAGGTGGGGGCACTGGTTGAATGAATGGCACATAACCACACACCCTTATCCAAGTGGAAGGACAACTGAAACTAGAGGGGTAAGGGAGACAGCACTTGGTGTGAGATTTGAAAACAATTAACAATCTACACTCTATCAAGGGACCATAGGGTTGGGGATGTGGGTGGGATGGGAAGAGGGGCTGATTCCAAGACTCAAGGTAAATATCTAGAAAAGAATGATGGCATCTATGTACTAATATGTCAGACACGATTGATGTATGAATTGTCACAAAAAAGATGAGACTATCCACCCATAAGATTTACTGTCTCAGAAATGCGATCTACTACATAGCACACAGGATCACTGTCCATTTGACTTGACTGGATAGACCACTTTGTTTTTCTCTTTGCCTCTATACCTTGAAATACAATTTTTTTGAAATTAAAATTTAAGAACCTCAATGCAACAATAAGGGATTACATTATTATTCCTGCTTCATCATCACCTCTTAAGCTATCTGCTAAATTTAGCCTGTTGTTGGCTGTTATAAGGTCGGTTATGACAGAGTAGAAGAGAGTAACGCCAAGCTATTTGGGGCCATATCTTTTCAGAACTCTGCTTTCATGTGGATGCGGTGCTAACCACGAGGTCAGCCGTTGAAACTGCCAGCTTTCGACTTCCACCCCGAGCTACGCTTTCGGAACCCACGGGGGCCGCTCTTCTCTGCCCGGTCACGTTTCCTTGAGCAGGAATGGACTCATTGACTCCGGGTTTCCTCCCAGGACCACGCGGTGCATTCCAGTGGCCTCGACATGGCAGCCTTTGCATTCGCAGCAGTGCACGTGAATGTGTGCACTAGCGAGGTGACTGAATTGAGCCTGGGTTTTGAGTATTTTGTGTTGAAAGGAAAAACCCACTCAGGTTATCAGTGAGGTAGGGATATCTAGATGGCTTCATCTGCTGCCAATAGGATCCTGATGGTACTCTATACCCTTCAAATTGTGGAGCTTCTTTGAAGGGAGCCAGTAGATAGCAACTGAGAACACCTGTCACATAAGCAGTTTTACTTCCAGCTTTACAAATATATCGTTCTGTCTGAGGTCATATTGATATCTTCAAGACATCTTTGGATTAAATTGTCTACTGTACAAGAGCTCCAATTTGATAATTACATGGAAAGTTGTTGTCCTTTAGCCTTAAGAGAATTCAGTTTGGGAATAAATGAGTGTTCTTTTCACCATTACCAATAATGCAAGAAGATATTTAGTGAATCTTCTGCCCTCTGTTGAGTTCAATCTCATTGATTTATACATGCAAGGACACATTTCCCCCTTTTCTTTGATAATTTGAAAAGGTTAATTCTCCTTATCACTTCAATGCAGATAAATGAAGTCTTTTTAAATATCAGAATTAAAAAAAACCCTTTTATCTAGATTAATGTTGATAACGAACAAGTACACAAAACAAAAACCTAAATAGACTTTTGGGAAATCATAGTTTAAATTGTACATCACACTATTAATTTATATAGAATTAAATGTTAACCTTTAAAATATATATATATATATATATATATATATATAACAATTGCACACATAATCAGGACAGATAAATCCCTCAGGACCAATAATGGGAGTAGCAATACCAGGGAGGGTAGAAAGGGGGAACCAATCACAATAATCCCTCCATGGTGGAAGGACAATAGAAAAGTGGATGGAGATGTCGGACAGTGAAATGCTTGAAAAAATAATAATAATTTGTATTATATCAAGGGAAGGAAAGCCTGTGGGAGGGAGGGGGAAATGAAGAGCTGATATCAAAGGCTCAAGTAGAATGCAAATCATTTGAAAATGATGATGGCAACAACTGTACAAATGTGCTTGACGCAATGGATGGATTGTGATAAGAGTTGTACAAGTTTTCAGTAAAATAGCTTCTTTTAAAAGTTTGATTGATGTATTAGAGAATTAACATTGACGACTTAAATATTTTGTAGTAGAGATATCATTCTACATAAATATATTTATAAATTTTATATAAAATATGTGTATGTGGAAAAGACCTGTGACATATTTCCTGGAATACAGATTATAGAATAATATGTATAGGATAATACATGTATAAAGTAATATTTGATCAAATACTTGTAGTGGGGTTGTCCATTCATATGACTCTAAAGGACAGAGAAAACTGCCCCAGAGGTCCTGCTAGGCAATAGATCTTTATGGAAGCACACCAGCACATTTCCCCCCCACCCCCGGAGTGGCTGGTGAGGTCATACTACTGACATTTCAATTAGCAGCTAAGCACTTGAAACATTCTGTCACCAAGACTCCCTTTGTCTGAAACAGGAATATTATGTATATGAAATATATGTGTATATGTTTGCATTTTGATGTTTATAGGAAAGGAAATAAAAAGATACAGAAGACAAAGATATGTATGCATGTATATAGAACGAGAAAGTTGATGCTTATATTTGATTCGTTATCATTTTTATGACTTTAATTTTAGCAATGGCAGTATATTTAAGGTCTGCTTGAGCCATTAGAGGAGCCCTAGTGCTGTAGCAATTTATTCATTGGACTGCTAATCACAAGGTCAGCAGTTGAAATCCACTAATTCCTTCAAGGGAGAAAAGTGAGGCTTTCTGCTCAAATAAAGATTAGCAGCCTGGGAAATTCACCAGGTAGTTTACTCTGTCTGTAGGGCCTTCATAAGTCATAAATGATTTCATGATCATGAGTTTTGGTTTCAGGCAATTTGACAGATAAACCATGTAGTGGCCAATCTCCACAGATCTTCTTGCTCAACTTAAATTTACAAAGAAAAACATTTTTCAAATTTTACATAAGTACAGACTTTTAGTAAGCAACTTTTTTGTGTTTCTTTTTAAAATAATTTTATTGGGGGCTTTTACAGCTATTATAACATTCAATATATCATCTGTATCAAGCACATTTGCACACATGTTGCCACATACATTTCCAAACATTTTCCACTGGAGCCCTTGGTAAAAGCTTCTCTTAAAAAAAACTCCTCTTTCTCCTCCCCGCTTTTTTAAAGGTGAATCATTTTATTGGGTACTCACATATCTCCCCACACAATCCATACCTACATCAATTGTATGCAGATCTCATTTGCACACTTGTTGTCATCATCACTCTCAAAACATCCTCCCTCCACTTAGGCCCCAGTTCCACCTCCCCATATTTCCCTTACTCCCTACCCCCCATGCACCTTTAATAATTTACAAATTGCTATTTCATATTGTATACTGTACAATGTGTCCCTTCACTCACTTCCCTGCTGGTCATGCCCCAGAGATTGTTGTCATCATTGCTTTATTTTCTTTGGTTGCTTCATTTTAGGAAGCCTTTTTGGGGTACATATTGTTACCTTTGCAGGTCTATCTAAATAAGATAGGCTGGATGAATATTCTAGAGGCAACTGAACAGTCAGACGGGACTGATGGTTCTAGGGTGCAGGCCATAGGAGAAGGGGAGGAGGGGGAAAGGAGATGATGTTGACCAGCCCAGGGATAAGGATATATCAATTGTTCCAAATTTAGAGACAAGGTGGATGAGAGAAGTCCAGTAGGGATTGACCAAGGGTAATGTAACAGAGAGAAAATACTGAAACACATTGGAGGCTGAGTATGATAGTGGGACAAGAGGGAAGTAAAAGGAAATAGAGGGGGCTGAGTCCCGGTGGCGTAGTGGTAGTGCGCGGGACTGTGGCCCACTGGGACTGAGTTTCAATTCCATCAGTGGGGCTGGACCTCCTACTCCCACCCACCGGAGAGCAGTGATGCCCCCCCCCCAAAAAAAAAAAGAAAATAGAGGAAAGAGCTGAGGGTAAAGAGCATTTATAGAGGTTTAAATACAGGCATGTACATAGGTGCATTTATCTATAGGTGACAATGGGGAAAATAGATCATGAACTTATACATATAGGCTTAGTAGTAGAACAGCAGATGGGCATTGGACCTCCACTCAAGTACTTCCTAAATGAAAGTAACTTTTTAAAAGTTACACATGTGTTCCTTAAATCCAACAGCCTGATTTCTCAATTTTCTTTGTTTCATAAATTGAAGAAACACAGAAATTTAAGCTCAGAAGAGTACTGGAAAGTAGGATTGTCACTATAAAGCCCTAGATAATAGTCCTGGAAAATAACTTTATAGTGATTTCTCGATTTATTCATTTTATGTACTTCTAAGGATTATTAATAAATATTCTCTTTAAAGTAGTCTGCATGGTAACTGTATCATTACAAATTTTCATTTATCATGATAAAGAAATCAGGGTAAGTTCGTTCTCACTCATTGAGGTTCATTGCACAACAGAACAAAGCACTGCATGGTCCTGTGGGATTGCTCTGATGGAGCCTAGTGTTGGAGCCTCCGTGTTGACCTGTCTTCGTAAGGGACTTCCTCTTTTTCACTGACCTTCTACTTCACCAAACATGATGGCCTTCTACAGGGACTGATCTCTCCTGAGAGTGTGTCCAAAGTTTGTAAGACAAAGCTTAGCCATCCTCTTTTCTAAGTAACATCTGGCTGGATTTCTTTCAACTCAGATTTGTTTGTGCTTAAGGAGTAGTCTTTCAATTTCCAGCACTAAGTCAAATGTATTAATCCTTCTTTAGTTTACCTTATTCAGGGTCCAAACTTCACATGCATATTGAAAATACTATGGCCTGGATCAGGTAGATGTAAGTCCTCGAAGAGATGACCTTGCCCTTCAGCACCTTAAAGAGGACTTTTGTAGCAGATTGACTCATTTGAATAATTCACTTTATTTCTTGATTTATGCTTCTATTATGGATCCAAAAAATCCTTGAAAATCTTGTTCTGTTACATGTGAGGTCTAGGGATTGGTTACATGTGAGGGGTTGGTTTTCTTACATCGAGGTGTAAGTCATACAGAAGGCTGCAGTCCTTTATCAGCCAAGGTCCTAAGTGCTCCGCATTTTCAGCAAGCAAACTTGTGTCATCCACATGCTGAAGGTTATTTATGAGCCTTCCTCCAGAGCTGATGCCACGTTCATCATGTCAGCCAGCTTCTTGGATTATATGCTCATCATATAGATTGAATCACTATGGTGAAAGCAGACAACCCTGAAACACACCTTTCCTAATTTTAAACTACTTACAGGCTCCTTTATAATGCTTGATTAACTACATTTTCATGCACTTACAGTTTCCACACCAGCACAATGAAGTTTTATGGAATTCTGTTCTTCGTAATGGTACCCACAGCTTATTATGATCCATAATCACATGGATTTCTTTGTCTAGTAAGGAAAACACAATTAAATTTATTTTCTGACAATCTCAGCTTTCAGCCAAGTTCCAGCTGATATTAGCAATGATATACCTCATGCTTTTCTCTCTTATTTATAGAGAAGTACATGTCAAGGAAATGGTTCAGAAAATTGTAGGAACTATCAAGTTCCAAGTTTGTGGGTCAGATGTCAGGCTGAAAGTGCCTCCTACTGCAGGTGTTAGTGAACCAAGATCTAAGGTCAGGTGTGAGATTCAAACTGCAGAGTCAAATGACTCCAAGGTCCTAGTGAAAGATGGTAGGCTGTTGGTGACTCCCAGCATCCATAATCAACAAAGATGGCCAATGTTTTAAGGACAAAGAACAGAAGGTCAGATGGGCAGCCAGATGAAAAAATTGATAACCTGCAAAAGGTGAACAAGCTTTTCCACAATGTCAACTTATAATGGAAGAGGGAAGAACCCTAAAACATGTCTCATAATGAGGAATTTAACTAAGTCTAAAGTGTCAAACTACTGTGAGGTATGGCCTACTCAAACTTTACCCATCACCGTTTGAAATTTAAATAAAAATTACAGTAAAATACATAGTCATGTGCATACCTGCATGTGCATATCGTTTTCTCTACTTGCAAATGGTAAACTGGAGTGACTAAATGGCAATGCACACTCTACGCTGATATTCATCTCTATAGTCTAGTGTTCATGAACACTAAAAAGGTATGGTAGGATCCATACCCAACATCATTGCATTTTTAGCATATGAGTTTACATTAGCTGACCAAATAAATCCTCAGGCAATCACCACGAACCTTATTGAGTGCTGCACATAGCCTAAAACAAATATGATTCATTGCAGTCAATTAAAACTGCCATCAAATCATGAATTAAAATGCATTTGAAAATTTATTTAGTGTTTTTATTAAAGGACAGTAAATAATGTGAAAAAAGGCACACAGAATATAGACTCCATGAGGCAGACAATTTCTCTTCATTCTTCCATTGCAAGTATGTATTCACTGCCTGAACGATACAAGTATTCAACAAGCCTGTTGAATTAAAGGAGAGAATTATGGAATCAGTTATGCTACCTTTTTTCTGAATTAAGTTGAAAAATAAAATTCATTTGTTTCAGGGATGGTTGTGATGGGGTGGTCAGAATATCAGGCACAGGTATTGATTAGTTAGTCAGAAATTGTCAAGAAAAGTTGCAGACTTAACCAGCAGAAATAACAAAGGTTTTATAAAAATAGCTCTGAGAACGGTCTAACAGCGTGATGAATAAGAAAAGAGGCAACCTATAATCTATTTTTCTGGTGACCTCCCAGTGATGTATTAGTGCTGTAATCTTTGAATTCATTTGGTATTGGAATAGGACACTGAATGGAAGATGCATGTCTTTAAGTGACACCAAGCTCTCCATGGATCTGTATAAAATGACTAATAATATCAATCAGAACTTTGAAATGATGTGTGTTTATGAACTACACATCATTATGCAGCTCTATATTTGCTTTATTTTAATCATGGGAAAAGTATTGATGTCAACAATGTGAACATGCTAAGGAAATAAGTGGCTTGCAATATATTGTTTTCCCCCAAAACATTGTATTCACAGAAAAGGTTTTTAAATTAAAGTTTAAGTGAGCAACTGTCCTCAGGAAGCGTAGGCGTGCACAGTGTTTATTTCTTTTTACTTTGATGAATGTAGCAAATATATAACAATGAACAAATATTGGGTATATAATGTAACTAGTGTCAGACTCATACAATAAGTAAGCATCATAATAAACAAAGATCTTTTTCTGATCATAGGAAGGAGTGAACCTGCTAAGCCCCCCACTTTTGCACAGCAGCTCTATTCTCTCTAGGTTTCCGTTAGGATCGAGTCTATTTTATTCTCCAGTCCTTGTATGGTAGACTCCCTTCTGTTGCACCAACATTCCTTGTTTTATTTTAAACCTGGCAAAACTGTGAAAAAACTCCTTATGACTCTCTCCTCTACTACCTTGCTTGCATGCTCTATCTCTCCCCCCTTCCTGCACAATATCTAATTTATGTGATAGTTTAAAGAAAATTTTTAAACATCTAATAACAGATACTCCTGCTTCCAGCCCTGTGGTCCAGCACTGTTCAGAGTTTAACCAAGTCATATGAGCTAAATAAAGGCATAGGACACTAATGAGTTCATCAAAAATTATTAATATTCCATGTACAATCTGAGCCAAATATTAACAGGAAAATAGACCATTAAACTTGATTTACATTTCACTTTTAGTATTGTACTTATTTACTTCCCCAATTTTGAGTATGTTCTAAGAAACCGGCTTGAAAAAGTAAGATTGACCAGAAAATTCTGTGAGAGGTAGAGTCAAAGATGCAAGAGAAGGCACAGGCAGTAGTTATCAACACATGGATCCTTCTTTTTATTCAAGGTTATGTATGCATCTTACTCTACATTTGATTTTCAAGTATAGAACAATCCATATAATTAGGAGATTTGTATAGAATAATGATTTTTGAATCACAATTGCCTAAACCTGCACTTATTGGTTGCCCAACCATTCAAGCAAAATTATTTAGAGTCTAAAATTGCATTAGGCTCTGGAATTATATGATATAAAAGTAAGACAGTTCCACTTAGTAATATTTTTAGGGAAACTCTAGGGCTATTTTAACAAATTGTCATTGCCTGTGTAGTTTTTAAATCTTTTCATATAATTTTACTATATCATGTAAATAAAATAAATTAAAATGAGAAGGCAAAACACAGAAACATTGTTATAAAAGGTTTTATAAAAACTAAAGTGATTATTTAATCTAACTTCTCAAATTCAAATAGGACTTACCAAGTCCATTACAGACTTTTATTTTGGTCTTAGAACAATTTAGATTACTACCAGTTAAACATTAAAATGATCCTATGGTTCTTATTGGAAACTGAATTCCAATAAGGCCTATAGAGAAGATGTACCTTAAGGTTATATTTTTAAGATTTTCCATGCAGTTAAACATGATATTTTTCCTTTAATATAAGTTCTGTAGATTTAGAGTGTGTGATTCTTCTTTTAAGCTACTGAGTAATATTAACATAAATTATCATGTCTTAAATATAACTTGGGATCATTCAATACTATAAACATAGTTGGTTCCAGCTATTTTCAGTATTTTCTTAAAAATTCTCATGTATCTTCAAATAACTTTCTTAAAATATTGCATATCTTGGAACATTGGATTACCTGGATTACTCTTATTAAGCTTGATATACCACATATACCTAAAATTACATGTGGATGATTTAATAGCAATTACAATATTATATATTTATTTATAATTTTAGTTCATACAAAGCTCCTCTACATATATTTGAACATATATTCTGAATAAATTTTTGAAGCAGACAGGTCTTGCAGATAAAAAAAAATCGGTCAAAGAGAAGTTATGTAAATTTCAAACCCCCAGGAAGTCAAAGACCTGATAATTAAACTCAAATTTTCACACACTCAGTCTTAGGAGAAAAATATTATTCTCCCCCATTTTAGGCTTTCATGTCCTTGTATGATCTTTTCAATCCCAAGCCAATAGCCCAAAGCTTAATGGAAGAAGGCAGAAATGATCTTTTTTATAATAATTTCACTACAGAAATGCTGACAGGTATCTCTGCTGAGAGGAAAGATCACAGAATGTTAACACAGCCATTAATTAAAATACTGAGCTGAGAAAAGTGGAGAGAAAGACATGAAGGTGTGCTTAAAGAATGGGTGATGTGGAACTCAATAGAACTAATTTTGAATCCTGTTATCACCTCTCACTTTGCGGTGATATTTTAGGCCAATCAACCTGCCTGGGCTTTGGTTTCAGGGTTTGGTCTTTTTTTTTTTGGGGGGGGGGTGCTGATTTGCATTTTACTTTTTACAGACAAGACTTCTAAAGATTCACTTTGAACTACAAACATTCCAAAATCAGATGATTTATAAAACCTTTATTTCCTTTAGGTTTCTTGTTCTTAGGTAACCAATCAAAGTAATTGCAGAAAAGTCTCCTCTTGTGAATGAAATGTATTGGTGGTTCAAGACTAAGTTTTGCAGAATATCTTTTTTTATAATATGTCTGTCCTTGCCATCTTTCTTCCTCAGCATTTCAGAGAAAGACTATTGTTAATAAAGTGTGGTATGGGTTCTTCCTGATCGGGTGCTTAACTTTATATGCTTGTATGTCCATTAGTCTCTGTTTCTATTGTCTCCATTCTGATCAAATTTGGGTCACTGGGTGTCCTACACTAATATGTTCCATAGTTCCAGCTATTATCAGGTCTTTTAATAGCTGGACTAAGAGCTTGCTAATCACCAGGGACCTACCATTTATCCGAGCTGTTATCACTGTGTCATCGACTCATCTTCTTCCAAAGCTGAATTTTCTGATACCCCACTCCCTTCCTCTTATGATTCTTGGGGCAATTTTCTACTGTTTTCAGCAGGTCAACCTGTGTAGCCTGCTGTGATATTGCCCAGAATCCTTTACTTATTGACCAGCCCTAATGAGGCTGTCGGATGTGTATTGGGCTGCTATCTGCAAGGCCACTTTTCCAAACCGACTGCTTGCTCCATGGGAGGTATACCAGACTTTTTACAGAGCCAGAAACTATTTAGGGATATCTGAATAGAAATCTTTCCTATTTATTATGGTGTCTTTCTTATTTATTATGGCCCCCGTTATCATTTCTATTCTATCATGAGCATGCAATTTCCAATACTATTTGGAAATATTTCAAGAAATCTTGCCCATTTCTCAGTCTTTGAAATTTACTACCTAATGATTCAATCTATTGGTCCATTTCTACCATCAATATGTAACCACTGAACTTGGCGGCATAATTCAGGAGTCTTTTTGGGCCATTCAGTTCCTTGCTCTTTTAACTCCTCTCCTGTATCTTTTTATATCACAGAAACTAGATATTGTGCCAGAATCGGGGGAAAAAGACAGCTCATACAACTAAAGTAATTGAGGATTGAGTCACAAAGTTTTTCATCACAGTTTGGGCACACACTTAAACTATAAAATATGTCTGACATAATAGCTTTTATCATTGAAATGCTAACTCCACAGTCCAAACACACCGGAGAGTCCTCGGGAGACAAAGAAGCTTGTCTACTCCCCAGAAGATTTTATGTCTCAAAAGCCCGTGAGGCTGTTCTACACTGGCTTGGGTGTTGACATTTGCTTGACAGCCATGGATTTAAGAAAATATGATTAACACTTTTGGGCTTTATTTTATGTTCTGGTTCTTAACATTTAAAATTCAAATTTGAGAAATTTCATGAAAATAAAACTTTTTGCTCTCTCCAAAGTTCCAACACTACTATTTTGCAAACTGAAAATACATACAAGGCAACAAAATGTAAATAGAGAAAATCTTATTTTAAATATCACTCCTCTTTCCTTTCTACATTGGAATATTTCTTGATGCCATTGCCATATTTCAGCAGCTCAATGTACTGATGTGGAAGAAAAAAAATTACTCTAAAGGAAAAATAGTGTAGGTAATGTGGTGAACTGTGTTTTCCAGAGAATCAAAGACAAGGACACTCTTATGTAGAAGAAACAAAAGTTTTATATCAAGAAGGATTTTATTTCAAGGAAGAGGTCCAGCCCCTCCGACTCACACTCACGAGTTGATGCTGAGGGAGCCCCGAGGGCTCATGCAGCCCATGTTGGGTGGGGCAGGAAGTTGAAGCAGGAATTGGAGAGATCACAGATCTGTGGGTTGCAGAGTTATGTGCATCCATGTCTGCCAAAGAACATGGCAGGGTCCTAACAGATACTGGTTTGGCAGGCCACATGGGCTACCAACCTTAGACATAAGAAATAGGACCTAACGAGGGAGATCATCAGGCTGTGACCTGATTGATCTCTCAGATGCTGCTCCAGTTTTCAGAAAGGTACACTGAGTTGTCATAAAATCATCATAGGTAATATTTCACAAATATTTTCCTATAGTGACTACAAAACACATAGCACATGACTAGGCATGTTGTAGGTATACAGTAAATTCAAGTTGGACTAATCACTAGATATAGTTATGCTAGTTATCTATCCATAGTTATATAATTCATACAATTTACATGACTTGTACAGTTTAACTACAGCAGTTTCTACTGGGCTCATAAAAATGTTGAGTACAGTATTTTTGAATATTGTAAATTTTATTCCTCTGATAAGGGAAGGAGTTTTCAAACCAGAAGAACATAAGACATTAGATTGGCATTAATGTGTGAAATGGGTAGAAAATAATTTCCCTTCACAATGTAACAAGGCTAATCTAGAGGGAGATACTTACTGACCTTTGGACTGAAGAAGGTTTCATTTGGACCGGAAGGTATACAAATACATCAAGTATTTACTATTAATGTACTAGCAGATGCCTCTATTTTTAAGTCAACTAAAGTATTTAGTAAATTGCAATGGCATGTTAAAGAGGTGATTGGATGTTTCATAAGGATCTTGCACATTTCTCACCAATTATAAATATTCAAATATATTTGATTTTGCTTTCAGTATTTTAGAAATGGAGTAGCCAGAAGGGGCCCAAGTGATTTAGAAGCTATTCCTTGCACTTCTAACCACAAAGTCAGCAGTTAAAAATCACCGGACAGCTGGTGGAAGGAAAAATGGACTTTCCACTTTGGTAAAGAGTTAAAGTCTGACACTCACAAGGGAAATTTTACCTTGTTCTCAAGGGTGAGTGTGAGTCAGCATTGACTTTATGACAAATAATTTGGTTTTTAAATTTTTTAAAAAACATTTTATTGGTGACTCATACATCACTTATCACAATCCATACATAATATATTGTGCTAATCACCTTTGCATATCTGCTGCCATCATCCTTCACAGACCATATGCCCCTCCACCCAAACCCTTGACATCAGCTTTTCATCTCCTCCCATCCCTCCTCCAGTACCAACCCTTGATATTTCATAAATTATTTTTTTGCTTTTTTAAAATACTTTTATTAGGGACTCTTACAGCTATTACAACATTCAGTATATCATTTTTATCAAGCACGTTTGCACACATGCTGCCACATACATTTCCAAACACTTTCCACTTGAGCCCTTGGTATAGGCTCCTTCATAAATTATTTTTATTTTGTCATTTCCTACATTGCCCATCATATTCCCCTCATACATTCCTTCACTGTCCGTACTCCAAATAGGTTATATGTTGATCCTTGTAATCGGCTCCCGCTCTCTACCCCACCTTCCCTCCACTCTTCTGATATCTCCACTCCCACTACTGGTCCTGAGGTGTTCATCTGGGCTGAATTCCCTGTGTTATCTGTTCTTATCTGTACTAGTGTATCTCCTCCAATCCCACTGAATCTGTAAGGCAGAATTAGGACAATGATTGTTGTGGGGAGGAGGCCTTCAAGAACTAGAGGAAAGGTGTATGTTTCATCACCTGGCTGGCCTGTCTCCTCTCTGCAACCTCTCTGCAAGGGAATGTTCATTTGCCCACAAATGGGTCCCCACCCTGCACTCCGTCTCATTCTTGGTGATGTGACTCCTGCTCCCTGCTCCCATCGAGCCCCCTTGGTCAAACAGTTTGCTGTGCTTCTTCCACGTGGGCTTGGCTGCCTGTGCGCTAGCTGGCTGCTTGTTTACCTTCAAGTCTTTAAGACCCAGACACCTTTTCATTTAGTAGTTAGGTACCCTCAGTTTTCTCCACAACATTTGTTCCTTCATCCATTTGTTTTCCTCAGCTGTATTGGGAGAGTGGACACACTATCATGATTTTTATTCTTTGCTGCCTGATACTTTATTCCTTCCACACTTCATGATCGCACAAGCTGGTGTGTTTCTTCTGTAGTGGAGTTTGTTACTCCTGAGCTGGATGGCCACTTGTTACCCCTCAAGCCTTTAAGACCCCAGACATTTTATCTTTTGATAGCCAAGCACCATGAGCTTACTTCACCACTCCTGCTCATGCCCCCACTTGTCCTCAGTGATCATCTGAAGAAGGTGAGCACACAATGATATTTTTTTTCCTGGTTGATGCCTGAGATATGTTCCTTTCAATATCTCATGACCACATGGGCCAGTGTTCTTCCATGCGGACTTGGCTGCATCTCTGTTGGGTGGCCATTTGTTTATCCTACAGCTTTTAAGACCCCAGATGCTATAGCTTTCGGCATCTGAGCACCATCAACTTTTTTCACCACATTTGCTTATGCATCCATTTGTTTTCAGTGATCTTATCTGGCAGGTGAGCAATATGGAATATCATATTAATAGAACAAACTGGTCTGGCATTGAGGATGTACTTGTATGGAGGCCCAAAATCCATCATCTGCTACCTTGGTACTATAACTATAAGTATATTTCCTAGATTTATTTCTTCCATATCATAGCTATATTTACATAGGTACATGCCTGTAATTAGACCTTTATAGCTGCCTTTTGCCTTTGAGTTCTTTCCTCTATTTCCTTTTACTATCCTCTTGTCCCACTATGATGCTCTACCTTCATTTGGGTTTCAATACTTCCTCTGTTATATTACCCTTGCTGAAGCCCTACCAGGCCTCCTACCCCCTCCTCGCCTCCTAATCCACTTGTTGTTCCCTGTCCGTGAGCCTGTCCACACCACCACCTCCCCTCTACCATGTCCCTCAGGAACCATCTGAACTATTGTTCTCTCTTCCTCACTGTCCATCCAAGAGTGCACCCTTCTTGATTTGGTCCATTTGTGGGGCTCAGACCACATTGCTTCCCTGCCGTGTGACCCCCAAAATGTCCTCTGTTACTGTCTGTTTCAGTAAGGAGACAATGTGACATGTCCTCTTGTCATTTGCCCAGTTCCCTCTGTGATGCATTGACTCCCAGTGGAGATGTAGTCCTCTGAGCATTGTGGGACAACTTGGAGACTGGTTGAGCTCCCTTTCTCTTCCTCCATGTGGGTGTGGCAGGCTGGCTCCTCCCCCCAACCTGTTCTCTGCCATGCTCACTTCTAAGAAGGGACTCAGTGTGGCTCTGGTTGGGGTCAGCCCCATACCTCTCTCTTTTCATGCATCCTTCCATGTGACATGCTACTCTCATAGTTGAATGTTTCACGGTAGGATCTCCATGCCCTCTGCAGATTCTGTGGAGATAAGACCCATATTCTCCCCCTGGGTAGCTTAGTGCCCTACCATTATCCTCTCACTTTCGAACTCCTTTTTTCTCCTCCCCCCTCCATCATTTTCCCATTACTGCATTGGGCCCAATATGTACCTCCTTGGGTTTGGTCCAACCTCCTCCAATTCTTCTATATCTCAACCCAAATGTTTTGATAGAAGAGACTTCTCTTCTATACCTACTGTGCTGATTATACTTATCTCAGGGGATTCATGCTGTACTTCTCCTTCTATGATTGGCTGACCTCACTTAGCATAATTTCCTGCACCTCTTCCCATGAGAAGATGTGTTTTGTGTGTTCATCAGTGTTTTTGAGTGAAGCCTAGTACTCCATTTTGTGTATGTGCCAGAGTTTGCTGATCCACCCATCTACCAAGGGAAATTTAGATTGTTTCTAACTCTCAGTGATGGTGAATTGCACTGCAAGAGACATTGGGTGCATACCACTGGCCATGGTTTATTTCTTACCTTTTCTGGATATATACCCAGTAGAGGGATAGCTGGGTCATAAGGTAGCTCAATTTCCATGTTCATTAAATATTGCCAGACCACTTTCCATAATGACTGTCCATATCCAAAGGACCACCAGCAATATAAGAGAGTTCCTATTTCCCTACATGTCCTCCAGCATTTGTTGCTCTCTGTTTTTCTGATTTTGGCTAACCTCAAAGGTTTTAGATGATATCTTATGGCTGTTTTCATCTGCATTTCCATATGGGTCTCCATATGGATTTATTTGATTGCCACATGGGTCTCCTCCCTGGTGAAATTCCTTTTCAGTTCTTTTTCCCATTTCTTCAAAGGCTTACCTTTTCCCCTTTTTGTAAGCAAAGAAGGTATTGTAGATTTTCTTAATAAGTCCTTTGTCTGTTGTATTGTTGCTAAAAATTCTTTCCCAATCCATGGGTTGCATTGTTACCCTCTTGGTAAAGTCTTTTGATGCACGCAGGTGTTTTATACTTAATAAATCTCCTTTGTCAGCCTCAGATTCCACCTCCATGGATACCCTGCCATATTGCAGTCACCCTTTGTATTCTCTGTATCAAGGCTTTTAGGTTTTTCATGATTCCTTTGCTAATAATCCTGATGGTTTAAAATTTTACCTCTAGGTCTGTGATCCACCTTGAGTTTATTCTTGTGCATGGGGCGAGGTAGAGATCCTGTTTCATCTTTCTACATGTGGATGTCGATTGTTTCCAACAACATTTGTTAAATAGGGTATCGTCCTCCCACTTGATGATTTGGGGGACCTTGTCAAAAATCAATTGTCTATATGCCAATGATTTTATTTCTGGGTTTTCTATTCTTTTCCATTGGTCTGTGTATCTGTCATTATGCCAGTATCATGCTGTTTTGACCTCTGTGGCTTTGTAGTAGGTGTGAACATTAGGTAAAGTGAACCCTCCAACTGTGCCTTTCTCCTTGAGATCTCTCTTAATTCTGGCCTTTTTCCCTCTCCATATAAAATTGGTGGTCAGCTTCTCCAGTTCTCTGAAGAAGGTTGTTGGTATTTGAATCAGAATGGCATTAAACTTGTAAAGAGCCCCAAATAAAATAGACATGCTTACTACATGGAATCTTTCAACCCATGAGCATGGGATTTTCCTACATTTGTGAAGGTCGGTTTTGGTTTCCTGTTTTCTTACATAGGTCTTTTGTTTTTTTTCATTCAATGTTTCCTGAGATACTTGAGTTTATCCTTGGCTATTGTGAATGACACTGTCTTCCTGATTGCCCTTCCATTGTCTTGGCAGTTGTGTACTGCAAACTGATCAACTTCTGTCTGTTAATCTGTTATCCTGCCCTTGTTCCAGATGCCTCTGTAGCAATCAGTCCTCTGCTTGTGAAGCTTTTGCCTCTATGTTCATGAGAGATATCGGTCTATAGTCCTCTATCCCTGTCAGATCCTTTCCCTGTTTGAATATCAAAGTTTTAGTGGCTTCATAAAATGAGGTTGGGAGTTTTCCATTATTTCTACACTCTGAAAAACTTTGTGAAGGATTGGTGACAGCTTCTCCTTGAAAACCTTGTAGAATTCTCCAGTAAAACCATCTGGTCCAGAAGCTTATTTGTTGGTAACTTCTTGATAACTATATCTATTTATTCTTTTGCTATGGGTTTGTTTAGGTCTTTGACCTCTATCTGGAATAGTCTGCAGAGGGATTTTTTTTCCCCAGGTCGTTGTCCATGTTTTCCACATTGTTGAACTCATAAGAGGACAGTCTTTCATAGCACTTTGTGATTATCCCTTTAATCTCATTAAGATCTGTTGTGATTACCCCCCATTTCATTCCTCATCCTGTCTATTTTTGCTTGCTCTTTCCTGTCTTTGATTAGTTTGGTCTGTTGATTCTGTTAATCCATTCAAAGAACCAGCTTTTTGCTGCATTGATCTTCTGCATTGTTCTTTTATGTGCCTAGTGTTTCAACAATGTCCTAATTTTTCTTTCTTTTTTTTTTTTTTTTGCTGTTGGAAGGATTATTCTGTTGACTCTGTTCTAATTGTTGGGGTCTTAGTGGGAGAATATCCATCATAAGCCTCTTTTCCTTTTTTATATATGCACCTATTACAATCAGGCTACCTCTGATGACTGCTTTTGCCATATCCCAAATGTTTTGATAGGAAGTATTTTCATTCTCATTAGTTCCTAGAAACTTTTTGATCTCCTTTCTAATGTGGGTCAGTACCCACTCATGCCACAGAAGTTCATTATTCATCCTCCAATTTTTTGCCCTTGTTTTCCTTGCTGTCCTTTTATTTATCTCAATTTGTATGGCACGGTGATCAGAGGAGGATGCCTACCTTCTGTGAGTTTGAATTTACTTAGAATTGACTTGTGCCCCAGCACATGATTCATTTTAGAAAAAAAAAAATTTTTGCATTTGGACAGAATGCAATCAATATGTCTATCAGATCTAGTTGCCTAGTTATATTATTTAGTTCTATAGTCTCTTTGCCTCACTTCCTTCCTAATGACCTATCTTTTTCTGAAAGTGGTACATTAAAATCCGTTATATGATTGTTGAGTCTGTGATATCTTTTTTTCATTTTCTGAGTAGTCTGTTGGATGAATTTCGTTAGCCTCTCATTTGGTGCATAAATGGTTATTATGCTCACATGTTCCTGGTGAAATGATCCTTTGAGCATGATGAAGTGACCATCCTTGTCTCTTTTTATGATATGACCCATGAGATTAGTTTTGTCTGAGACTAGGATTGCGACTCCTGAGGGTTTTTTGTTTTTTATTTTTTTTGAGTGACTATTTGCCTGGTATATTGTTAGTTTATCCTTGTCTGCAATCTTATGATGTACTTTCAGCAGGCAACAGATTGATGGACCATGTTTTCCAAACCAGTCTGCCAGATTTTTAATTTTAATTAAGGCACTAAGGCCATTTGCATTGAGAGTTATTATTCCAATCTGTGGGTTCCTTGCTGACATCTCATGCCTTTTGATTTGGGTGCTTTCCTCTCACCCTTTTTATTGCTGCACTGTGTTCTTGTGGAAGACTTCTTTATTTCTGTTTTCCTCCTGTGGCCATAATTTCTTTTCCATTGGTATTGGCTCATTGGCTTGTGGATGGAGTTAGGCTATATGAGGTTCTCCTGCACGTACTTGGTGGATAGTGGTCTTCTGGTCATAGTGAGTTGACAAGGATCTTCCTCAGGGTTTGGAGTCTCACAACATACTCTTTACATTTTTCCTTATCCAGGAAAACCCTTATCTCTCCTTCTATCTTAATAGATATTTTTGCAGGACAGAATTCTAGAGGAGGCATTGTTTTTGTTCAACTTCTTGAAGATATGAGTCCACTCTCTCTTCCTCTTCATGGCTTCTGTTGATATGTCTGCACGTACTCTTACCCAAGAACCCTTAGAAGTGACTGTCTTCCTTTCTCTTGCTGCCCAAAGGTATTTCTCTTCTCCCTTGAAGTTGGATAGTTTAACTATTATACGCCTTGGTGAGCTCTTCTTGGGGTTTAGTCTACTTGGTATACTCTCTGCTTCCTGTATGAGAGACTGATTCTCATTATGGAGGGGAAATTTTCTTCCAGTAATTCCCTTGTTAATTTAGCTATTGACTTCTCTGCTGTGTCTGGTTCTGGTAGGCCAATAATTCAGATGTTGTCCCTTTTCATAACATTTGTTATGGATCTCAGCTTTGATTCCACCATTTTTATTATCTTGTTTGATTGTCTTTCTCATTTGTCGATGTCTGTCTGATGGTCTTCAAGTTCACCGATGCGGTTCTCAGCTTCCCAACATGTATTCATAAGACCGGTAATCTTGTATGAAGCTTCTGCTACTTTCTCTGCTAGCTCCTTTATTTCCCTTTGGTGCATGGACCCTGTGCTCTCTATAGTGGATTCCATCCCCTCTATTGCTACCTTCATTACTTCTATCATTGCATCCTTACTTTGTGTAGCTTCCCTCATCTCCTATATTGCTCCAAGCAGGCTTCTGAAAATTTCTTTTTGTGGCAGATCCACGTCAGATTCTTCTATGAGTGCCGTTAGTTCTGTTGAGGTTGTTTATCTTTCTTGTTTACTTATTGGGAGTGCTGCGGTATGCTGACTTATTGGGAGTGCTGTGGTATGTTGGTGTTTACATGAAGATTTTGAAGAGGTGGGTGCCATATTTCTGGGAGACCAAGAGGCCTTGTTTACCTTCACAGTGTGATTAGCAATAGTGTTTTCAAGGGGTACCTGTGGCCTACTATGGAGGCTAATCTGGCTGCTGTGTAAGCAAGTGCTATGGTGACTCACAAATCGGTATTGGTAAGAAGTGCCAAGCACCATTGGGGACAGCTATGGAGAATTCAATTAAACCAATGGATAGCTCTGGTACAGTTGTAGGGTTGTATGAGACCAATTGGTCAGTGGTGGTGCTGTTCAGACCTGCCTGGACTAGGGGAGCTTCCTGAACTGGGTAACTGTTCCCCTGTATTTCTGGAACTAGGCTAGATTTGAGGCAAGGATACATACTTTGGGCCTGGCTTACATGCTCCACAGATCCATTCCATGGGTGGGTCTACAATGACAGCCTGAAACTCTCAATGAGGCCCTGAAAGGAGGGTTTATAAGGCCTTGGCTCTTGTCTATGCTTTCCCAAGGCTCCAGGAGAGTTTTCCCCGCAGGGAATATAAGGACCCCTGGCCCTGACTCAGTCTTCCCCAGCTAAGGCAGGTGTGGTGCTCGTCACACCCTCAGGAATCAGGTGCAATGACTACAGGTGGCAAGTTATAAGAGCCCTAATCACAGTGACCACTTTGCCTCGCTCCAGGCAAGTTAGCACTAGGTGGCCTGTAAGGCCCCGTCTGTAACTCACACTTCTGTCACGAAGGCAGCAGTCACACGGGGTGTGCCTCCAAGGACCTACGTGTGGAGGGTCCAAAGACACGCTTTCCAAGCTCAGTGGCCAATTTGTGGCAGCTTTGGGCAAGTTCATGCATCAGGCCTGATCTCCTTCAGAGCCCCGCCGCTATGGCAAGGATGCCTGGCCTGCCTACCTGACTGGTCAAAACGGCTTGGGGCTGCTTCTCACCCTACGGAAGAAGTCCCCTTCCCCGTGGCACCAGGTCGTTCACATGCCGCAGGCCTTCACCCCAATGACAAGGCAGCATTGCTTGCCTGCCCAGACCAGGCACAATGTCGATGGTAGCAAGCTTGAAAAGCTCCCGACTGGCTCTCCGCTCTAGGAGAGTTCCTGCAGTGGGCTTCTTGGACTTCCCGGTGGCTGAGGCTGAAGCACGGTGTGGCGTAGATCACAGGGGAAATGGTGTGTGCAGAATGCAGAGCCACCCCGTGGATTGGAACCCTGTAATATCAGGGGCTGACCTTGCCAACTGAGCAAGCGTAGCCACTTGGAAGCTGGAGGCGACCACTGCAATGGCGCTGGGTGCAGCCAGCCACAGGAAATCAAAACTGTGCAGGTTGGGTCCTAGGTCCCTGGATGGCTGCAGGGAGGGAGCAGACCTTGCAGGCAGAATTGGCATTAGTCCCTTGCATGGAGGGGAACCGTGGGAGACATGTGCAGCTCCCCAAGGTGGGACCCACGAGTGGACTGCTACTGTGTGGTGGTCAGGTACAGCCTTGGGTATCTCTACATGATGGCCGTCCTTTTCCTGGGGCAGAGACCAAGCCAGCCGGTGGATGTGAGGAGGCACACTAAAGCTGCCCAGCCAGCGGGAAACCCCTGATATATGGCACCAGATCACCATGGCTTAAAATAAAGCAGGTGCATGTCCTGGTTCCCTCCTGGACAGGGAGGCCCCTCGTAGGGACCTTTCCACTCACAACTCCCAGACACTGGACTCACCAGAGCTCCCCATGAGAACTGCTTTCCTTGTCGTCATCTTGACCGGAACCCTGGAATTGTTCGTTTTTGGTTTTGGCACCAAGCCCTGGCAGCATAGTGGGTTATGGGTTCAGCATCTAATGGCAACTTGAATTCACCAGGTGTTCCACGAGGGAAAGATGAGGCTTTTGCTCCTGTAAACAATTATCACCTTCGGCAGCCAAAGAACAGAGAGGAACATAGGAAAGACCCCACTGTGAGAAGGTATATCGCTCACTGACCCATAGCACTGCAGGGACACTGGAGACACAGTGCGGGAATTGTGCCCTCTCTGACCTCACCACATGGAGGCCCAACTCTAAGGGCGTGCGACAGAACAGGAATAGGAGCAAAGCAGCAATGTCCCCAGAGAATATTCAAAGCAGACTTTGGGGCCAGGTCATGAACAGAAAATACATCTAAAGGGCAACAAACAGACTTGGGCTTTTCTTTTTTGGTCATTTGCTGTTTTTGTTATTGTTTTGTCTTGTTGCTTTTTTCTGCTCTGTCTTATTTTGTACTTATCATTAGCTCCGCGTGTCTATCTAGATAAGATAGGAGAGATAAATAATCTGGAGGAGAAAACAACAGGAGCAACGATTCCAAGGATTGGGGGGTGCATGATAGAGAGGGATGTAGGGGGAAGGAAGTGGGTGTTAACAAACTCAGGGACAAGGGAGGAACAAATGATCTAAAATTGATGTCAAGGAGGGTATGGAAGGCCTGATAGGGCTTCATTCAGAGCAAGTAAAACAAGAGGAATTACTGAACATGATAGTGGGACAAGAGGAAAGTATAAGGAAACAGAGGAAAGATCTAGGAAACAAAAGGCATTTATAGCAGTCTAAATACAGGCATGTATATGTAAATATATGTATAGGATGATGGGAAAATAGATCTAAGTATATATATATATATGTTTAATATTAAGGTAGCAGATCGACATTGGGTCTCTATTCAAGTACTACCTCCACACAAGAACACTTGTTCTGTTAACCTGGCATTCCATGATGTTCACCTTCCTGATGTATTTGTTGAAGAAACACTGGTGCATAAGCAAATGCGGTGAAGAATGTTGATGGTACCCAGCTATCAAAAGATATAGCATCTGGGGTCTTAAAAGCTTGAAGACAAACAAGTGGTCTTCTATCTGAGAAGGAACAAAGTCCACATGGAAGAAGGATACCAATCTGTGTGATCATGAAGTCCCAAAAGGATCAGGCATCTGCAAAATAGCATATCATTGTGAATGAGGGGACTTGCAGAGTGGAGACCCAAAGTCAATCTGTAGGCAACTAGACATACACGTGTAGAAGGGTCTGGGGAAGAGATGAGCCACTCAGGGTGCAGTATAGCACCGATGAAATATACAACTTTCTTCTAGATTTTTAATGCCTCACACTATAATTAACCATATTCTATCTTGAAAGTCTGGCTAGACCCAAGCATGTATATGGGTACAGATAAGAGCTGGAAATACAGGAAATCCAGAACAGCTAAACCTCTCAGGACCAATTTTGAGTAATCATACCAGCAGGGGAAGGAGAAGGGAGAATGGATAATGATTATCCACATATACCCTGTCTTCCCCCAAGGGGAATGAACAACAAAAAAGAAGGTGAACAGAGTCACTGGTGAGGGCAAGACAGAAAAAAATAATAATAATCGATAAATTATCAAGGGTTCATGAGGATGGGGGAGGGGAGAAAAGCTGATACCAAGGGCTTAAGTAGAAAGAAAAAGGTTTGAAAACGATGATGGCAACAAATTTACCAATGTGTTTGACACAATGGACGGGTGCATGGGTTGTGGTAAGAGTTGTATGAGCCCCCAATAAAATGATTAAAAAATATTAATGCCTCAGAATATAAAGAACACAATTTTACTCTGTATTATAGGGTCAGAATTAACCCTATGGAAGAAAGCTTTATGCAAACAAATAAATATATGCATAAATACATTTGTTATTTAGCTTAAAAAGATATAGAAAAATTAAGTTCAAAGATACAATGATACCATGAACTTTTTCTATGTGTATATCTGAACTTTTTGTGTATGTGCATGTATACTTTCAAAATGTACTAAGGTAGCAAATTTTTACATAGGATTTTTATAATTCTTTGTCTTCTATACTCAATTGTACCTTGACCATGTGTTCTGTTTTGAAATTGATGTTTTTCTTTGTTTTCTCAAAAAAATTTTTCTGAAATTTTATTCTGACATTTTAATAATTATGTCATTATATACCATCAAAGTTTTTCCTCTCTGTATTTGTTTATTTTTCTGAAATGATGTATGCTATAACATGCAGCCAGATACTAAATATGATTAGTACTTGTATGTTTAGGTAGATGAAACATGCAAACTAAACCTCTTCAGTGGTGTCAATTTCATCTCACTGTGACTCTCTAGGACGGTGGAGAATTTCTCCCTAAAGGTGCCTGAGACTATCAATCACTTTGGAAACAACCTTACTTTTATCCCACAAAGCAACTGGTGTCTTTCAATAGAGGACCTTGAAGTTAACAGTCCAATGTGTGCACCACAAGGACACTGCAGAGGCAGTCAATTATTCACTCTCACTGAGTTAGCCAGTCTCGATAACGCCCACCACAGACCTGACATGGGTCTTGGTAAGGAAGAGAAGAAGACATTGATAGGATTCACCAGTGAGTGATTAATGGAACTCACTGGATTGCCATTCTGCTGGGTATGGAAGAACCCAGCAGAAAAAGTTGGCTTTGAAAGCATGAAACAGAGTGGTAGATCGCCTAGCCCTCAGAGAAAGTAAAGCCGAGTGCTTTTAAAGGAGGTTGGCTTGTTGAGTAGCGTTCCTTTTGACCACTTACTTGGGAGAGCTTTAGTTCCTGATTCTTCTATCTTGTTCCTGATTATTCTATCTTCTATCCTGATTCTGCTGCTCTTGTCACTCATCAGATGCCAAACGTGTTTGATGAGGCTAGTGGAGTGGTATGCCTTTTGTACATTGATTAGCTGCCCTGAAAGATCTTGGCAACATATCCTGATCGAACACTATATCCTGAGTATTTCTCACTAGCATTGGTAAGGTGCGTGAATTAACACTACGAAAAAGAGACCACTGGATCTAAGCAAGCATTCCAGGTATGTTTTTTGCCCACCCGAATGATACCTTTCCCCCACTGATAGCCAGGGCATCATGGAACAGACATAAGCCTTGTGGATGCCAATCTCTCTTCTCTGTATCTGAGTTTCAGGTATGAGTAACATGTTCATAATGGTTTCATCCCAGTTTCAGTAGTCTACCTCTCGGTCATTCAATTTAAGAGGTCCCCAAACCACTCCTTCAGTGGCTTCCTGTCCAGGCTAGTTGTGAGAAGGAAGAAGCAGTCCTTCTGCCTGCCTGCCCCTGTCTAGAAACCCTTAACCATAATATAATAATCTCTCTCAGAGTATTTCTCAATGTCTCAATCTCTTGACACCACATTTTGAGACAATTTCTTTTGGATGGAGCCCACACAACATTGTCACCTGTTAACGTTCTTAATAAACTTCTCATCAAGAATACAGTCTGTGAGTTCTGTTTAGCCATGGCAATGAATTAGAGATTGTAGAAGAAACGTTCGCACAAAGTATCTGTAAATACGTACATAAGGATTTCATTTCATCAAATTAATTTGTGCTTTATTTATGGCTATATCTTTTGTTTATCCATTCAGAAACAGATTGATAGTTGGGTTTTTACATTCCACTTTGACTAATAATGATAGTGAAATAATTTCATTATTTTTGTTCACTTTTTTCTAATGAACTTTACCTATATTTTAAGTTATAATTTGTCTGTAACTTATAAAATAATAACTGTCAGGTAATAAATTTTTGTGCAACTACCCACATAATTAAATTAAGTTGTACATCCAGGCTATAAAACAAAACCCTTAATATGTCATTACATAAACATTAATATTTAATTGAAGGGAGTGAATCTCTCAAAAATGAGTTGGAAAAATCATATGCAATACAATTTTCTACCAATGAAAATAAAATTTCTAATAGAAACTTTAGGATTTTTGGTCACCAATATTGATTCTCAAGGTTTATCTGGAGAACGGTCTAATTTTTATTTCTCTAACCTTCACCTTCCTTTTGATTTACCACTAAACTTCTCACATTTAATATATAAGCACTAATGCAGTAAGATACATGTATTTCTCAGCTATATGAAAGTTGAAACACATAAATAGATTAATATATCCAGTATTGAACTAACACTTTATAGTAGAGATATTCAAAGCAATGTGTGTGGAAATTAAGTTTTAAATGAGTGTTAAAGAAGACTTAGGTTTGAGAGTAAACAGGAAGACAAACTGTGTACAATAAACTTTTTATCATATAATCAATTCTAATTAACCTCAAAATTTATCAGATGGAATCGCACACTTCTCATATTAATTTTGATGTAAAGTCCATCAATCTATTATATGATTCCCTCAAAGAGAGAAGGGTATGCTATGGTTTACCCAGACTCTCTAAATGTTTATCATTGATCTAATCAGTTATTTATGCTTCACTTTTAAGATAGATTAAGCAATACTGCTTGCTAAATTAAATGCAAAATGGCTCTTTCCCAACTTTGCAGTTTCAGCTAGATCCATCCTTTAAATTGTAAGTGCTGCCTCAGCAAGTTCTGTCTGCTCTGATGCTTTTAGAGAGTGAATGAAAAATTCCCAGATTGTCCTTGGCACCATCCATCACCAGCATCAACTCCATATCATTGACAAAGGAAATGCATCTATTGATTTAAAACTCAGATAAGGATAAGAGAATACAACTGTCCATTGGAACAGATAGATGCACTTGGTTCAAGGACTAGGGAAGTGGACTCTATTCACAAATATCTCATGGATACAGGTGCATCTACTAGTCACTTCTCTGATATTTCTTAATTTGATATTTGCAAGAGTAAAAAAAATCTATTACCTGACTCTTCTGCACATTAACAATGTCTGTCTGGCAGCAAAAATAGTACCAGGTTGTCTTTTGTGAATAAGATTATGTGTCAACTTAGCTTGCCCCCAATTCTCAGTGGTTTAGAACTTATGATATTAGTTGACCGTTATGGAACATGAATATATGAGCTTTGTAATGATGCAATGTGTCAGTTACGTAAGGTTTTGTGATCTGATCTGGTCGTCCTCCATTTTCACTTCATGACCTTGTTGTTGAAGCAGTGGCAGGAAGTGTGGAACAGAGATAGTAAGTCACCCTGTGACTGGTTGGCTGGCTCTGATAGTGTACACTGTGCATTGACTCAACTGGGCCATTCTCAGTGGTTTGTCAGTTATGTAATGATGTAACCTGACAGCAACGCAACAAATATGGTTTCCTACCCCTTTGCCCAAGTTAATATGTCTTATCAAATGCTTTTTAAATTAATAATTTTAACCCAAAACACACTATACATGGCTTTTGGGAAGCTTTTCATAAACATTGGGAAAGAAAAGATTGATCTTATATGGAGATAATATATAACTTTTGTAATATGAATATTTTAAGCAATAGGAAAGAAAGTTGGAGAGTCAGAGACGATTTTATTCTGAATCAGAAGCAAGTAGTAAATGGTCTGGTGCTTGCTGCCAGTTTGCTTCAAGGCTTCCTTGCTGTTGTTCTTGTATTTGCTGTTAGGTACCATCATGTGGGTACCAATTCACAATGACCTTAGTATGTCCAAACACTGTCATACTCACTACTGTTCCTATGCTTGGGGCCATTGTTGCAGCTACTGTGTCAATTCCTAGAGGAAGGTCTTCCTCTTGTTTTTCTGTCCTTCTGCTTTAAGAAGCATGATATCCTTCTCCAAGAACTGGTCTTCCCTGGCAACATATCCATAGTATGTAAGGCAAAGCATGGCCACACTTTGTAAGGAGCACTATGGCCATAATTTTTCCAAGACAAATCAGTCTGTCCCTTGAGGAGTCCACAGAACTTTTAATATTATGTGCCAGCTCCACAATTCAAATGCATTAATTCTTCTTCAGCTTTCCTTATTCAATTTCCAACTCTCACCTGTGTATAAGGCATTTGAAAATACCATGGTTTGGGTCAAGTGCACCTTAGTCGTCAAAGTAGCATCCTGACTGTACAACATTCTAAAGAGTTCTTGGGCAGCAGGTTTAACTGATGCAATATGTCCTTTGACCTCTTGACTGCTGCCTCATGGAGCATTGATTGCGGAGCTGAGTAAGACAATCATTGACAACTTCAACTCTCCTCCATTGAACACAATCTTATATATTTGTCCAGTTGTGAAGAGTTTGACCATTTTTACATTGAGTTGCAATCCATATTAAAGCCTGCAAGCCATCCTCCTCACTTTAGCATGCAATATTACACAATCTGTGTATTTCAGATTGCTAATAAGTTTTCTTCCAATTCTAATGCTGCATTCTTCTTCATATAATCTAGCTTCTCTGAGGATTTGCTCAGCACGCAGGTTGAGAAGATACAGCCTGGTTGCATTCCCTTCCTGTTTTTAAACCATGCTATAATCTCTTCCTCTGTTCACACAGGTGCTCTCCACATGACAGTCTTGCTACTCCACACATGAAAGAGGTTTGTTCCAGCAGATTTACCCAACATAATCCACTTCAAACTTCAAGTCACAGTTTCCTGACAGTATCTTTAGTAGGTGAAGACTAAAATTAACAGTGGGAGAAGATTCATGAGGAAAGCATTCTGATAAATTTCTCACAAAATATTCTGAAGGGACTTCAACCTATTTAATTGTTCTTCATTATTAGATTCCTTCTTCAATTTGGTCTTAAAATTTAAGACTAAAATCAGAGAAGGATCCTTAAACCAAGCCACTCAGTATTTGTAACCATGCACCATTTCTGGAAACAGAGCTAAGTAAAAAACCTCGTTTTGAAGACAATGAATTATGGCCTGCTTGAGATACATCAAAATATTTAAAACTTTGGCTTGAAGGTAACTTCACTTTGAAGCATGTGTTTAGTCCGTTATGTGCAGAAATGGAAAGTCATCTACTCAAGAAGCTGTGCTGTTTGTGTTTGTATTTGTTTTTTGTTTATTTGAAAGGAAGCAAGCAATGCTTTTGTGCAAGATAAATGTCAAAGAAAAAGCAACATTTTGGGTGACATGCGTACAAAATGCCCATTAAAAAATCTCTTCTCAGTAATGGTGGACAGGATTATTACGACTAAACCTAAATATATAATTGTGGATGAAATGTTTCAAATGTCTCCAACCCAGAATCACCAAATAGCTAGTGATAGTATAAGCAAATGAATCAAATCGGACTTTTGAGATATCAAGAGGGTTTCAATTAGTATGTGCATGGATTCTTTCCAGACAAAAGTGCTTACGCGTGGTTTTGCAAAAAGTGCGTAATTACCAGAAAGCTCTGTCAGTAATACACAGTTTTAGTCTCATGAGCATGCTCTCAAAATAATAAGAGATCCAATCAGAAACAGTGGTTTCCAAGGGAAGCTCCTGGACTAGTTAAATTCAAGGCAAAGAAGTGTGCTTAAGAAGGCACTGAACACAGTTTTATGGAATTCCAAAGATTCATCTTGATAGATTTTCTAACATGGCACAAAAATATCATGGGAGCCAATGAGGCTATTTTAAGAAATGGTAGGTGGAGTGAGGGCAGGGGAAACATGAGGGAAAAAGCTTGAAAAGTTGTACTGAGGACTCTTCCCTTCTCTATGATCAGACACTGACTAATTAGGGGTGTATCAAGTACTGTCCTATTAGTTATTGTTGTTATGTGTCATCAAATTGGCCCCCACCCCTAGTGGCCCTGTGCACAGCAGAAAGAAACACTGCTGGTCCTGTATTGGTTGCATTCATTGTTCGTATTCAGGGCTCGTTGACACAGCCTCAGGGTCCATCCAGAACCTTAAGAGGCTTCCTCTTTGTTTGCTTCCCTTTCATTTTACCAAGCATGATGTCCTTCTCCTGGGATGGCTTCTCCTGATAATATGTCCAAACTATGTGCAATAAAGTCTTGTTCTCCTTGCTTCTAAGGAGCATTCCAGCCTTACTTAGAACTGTTTCAGTTTAACCTTACTCTCTTCTACCCCACTACTCTCGTTTTGTTACTTCAGAATTATTTTGATCCCTAAAGAACCTTTAAAAAGAGTACCAGTTGAACTCTTCATGGATGCTGAAAGTATCCTTTTGACATGAGGTAAATCAAGGAGTACAGAATTCTTCAGGGAAGGACTGAAGAGATGGAAACAGTGCTTCAGAATAGTATAGATGTAGGTGGAGGATATATTAAGCAACAATACCTTCAAGATTAGATTTTTTCTTCAACCCAAGATTAAATATTTTTCTAAATAAAAGTTTGCAGGATTTTATTGCAACATGTGTTTATTTACCAACCTAGTTATCAAAGACTTCTGGGGCTTCATCGATATCAAAATCCCAGTAGATTTTAATGAAAATGTATATAATTATAGCCTAATATTCCTTTTGTCAGTCTCTGTTGAGAGATATTAGGCTCATATCCTCCCTCAAAGTATGTTGGGTGACTAATTTGGGGAGCATCTCTGTGCATCCATGTCTACATATGTAAAGTTCACACAATAAAATTCCAATCCATAGACTAATTCATAGTAATAATTAAGCAAACTTAGTATTGTAAGGACTCAGGATGACACTTCCTGTGAGATAATTGCTTAGTTTTTGAAGGGACCACACAGACTTCTACAACCTACTTAAACGATGTTTATTATGAGATTGAATGGTATCCACTGATTTCAGGTCATAACAGCCCTGTGAGTCACAATGGAACTTGCCCAAAGTGTTTACCACGCTGTAACCATCACTGAAGCAAACATCTTTCTCCCTTAGAGTAACTAAGGGTGGATTCTAATCACTAATTTGGCTAACTGTTGAGTCCTTAACCATTCCACTATCTTAAGACAATAATATATACACACACAAATAAAGAGCCATACTTCTATAAAAGAACCATTTTCTCTGAAAAAAAGGCACTAATTTTGAAATGTTCCCCAAATCCCAGAGTATATGATACTCATTCTCTTAAGAGCTGAGTCACCTCCAAAACTGAGCACAACTCCGTGTTTGTGTAATGTTTTCTCAGGCTGCAGGTTCAGTCAATCAAAGTCCACACAAGTTTTAACCTAGGAAAAACTTACATGTTATTGTTGTGACATATTTATCATAACTCATAAAATAAATAATATGTAACAGAAACCATTGATAAATAAATATGTGATATATATTGGTCTTTAGAAACTAAAATATCTCAAATTAAGGTAATCATCAAAATATGAAATTATTAAGAACACACATAAAGAACATCATGTTGCTTCAATTTGGTATGCTCAGTAAATTTAGAATCATGGCATTTGCAATGTATGATATATTAGGAAGAGTAAAATAATACAGAGCATTTCTATAATTTTTTTAATTTGGCAAAAAATGTAATATAAGTTGGCATCATCTACAGAATCAGAAACATGTGAAAGTACACAGCTCCACTTTTTAAACTGGCTGGCTTTGATTTAGTGTTACATTAGTAGGTGGTTTTATGAGTTCTGTAATACCAGCCTATTTGGTTCATAATGAATAAATGATGAATAATTCATAATGTGAAAATTAATCAGGAAGGCCTGAATTTAAAGACCTTACTCTAGATAAAGACAAAGTATCTATATGGATCATGGGGTACATTTTAAAAAATAATACAGCTTTTTTTGGTCAAAATTGGTTTTAAAATATGATATGTTCTGCAAGACCAAAAGCAATCTTTTTAAATAAGAGGATTTATCTGAATGCATACATTATAACCATGATTAGATTTATGCACCCATATGAAATATAATCATGGACAGGCAAACAATCTTGCCCTACTTCTTTTTCCATCTAATTTTAAATCACAGTGAATAATAAATCAGTTGAACTGATGACTTGTATAAGGTACTGAGTTCTTTGGAGAAATAACAGTATTTCTTATAAATGCTATAACCTTGCAAATGCGCAATAGTGATTGGAATTATGGTTAGGAATTTATAAGTAGGCTGTGATGCTACTAAAAGTCCAATAGCCTGAAAGATACAGAAAAAGATCTACTTAAATACCATAGCTTTGCGAGTTGTGAGATTATAGCCTTCTATTTTAACCTAGTCAAGGATTTAGCCTTATATGGGATGTTGTAGTGATGGGAAAGTCTGGCATTTTTAATACTGCCATTATAACCTTAGGTTTAAATGGCCTTGAAAGACTCAGTTCCCTTATATTGAGGTGCATGGGGTGAAGCAGCAGTCTGACTTTCATCAATGAGGTAGTTTGCCTCTATACGGTGCACAGATCTCAAAGGTTAATGGAGACAACTTGGAGAACTTTTGTCATCAGTAACTGAAGATGTCTCATTACAATGGATGAAAACAGAATCTGAAATGCACGATTCCTCTACTTGTGATCCCTACAGGTGGCTGTGTGAGACACACTAGAAGAGGGAGTGGCAGAGAGAAGGACGATTTATAAACAGAAACTTGACCCAAAAAAGGAGCAAGGCGGGTGGTGGATTTGGAGCCAGATTAGAATACTGCGGAAACTGCCCCAAGAAAATGACTTTAGTCATTTGGCTCTGAGGATGTGATTTCAATGGATTTCCCACTGTGTCTTCTTTACGTACCAGTGATTTTTCTCCTTCCCAATCCTGTAGTCTTTGAAGTAGCATGTTTCTTCTTTTAAACAGTATTTATAATGTTTAAAATTCAGTAGAGCCCAAATATACGTAGCAGACATAAGAGTCGACAGTGTGGGTTGTAATCTCTATTGCATTTTTAACATTTGTTCAAGTCGTTTATATCCAATACAGTCGCTCACAGCATTTTGGAGCGGACAGGACAATCTGGCTGATGCACTCTGCAAGTCCACTTGTGCTCCATGCAGCTGTGAAGATTAGCAAAGCTGGTGTCTCTGCTGGACAAATAGGGATGGGTTAGCAATGTCTGGGGCAACACATGTTTTATCTAAGTTCTTGCAGTCTCTTAACCTTTGTGTTGTTAGTGCCGTAGAGGTTTGTTTTGTTTTTCAACTTGTAGAAACCCAATACAAAACAGAGTGAAAGATTACCTGTTGCGGGCCATTCTCATAATTGTTCTCATATTTGAGTCCCTTGTTGCAGTCACTATGCTAGTCTACCGGGTCAAGGGCCTTCCTCATTTCTGTTGTCCCTCGGATCTGCCAAATAAGTGTCCCTCTCCAGGGACTAGTCTCTTTTGATAACATGCCCAAACTATTGAATCTAGTCAACAAAATACAAGAAAATATCTTTCTCTTATTCTCTCTTCCAGGCAAGATCCATCTGACATCAACAATGTATCATTTGTTTCATATCCTCTTCAGAATCTGCCCTGAAACCTGGAGGCTCCTTTAAGTGTACTACTGCGACTCTTGTTAGATGATCTTCAGTGAAATTTCCTTTCATGTAATGTTAATTATACTGTACTCTAAGAGGAGCACTGTAGTGAGCCACCTTTCTTTGTAATGGGTACACATATGGATCTTTTCTCATTCTATATGGAGAGAATTATCCCTTCTGTTTTCTAGATCATTAGTGGGGAATTTTTCCATGCAGCCAACACTCTTCTAGCCATAATTCCTTAAGTTGTGCATTATAATTCTGGATGTATGACTGTAACTATAATCTCATGGTGGAGGGTTTCTTTGATCTAGGATTAAGGTGGTATGAGTTCTTAGACAATACCTTAGGGTGAGACTTAATTCATAATCTTTTACTTTCCCTGGGTGTGTGGTATCCTGAAAGATCAAAAAAGCATCTGGGTAAGAACCATCTCAGACACTGGAAGAAAGGAACAATTCTTAAGAGTATCAGAGACTGCATCATGGAGACTATGGGACCAAGTAAAGGATCCAGTCTGAGACCGGAGGTGGAAGCATGGAAGCCATGAGACAGAATAAAGGACCAGCACAGAGACAGAGACCTCAGACTATATGCCTGAGAGACTGGTTGCTGGTTGAAGACAGGGATTTCTGGGACCCATGACTATATCATTGCTATTTACCGAGTCCCAACTTGTGGTAATTTCTTAACTTCCTTAATAAACTTCTATAATTTTGAGTTTTGTTTGTGAATTCTGTGTGGGCATTACAATGAATTCATGAGGGCAGCATAGAAATGAGGAGTAGAGGTAAAGAGGGGTGGAGTGTGGAGTCATTTCTACCCCCTTGCTTTGTGACAAGAGGAAAACCAGAAATATCAGATATGGTACCCTGAAAGTGTACTGGACACCTTCTCAAGCTTTGTCTAAATATAGGAGCATATAGCTCAAGATAACACCACAGAAATAGACTTAAGATTTTCTTGGGGTTTTGATTTTGAGATTTATCCAGTAAGGAAAAAAATCTAATAGATTACAATCGGTTGGCCTGAAGGTGCAAGGAGGGCAGAGTGAAGGATAAAGTGCAGGCTTTCAACATATAGCCTCATGAGGTGTTGCATACAACTGTTTTACTATGCCTCTATTATGTTTGTTTGTTTGATCCAGATTCAATTACTTGTACAGTATTGAAAAATATGAACTCAAGAAAATAATATGCTGTCTGTTAAGACATGAAATTAGCACCATCATTGGAGGACAGCACTCTAAGCCATTTATTTCACATACACCCCAAGAAAAATTCTATTCACCAATACAAGGGTTCCTTACACCAGATATCTATAATATTAAGCACATTGGAAACTAACTAATGAATATCACAACATGAATGACATTTAAAGAAATGAAATGATTTCTTGCTCTTCAATAGTCATTTTCTGTACAGGTTAGCACTCTCCTTTAGCAAGCACATTCAAAACCAAATCTATATTCTAGCACTTTCAATCAAAGGTCTTTCTTTCCTTGAGACATAGATCACCTGCTTAATATTGGTCCTTAGTTGTAAGCTTTCTGTGTGATTTTCAATTTCCTATGACCAATCATGCAACAGTCAGACATGAAAGACCAAAAACATGGATGGAAACGACAAAAGGAAAATAAGCTGAGCACAGAATTGATTTTTATTATTTTCTGATTTCTATTATTGAGTAATATGCTGTATAGGTTTACCTTACATGGCCTATAGTCTTTCATTTTGAACAAACTATTTTGGGGGATTTCCCCTTAAATCCTGAGGAGTTATCTTTCCTCTAATTCTTCAAAGAAGCTATATAAGGACTTTCCCAGGTTTATTATTACTCAAAATTGTTCTGGATCTTGCCACAACTCATAAAATATTCCATTTTCATAAGAACAGAATTGATTATCATCCTCTGCATAATTGAAGACTCATTGACGTCTACTCTGGTAAAGGAGTCACCACTGTGTAGCTGATGATGACAGGGAAGGTATTCTTCATTAAAGAAGGAATATGCTCTCCACTTGATGGGAGCCTTCTGGATATCTGCTACCTACTTCCTGATCCTGATCTCAAATTGTTCCTGTAATTACAAATTCTTCTTGATTTCAAGTTCTAGTTTCCTACTTTCCTAATAACAAAAACCCCACATAACTTTGATTAGAACCTGTGAGTTTTGAGTGGTCATTACAGTATGTAACTGAACCCAGCAGATAAATAGATATTGTTATGGGAGAGGAGGGGGTGGTGGCTGGTGTCACTTACATAAAGACACTGAAGAGCTATGATGCATATGACTCTCATCTCATATGAACCAGCTTTGTGCTAATGCTGACTCATATCCCTTGGAAATTTATATGCCATTTTGATACTATACAATACTATGTTGAAATTAGGTAACCCACACAAAGGCTTTTCATTACACTATTTATTTCTACTTAGTAATTGCAATTTCCTAGGTGAAAGTGCTATCCTTTATGGTGCACCTTCTTTTGCCTCTGCTGCTTCAGCAGGAATCTTGCACCTGATCTCTTGACAGCTCTTCTTTCTTGGCGATCATAAGATTACCTACCTTCCTGATTCAGAGTTGAATCACTTATACTCAGGGCAATAAGAAAATTAACCAATCCTTGAGTGTGTGTCCTTTCCACCTTATTAGCATATTCTCACCCAGACATGGGGTGGAGTTACAAAGACTATGGATAAGCTAAGAATACCAAGAAATGTCATTTCATAACTGGTCACAAAGTAAGTCTTGTTAAATTGAAAGAGATGGAAATCTTATGAAGCATTTCCCCTGAAGGTAGACCTTAACAATAGGGAAGAGGGGAAAGTCAGAAAGCACACAAATATAGAAATTAAACAATACTCTATTAAACTACAAATGAGTCAAAGAATAACTCAAAAGATAAGTCACAAATTTTAGAGTCAAATGAAAGAGAAAGTATGATAGACACATAGAAATAGATAGATGATATACATAGATATAGATGATAGGTAGGTAGATAGATGGATAGATAGATGATAGATAGATGCACGCATACATAGATTAGTGTGCATGCATGTTGGCAAAAAAGCTATGGATTACAGTGAAAACCCAAAATGAATTTGCAGGATGCCAAGTTGGATTAAGCCTCTGTCCACTGCCCTTTAACCATTGTCCAGGCATATGAATAGCCTTACTATCAGACAGTGTGCACTAGAAAGTGGAGTAATACAGATGTACTTAAGTTACAATTGAACACCTTATCATTTGTTCTTCTTTTGGACCCATTTTAAGGTTGTTCTAATTTTTATTATTTTCCATAATCTCTTCAACTGAGCTTTTGTACCCCTTGTATTTTGCTATTGATGCTGGGTCTCAAATTAGGTGACCCTAATTATTTTTTCAATTTTTGGTTTGGGTTTGGATTTTTTCAGGGTAGGAAAATCTATAGAAAGATTAAATGCATTAATACTTTCCTGGGGTTAACAAAAAAGATGCTGGGGAAACTAGAGAACTAATAATAATGAGAAGGGAAAAGAAAAGAATGTTCTAAAGTTGTGGTGTTGCTTATATGGCTCTTTTAATATGTTTAAACTAATGAATTGTATGATATCTGAACTATATATCAATAAAACGGTTAAAACTATAATATGGCAAAAAATAAAACTGATTGGATGCAGTGAAGGCAATACAGCATTGCTTCCTTGCATCCAATCAGTTTTATTCAGAAGTAGTTCAACATGAGTCAATAAATTCACATATTATACCAGAAGAAAAATCACATGATAATTTCTGTAGATGCAACAAAAAGATCGATTGATAAAATATAACCTCATTCTTGATTCTAAAGAAAGGGAACTTCTCAGTATGATTGGGCTAGAGAGGAATTTTCTCAATATGACTTGGGGAATATATGAAAATGCCAGTAGTTGACATTACATTGCATGAAGAAAGACTGAGCTTGACCATTCCTACTGAAATCAGGAATACACTAAGGTGTTCATTATAATTATTCCTATTCAGTATTGTTTTAAAAGATCTAGCCAGAGTAATAAATCAAATAAATAAAGAGAATACAAATTAGAAAAACATAAAATTGCATTCTTCATTATAATGTGCTCTTATATATGTGTGTACATATATATATTTAATTTTCCAAGAAATTCACAAGAAAACTTAAGAACTAAAAAAATTTTAAGAAAAATTCTAGGGTACAATGTCAACAAACAAAAATAACTTGGGTTACTATACACCAGCAATGAGAAATCTGAAAGGAAATTAGGGAAACAATTTTATTTACAATCACCTCTAGGAGAATATAAAAACTAAAGATAAATCTGATCAGGGATGTGAAGGACTTATACAATAAAAAGTGTAAAGCATCCCTGACAAATATTAAAGAAGACTTAAATAAATGGAAATGCATTCCATTCTCATGGATTAGAAGACTTCATATTGCTAAGATGTCACTATTACCCAAAGTTATCTATAAATTCAATGTCATGCCATTGAAAATGATGACAGTTTTCCTTTTAGAAATAAAAAAATGGAATTTTATTTCTATGTGGAAAGGACTCTGATTAGCTAAAACAATGCCAATAACATGTATAAATATATATACACATATATGCACATGTCCTGATTTTAAAGTATGCCATATATTAAAAGAAAAAAAATCACTATCATTGAGTCAACTCAATTCATTTGAAACCTATGAGTTGGGCCTAAGTACACCTATATATAGAGAGTAATCAAAACAGCCATGTACTTATATAACAGCAGACACATAAAACAATGGAATAGAATTCAAAGTCCAGAAGGAAACATATAGCCAACTGATATTTTTTACAGAAGTGCTAAGTCGCTTTAATAGGAAAATAAGATTCTCTTTTATAAATGATGTGGGACAAGCTGACTTTCTAAACACAGACAAGTGAAAAGTTATCCTTGCTTCACCCCATTTCAAAAGATAGATTCAAAATGGAGGAAGGAAATGAATGGGCCAACTAAAATCATCAAATTCTTAGAGATACTCAGACCTAGATTTCAGCATTGATTTAGCTAATAAAATAACAAAGACAAAATACAGAATGAAGAGGATCAGATTAAAAGTAAACCATTTTTTTCATCAAAAGACTACAGAACAAGAATCACATCATTATAAAGGAGGAGGAGAGCAGGGTGGGGACCTAAGGCCCACTGGTGGGTAATTGGTCACCCCTTTACAAAGGAGTCATGGGGAGGAGACAGACCAGTCACGGTGCAGCCAGACAATGATGATGCATACAAGTTTCCCCTAGTTCCTGAAGCCTTCCTCCCCCCACCTCCCCAACCATCATGGTCCCAACTCTACCTTTAAAATCCAGATGGACTGGAGAAGGTACACTAGTAGAGAGGGGAGCTGGAGATATGGGAAAACCAAGATGGATGAGCCCCTTCGGGCCAATGGTTAGATTGGAGATGCTGGAAGTGTAGAGAGAAGGTGGGGGTAGAGAGATGGAAACAACTGCAAGGATATACACATAAGCTCCTATTTGAAGGGCCGGCATCAAAGGAGTGGGTTGGGGAAGAGGTCGGACAGTGTAAGATATGACAGAACAATAACAATGTATAATGTATTGAGGGTTGGTGGGGAGAACAGGGGAAGAGAGGAAGGGATGGAAAAACCAATATTAGGGGCTCAAGGGAAAAGGCGGATGATTGGAGAACAATAATAGAAGTGGACCTGTGAGAGTGCTTGACACAGTATGTTTATTTATGTATTGTGAAAAACGATGTATGAACCTCCAATGAAATGATTAAAAAAAAAAAAGATTGCAGATCTAATGCAATTTCAGCATCATGAAAAATTAATTACCAACTTCATATGGAGAGACAAGCATCCCAAGATAGGCAAAGAATTCCTCAAAAAGAAAACACTCCTTCCTTAAAAATCTGGCTAGACCCAAGAATGTACACTGGTAAAGACAGGAACCAGAAACATAGGGAATCCAGGACAGATGATCCCTTCAGGACAAGTGGTGAGAGTAGTGATACAAGGAGGGTGAAGGGAAGGTTGGGTAGAAAGGGGGAACCAATGATAAAGATCTACATGTAACCTTCTCCCTGGAGTATGGATAATAGAGGAGTGGGTGGAGCAAGACATTGGACAGTGTACAACAAAATGACAATAATTTATAAATTATCAATTGTTCATGACAGAGGAGGGAGAAGGGAGGAAGGGGTAAAAATGAGGAAATGATACCAGGGGGTTAAGTAGAAAAGAAAATGTTTTGAGAATATTGAGGGCAACAAATGTCCAAATGTGCTTCACATACAATGGATGTATGTATGGATTGTGATAAGAGTTGTATGAACCCGCAATAAAATTATTAAAAAAACAATAACAAAGTATGTATTCTTGCACTGTCTAACCATGAAACCTACTACACAGTGACAGTTGTCAAAATAATCTGATACTTGAAGAATGATAGAACAATAGATGAAGACAGAAAACCCAGAAGTAAAAATATTGACATACAAACAACTGATTTTTGTCAAAGGTCCAATAAGCTGTAAATGGGAAGGAGATGCCTTCTCTAATAGTTGGGGTGAAAAATTGTATTTCCATCTGCGTGAGAATGAAATAGTCCCCTTATTTCACCACGCACATGCATATCCACACACAAGCACACACACACACACACACACACACACACACACACTTACAGTGGATCAAGTTCTATATGTAAAACCAAAAACTATGAGGATCATCAATGAAAAATCTGGGACAAATCTATGTGGCCTGGTACAGGGAATACACAGGCTACCAGATATAACAAAAGAAGCACACTCCATGGAAGACACAATAGATGAATGAGACTTATTAAAAATAAAACATATGTGTAAATCAAAAGATAAGTATAAATTGAGAGCCCAGAGGTTGGGAAAAGATATTTAGCAACAATATCATTTAAACAAAGGACGAATTACTAAAACCTACAGTGTTTTACCAATCTACAATAAGAAAAAGACAAACAAATGACCCTCTGAGAAGATGCACAAAGAACCTGAACAGACGATTCACAAAGGATGACATTAAATGACTAATTAACACATGAAAAAATACTCCTCGTCACTAACCATTGGGAAATGAAAGTTAAATCAACCATGAGCTTCTATTTAGCACCTACACCCCTAACCCACTTCAAAAAACAAAACTGAAAACAAGTGCTGGAGAGGTGTGGAGAGACTAGAATGACTATACACAGCTGGTGAGTGTGTTCTTATGAATAAGAACATCCACAGTGGAAAGCGATATGTTGATTCCTAAGACAGAATACAATAGAAATACCATAAGATCCAGCAATACCATTATTGGGCATATACCCAAAAGAAATACGCAGATCACAAACAGATATATTCTCCCCCATATTCATTGTAGCATGGTGCTCCATCGTCAGAAGCTGGAAACTTCCTAAATTTCCATCAGAAAATGATTGGGTAAAATAACCTCTGATAAATATACACAATGGAATATTGTACATTCCTGAAAAGTGATGAAACTTTGAATGACCTCAGGTTATGGAAGGGTCTGAAAACATTATGGTGAGTGAATTTATTCAATCACAAAAGGATAAGTATTCTTTGAATCCACTGCTGTAGGACCACACAACTGGACAAGCATCAGCTCAGGTCTTTGGAACATACAATCTACTGGCCATGGTGGCCAGACAGCCTGATAGTGGCCCTGACTTGTGTCAATACCGTACACTATCATATCTATGTATGTATCTTGAAGGTCACTTTGGCTAATGGGTCCTCACATCTGTTAGGATCAAACTGTTTAGTGGGGGGATGTTATCTATTGATTGGAAGCCATGCAAAATCATGGGTAGGTCATTCAGAGTGTTAGAGAGCCCTATCGGAGGGATGAAGGACACTGATGTCAAAATCAAGTCATAAGAGAGAATAGGGAGCACATATATGTGGGGGAGCAAAATCGTATGATTGTTGATAGAAAATCTGGGACAACTGACCTCCAGCTGGAGATAAGAAGGACTTAAAATTCTTTTGGGGACCCTAGGTGGGGAGTGTCACTGGTAGTAAGCAACAAATGAGCCACATTGGCCCACTGGTGCCTGGGAGCATCCAGGGGACCTAGCGTGAGTTTTTTGAAATGCTGGTGCATTGAATTCTTGATATTCAGGGCACACAGCATGCCCCAGGGGCTGCGTCAGAGAGATCTGAGGTGAAAAATCCACTGGATGTTTGGAATTTAACTCAGACATATTTGTAACCTGAGAACTTAAAGCTGAAAGTGTATGGTGTTTGAGGAAGTGGAAGACAGCTGTATCAAGACTTGAACATTAAGTAGGTGGACAATCATGTACTTGTTATATCAATGCCCTCTATGGTATATTAAGGTATATATTATTCTGCTAAAGTGGTTACTGCATATTCTCACTGCATATTATTGTAAATTTTCCCTGACAACCACCTCTCATTGTTTGTGTAAATAGTATCCATGCATTAAAAGATCGACTTTTTACAAGTGAATAATTCAGGTGCTGTGATATGGGGTTAACGTATCTTGGCGCATCATTCTTCTTTCCTCCCTTACAGAAGAGTCATGAGGGATAGGAGACAGTTGGGCATGCAATATAGCATTGATGAAACATACAATGTTCCTCTATTTCTTTAAGCCCCCCACCCCCCAGGCCCCCATTATCATGATCCCAAATCTACCTTAGAAACACAGGGAATTCAGAACAGATAAACCCCTCAGGACCAATAATGAGAGTAGTGATACCGGTTGTGGATGGGGGGTAAGAGGAAGGTTGAGGAGAGAGGGTGAACTGATCACAATGATCTATATACAACTCCCTCCCTGGGTTTTAGACAAAATCTCCTGGAGGGAAACATTGGACAGTGTTAGACATGAAAAAAAAAACAATAATTTATAAATTACCAAGGGTTTGTGATGGAGGGAGGTTGAGGGAGGGAGGAGAAAAAAATGAGGAGCTGATACCAAAAGTTCAAGTAGAAAGAAAATGTTTTAAGAATGAGGATGGCAGCAAATGTACAAATGTGCTTGACACAATGACGGATGTATGGATTGCAATGAGTTGTATAAGCCTACAATAAAATATTTTTTAAAAGAACCGGGGAGATACAATATTAATAGAAGATCTTTATGTTACAAGTAGATGATTGATAAAAAGATCTTCACCATTTGATAACAGGAGGTCTCTGAAAAGGGCCAAAGGCATATTTTAAGCAAACAAACAAACAAGCAAAGCATATTCTGGAATGGGTGTGGGGCTCCTCCTTCATCCTCGCTTCAAATTATGTACAATTGACCATTTGATGTACAATTATGTACATCATAGTCCTGCTCAATTCTCACCCTCAGAAGGGAAAACAGAAAACATGGCTGCTACAGCAAAATGTGGTGAAGATATTAGATATGCCCACATATCAGAGAGAATAATCTGGGGTCTTAAAAGCTCCATTTCAAACAAGAAGTGACATGTCAACTAAGTCCACATGGAGGAAGCATATCACTATCATTGACTGAAGGCTTGCAAATCATGAAATCCAAAGCCAAAGGAGGGAATTGTATAAGAGCGTAAACTGTGAGATTTGTGGTTTGCTGAAGCCCAAGAAATCTTTGCGAGATCTACACAAGAAATAAACCTCAGGTAAGGTTTAGGAATAAACCTTATTCAGGTTTATTCAGGATTATCAATTAATCCTTATTCAAGAGTATCAAAATGATAAACCTGGCCTGAATTGTTAAAGCTGGCCAATTGATCTTCATCCCCCTGACCCCACCCCCACCCCCCAATCCCATAAGTTAGGCTAGATCTGGTTTTCAACATTTTCTGCCTTTTCTTTTCTTTTTCTTTTTCTCACATCGGGGTTTAGCTGAGATGTACTTTCTCATTGGGGATGATGCTTTTGAAATGCTGTTTTGTTTTCGAGGATATGAACCCCAGGGTTAGATAGGTTGTTAGAGTTAGATAGTGTAGCCCAGTCAGTGACTTTTTCCTTCAGAGTTGGGGATTTGAAAAGGGACTAGTCTGAGCATGTAGAGTTTAAGAGAGTAGAGGAGAAACAGAAATATGAGTTGATGGGAGATACACCAGGACTTCAAGATTTCTCTTTCTTTAATAAACTATAGTTGCTATATCATTATTTTTTGTTTAAAATACATAACTTTATTAATTGATTCCTCTTAAATTGACCTCTCAGAAATGTAATACCTATTGATAAACAAAATTAATTATCATCTAGTTTTCTTTTACTAGTTTTGCATTATGGTGATACTGTACAGCTTTCAAAGTGCTATTACATCATTGTAATCTGATATATCAAAAGAAAAAAAGTCATACAGTGACAGATGAACGTATTGAAGGTCACATAATTAGGATCATTTTTCAAATTTATGTTAATAATTTCTTCAACACCTACTGCTACTTCCACAACACTCTATTACTTTCTTTAAATGTAAAAATTTTCTTATTATATCTGTTTTCTTTGACTTATACTTTTATGTTCACCTATGAAACATTTATTGTATTTATCTTTCTTGATCCTAAAATAATATTTATAACCTTGATCTGATTAGTATAAGTTGTGGGTGACTGCATTTTCCTCCTTCACATTAACTACAAGAAATAAATTTGTTTTCATGACATAATTCAGTGTCTTAACAAATTAAAACGACTTAATACAGAACATGACCCTGGGTAGCCTCTTACTGAGATAATGTACAAGATAGGAGAGTCAAGCTTGATAGAGTTTATTCAGGAGAACCTCATTTAAGCTCTTCTCAGAGGCACAATTCAGACTTCACAGCATGTTACAAATTCATTGCATTTGCACGGTGAGTGGGGGAGGATTAAAAAAACATTAAGAATTATTTTGTTATTGTTGCTGGAGTTGCATGAAAATGCATTCAACAGTAACATGTAAGATGATAGAAAATACAGAAGTTTTTATTACAGTGCATTTTGGTTTTGCTCTGCCATAAATTAATTTAGAAAACATTATGGAGGTCTAGAGTTTACACTTACATTAAACTAAGAAAAAGAGTCTCTGTAAAAAGAAATGGGGCTCAAATAAAATAAAGTCGTAATGGAATAGAATATAATTTTGTTCAATCACTTTATTAGCATTGAAAAGCCAACCCATACTTAAAATAATGTAGTGCATTGACCATCATTTTCAAGAGTTTTACTGCTCTGTAAAAAATAGTTTACTTTAATGTTTTAAAATATTTTATAAATGCCCCATTAATAGTTTAAATATTTCATGAAATATTTCATTTGAGTTGCAATTATTTTGTAAAAGTTCTATAAGGACCTTAAAATGCACTAGCTTTGTTTTTATGAGCTGTAAATGTTCACATTTTCTCATTTCTAAAGACCACTTCAGAAAACCATTATGTATAATTTGTCTTTAGAGAATATATGCTTAAACTACCAATTCCCTCACAAATCAGTTCACTAATAGGTGCTTTCTCTTTTGCTCACATATTCACCTTAAATAGGAAGAATGCGATTAAATATAAATTTAAGAAATAATTTTATAATTAAGCTTCCATTTACTCCCTAATAAACAATACCTGATAATGGGCATGTGAGCCAAGTTTCATTTTTCACAAGAAAATAAGATGGATGAAAGGATGGATGGACAGTGTGATTTTAGTGGTTATGTCAACTACACACTTCTGGATAAGGGTAAGGGGTCAACCTATCAATTGTTTCATGGCAGCCTCTATGCCATCTTAAGGATTGTTTAGATTAGAAAGAGAGACCTAGGAAAGCCCTACTGGAGCTGAGTCTTGCATATGGTTCAATTCCTCAAACTCAGGGGATGTCTGCTGATCCTAGGACCTGTCAGCAGACTACCAGCAGTGGATTCATTCACCTGACTTGACCTTTGTATCCACCATGCAGTGCCTCTGCTGCCGCCTGCTTCCTGTCCAACAGCTTCCAAGAGTCAGGAGAAGCCTGACTTAAACTGGACTAGATGTATCTACTTCTACAATTATGTAGGATATACATATATGTGTGTATACATATGCATATATAGCTGCATATAATGTGTACAAAAGTAACTGATTATATGCATTTTGTTTACTATATGCCTTTAAAGAAGGCAAACTAACCGATGAATTGATAGATCATAGAGAGGGAGAGAAAAATGGAAAAATATGTATTTTTCTATATAAAAGTAATTTTTTTCTTGCCATCCTTATATGTAGAGCCAACCAACAACAACAAAAACCCTCCAAATTCATTGCCCTCCAGGTGATTTCTACTCAAAGACACACAATAGTACAGAGTATAGTACCAGGTTGTTGTTGCTGTATCACCAAGTTGACTCACACCCATAGCGACCCAAAGCACAACAGAACAAAACACTGCATGACCCTCCACCATCTTCACAATCATTACTATGCCTGAGGCCTTCCTTTAATGGAGCCTCATGTCATCCCTGTAAGGGTCTTCCTCTTTTTCTCTGTGCTTCCACTTTTCTAATATGATGTCCTTTTTCAGGGACTGGTCTCTCCTGACAATATGTCCAAAGTATATAAGACAAGTCTTGACATCTTTTTTTCCCAAGAAGCTTGCTTGCCTTACTGTTTCCTATACTGATATGCCTGTCCTTGTAGCAGTCCATGGTATTCTAAATAGTCTTCTTAAGCACCATAATTTGAATGTATCAGTTCTTCCACAGTCTTTCTCATTCATTGTCAAGCTTTCACTTGCATATGATGCAATGGACAATAGTTTGGCTGTGTCATTCTCACATTAGTCCTCAAAATAACATTCTTGCTCTTCAGTACTCTAGAGAGGTCTTGTACAGCAGATTTACCAAATGCAATATGTCTTATCTCTTGACTGCTTCTTCCATGAGCATTGATTGCAGATCCAGTAAGACAAAATCTTTGACAACTTCAAATTTTTTCCCTTTAATATGATGTTACCTAAAGGTCCAATTGTAAGGATTTGGGTCCTTATTACAATGAGCTGTAATCCGGACTGAAAGCTGCTGTGTTTGTCTGGTTTCATTGGAGAAACAAATCCACAGAAGCTCATAATTTAAGGGAGAATTTTATATAAAGAGTAAGCGCACATCAAGAAAACATCCCAGGGACTGAGCCCCAGTAGCGTAGTGGTTGAGTGCGGGACTGCGGCCCATTGGCTTGGTGGTTCAAATCCAGCAGCAGCAAGGCTGGGCCTCCCACTCCCACCAGAGGACAGTGATGCCCCCCCCCAAAAAAAACAAAACAAAACAAAATCTCAACCCAGTACTGACTGAGTTCAAATTGATGTCCTTTGGGTTAGTAGGTAAGTACTTAACATATGCACTAGCAAGGCTCCTTAGATACAGTGGAAGGGATCTCTAATAGCCTATAATCTTTCCTTGATATATCAGAAGGTTGAGTTAATTAACAGATTTTTTTTGCCATTAAAGAACAATACATTTTACATTAAATGCTGATCAATTAAAAGATTTGAGCAGTAAATAAATTAAGCTTTGTATACAGTTATAGGGAAATTATAGAAATAAAACAATGGGGTTGAGTCCTGGGGGCGTAGTGGTTGTGCTCGGGACTGCGGCCCCCTGGGTTGGAGGTTCAAATCCAGCAGCAACTCTCCAGGAGCAAGACTGGTTCTCCTACTCCCACCACCAGAGGGCAGTGATGCACCCCCCCAAAAAAAAAAACAAGAAATAAAACAATGAAAAATGTAGAGGATGTGTTTGGATTGTGATATTGTTTAATTCAATCGACCAGATTACATATTGTTGCACCTGTTCTTGTTGTTTTTAGTACATACCACAGAGTCAATTCTAGCTCATAGCAAGGCTAAATTTTACTATTTGAAGTCATGAGGCACAGAAACAATTACATGAATATTATAACTCTTTAAAAAGTGTGTTAGAATTAATATGGCATTCCATCACATATACTCTGAAATGATGTACCTCAAAAGGATTACCCACATTATATTCATCTCCTGAGGACAGGATTGGGTCACAATACACTAGGGTAAGTAAGAACGCTTTGCGACTACTTGCACAAGTTCATTACAAACAACACGTGTCTCAACATGTCTTTGAAATAAGTGGGTGAAATCTCTTATAGCGTACTTGTCCTAGCACCATTATGGTGACATCAAAATAAATAAAAATAAGTTCCATCAAAGTAGTGGCTTCTCAGGGGATTTGCAGGTCAGTGGAATTCAAAGCAAAGAGGTCAGCTCAGAAGATGATGGACACTGTTTTTCAAAGGGATTCCAAAGGAAATCTTGATAGATGTTTTTTTAAGGGCATAGAACAACAATAGGATCTTATTATGAAACTGTTTAGAGTAATTACAAACTGTAATGGTGAGAAAAAGCAAGGAAACTCGTGCAAAAAGGATACATTCCCATCTAACATTGCACCTGCTCATTTTCCCTGTTTAACAAGGACTAATTTATCAGAATTTCTTTCATCAGAAACATTACCACTTCTACCCAACAGCCCAGGACTTTCTCATTCTCACTTTTTTGTGTGTTCAAAAGTCTACTAATATTGAGAAATGATATAAATTGAATAGCTCAGAGTTCATGTGGAAAGGCTCAGAGAATTAGAAATACCACCTTCAGAAGCATATAGACCTAGGTAAAGGACATGTTAGGAAACAATAGATCCATATTTTGATATTATTATTTAATAAATATTTATATCTTAAGTGTAGTAATACATTTTTACTTACAATAAGGCATAAACTCCAAGAACCTAATATCCAGGGCATCCACAGATAATTGTACTGTCACTAGAGCAATCATTTATTGAGAACCTGTTTGCTTTTAACTTTCATTAATAAAGTATGTCCTACTCAGTTACTTAAGACAAGTAAATTGCTTTGTAAAAGTAGTACATAACTTGATAAACACTTTTAAGGTGACATTTGTTAAGAATATAGTAAATATAAAGACAAAGCTTCAGGTTTGTGAGGAGTTGAAGTTTTATTTTTTATTTACTTTTTTGTCTGGGAGATACTAACATTTTAAGGGGAGCAGTGGCTGGGTAAAAAGTTGTTTATTACTCTTTATTTTAAACAAAGCTAATTATTCCAAGTTTTATAGTAGCATAAAATAAGGCCTTAATTTTATACAAATATTAATTTTATACAAAAATTAACAAATATTATACCCAACCAAATTTGTTACTTGTATCATAAGAGTCTGAACTTCTTGAAGATCAAAGCCTGAAATATGAGTTTAACTATCTTTATTAAACAAAGAAGCTTGTCTAGCATATTTCTACATTTAATACATGCCATTTTCTCTACCTAAAAGTTTAAATGAAAAATCATCCCCATCACAAAATTTAATAAAAAGGTCTCTATCAACAATGTCATTAAGATAAGAATGAGTGTAGTTATCACACCCTTTATCAAATAGGAAATCTTAGCAGAGGATTCGCCTTGCAATTAGGCTGGACACGATATTGTCTGTCTCCTCAAACTATAAGAAATTGAGAGACAATTTGGCAGAAAAAATAGGATACATATTAAAATCTTAGCCCCATATAACTTCTATGGATGGTCAACAAGCCTTACTGGGGGCTGAAAAGAATGTCGATGCATCAAGTTCAAGGACTCTTGACATCCAATAAAGTAACTAGAGCAGTGGACGCTGTGCAAGAGAATTGCTAAGAGGAGGTTCTGACTCAGTGACTTGAGGTGTGTGTGTGTGTGTGTGTGTGTGTGTGTGTGTGAATTTAGCGCTGTATAGTATACCCCATTTTAAACTAACTTAATTGCCTAGACAACAAATCCAAACATACATTTAATGAAGATCAATGCTATGATTTCAAATAGAAAAAATTAAAGTTTCTACCTAGAACTTAAAATCAAACTATTTTCTTCTTATGTATGATCTGACTGAAAGTAAAATGTAAGTCAAAAACCATAAAGTTTAGGCGTTTTAGGCTTTCGCTATGAAATAAAATTGGAGCTAGTTATTTCAGAAAAACGTGTCTACATTCAGAGGCAATTATTCTATAGTAAGAATTATCAGGCCTGGTTGGATATTTTGCAAAATTTTTCATTGATTTAATGTCATCACAGAAAGTCATAGAACTACTTTTAGCCTGAAGATCCTTGTTGATACAATGAATTATTGAAACATACTTTCAATGTGGAAATTAATATTTGAGAATATGATACATTGTTGAAAGCTATATTGATGATTTCAAAATTCTAGGATGAAAATATGGCATGCCAATGCATTATTTAATTGATTTTAAGCTTAGGGAAGAGTTTGTCTTATATATCAGGGCACATCAATTTTTTAAGTTTCATATATTATAATTTATGAATATATTATACTAACTTTGGATGTCCAGAAGTACATGGTGTCATACAAATATTGACATATCTTTGTTTAGAAACTGCTATTTTAATGAGTAATATTGACCTCAAAAAGGAATTAAGAATTAAGTTAAGGCATAAATAAGAAAATAGAAAACAATGTGAAGAAAGTGATACAATTTTAAAAATTAAGGTCAACAAAGGTACAGAAACAGAACTAACAGCTTTCTTCTTTATGATCTAATAGTTGTTTTTTTCCCTTTGAGAGAAAAAACATAGGATATAGGTACATGCTATAGAAAGAACAATTACTATGATTTTTCTTTTTCTTGGTTAATTTCAACTCAGCATAATAACAGGGTTCAATGAGATGACTAATATACATACACTTAGAAATTTTATCCAATAATGGTTAATTATTTTATTACCATAAAATTAATCCTTTACCAGAAATGAAAGTAACAATAATATCCAGAAACCCAAGCATAGCTATCTCAAATTACTTAACTTTGTTTTGAAAACCTAATTAGTTACTCACCCAGATGTTGTTTAGCAACGGAATTACCACTGTGAAATTCCAGTTATGTTTCTTTTTATACTTAGAATCTACATGTGTTGATGATCTTACAAAGCATATATTCAGTGTGGCTCTGTACGTGCACACGGAGTGAAGTATGGGTAGAAAGGAAAGCTGTAACTGTGCTTTATGTAAGTACGCAGTGCCTTTGCTAGAGAGGACTGAGAAGGCAAGAATTTTGTTCTTCTTCCCACTGTCAGTATATGTGTGCCCCAACACTGTACGCCAGGTGCAATCTGTGTGTACGAATGGTATGAGAGACATATCGAACATTTTCTGACTTCACGAGGGAGAACGGGAATCAAGCTCATTAGCACAAGTGCAATTCTCAAGAAGTGGATGTCAGAGATGCCTCCACTCTCCAACATTCCTTACCCATTCTTCAACCAACCATCCCCTCTCAAATCAACCTGTGGTTCTCTGCGGGGTTGAAATTTCCTTTGGGATGACCACAGACAACTCGCTGAGCATACTCACAATTTGGGGCTTTGGTAGGGAAGAGAACAGGTTGCCATTAAAGATCAGGAATTCTCTGTATACAATTTTTCTGGTCATGAACCCTCCTCAGCAGCTTCCAGGCATGTCTCTCTCTCTCTGGTTTTTGACTTTAATGCCCCCAACCCCATTGGCCTCTGCTTTCAGTGCTACAGAGAACCAGCTCCCTTCACAGCTTTTTCTGTATAGAAGTTTCTGCTTCGGGAATGGTCAATTTCATACCCAGTTTAGCAGCGACATTGACCTCTCCATATGTTAATGCTCACTCCACATAAATTTGCCTGTTTCCAACTAGGTATTTGGTGAGGGTTAGAAAGACCATAGATAGAAGAGTCATATTAAATAATTCACTGGACTGCACTGCATTTTCAAACAAATTAACAAACAACTTTAAAGTTAAAAGAAAAGAAAGGTGATACCAGACAGTGGACAAATGATCGATTTCATAAACTTAAGAATGCATCCAAAAAAAATGACTAAGGAGGTTTAAGGGCTAATTATTTTAGTGATCAACCCAATTGACAATGTTCAATGGCTAAATTCTAGGTGCCTAAATTGGGAGAGTTCAGGTAGTGTCTCTGACTCATAACTTTTCAAGATAAAATAGAAATATGAATATCCAAATATCTGAAGAATATTTACTATTGTAGTCACTTCAGTGACATGGAATAATTTCAGGCAACCAATTCATGCTCAAGAAATGTGATGGCACAGTAGATTAAATATAGGGATCCTAACTGGACAGTCAGGGGCCAACTTTGCCATCTGCTCAATGGGAGGAAAGTGTGGCAGTCTGTTTCTGTAAAGATCAACAGCCTGGAGAAGACTACAAAGTCATTGTGCCCTGTCTTATATTGTTGCTAAGTTTCAGTCAACTCACAGACAGTGACCAGGTTAAAATAAAGTAAAAAGTATTGAGCACTGCATAATAAATGGCCTTTTTTTTTCCTAATTCTTCTTCTGTCTGCTGAAGAAGGGAACACTTTCTCATTTCATCACAAATCAAATCCTACTTCAGTAGTAAACATCTTCCTTCTTTATCCCAACCACACACTTGCATTGCCTTTCGTCACAGCCATTAGCCGTGCTGGTAAATCTGCATCATGCCCTGCAGGTACATGGAGAGCAATCGTGTATGAAACATAGGTCCAAGCTTTTGGTGTCAGACAACTTGACTGTGAGCCTTAGATAATGTAAATATAGTAATATGTATAACATATTCTGAGCTGTAGTTTTACCATTTATTATGGTTTTAATAAGACTAGATGCAACAATAAAACAGATCAGCTAATAAAATGGAGGTATTTAGTTGGATCCCTGACAGAATTTGAATATGCAACAAGTGTTGATGAGTAAGCATTTGATTGCTAAGCCCAAGGTCATTGGTTTAAGCACATCAGCCACACTGCAGGAGAAAGATGAGCGTGTCTGCCCCCACCAAGATGAATAGAGCTGTGGAAATACAATATAGGGCAACTACAGATCAGAGTGGACCTGCTGGTTGTAAAACAGTCCCAGGTCCTCTCATCATACAGAAATTGAACACTGGGAAGTTAACTGGAAGGTTTGCGACAGGAACCTACCCAGTGGCTCTGAGAGAGAAAGAGCTGCAACGGCCTTCTATAAAGATTACAGGTCCGAAAAGCTGTGGTTATTTCTACTCCATCCGAGGGGATCACCACGAATTGGAAGGAACTCAGCAGAACACAGCAACATTTTTGCTTTGCACAAATTTAGCAAGAAAATATAAAATTATAAAGCTACTTTTCACATTTTGTAAATACATCTCTCTCTTCTCGAATTGAAGTGTTTCAGATTCAGGGTAAGAATCATGAAATAATTTAGGCAATAGTCTTACATGCATAGTCTGGATTTCTATAGCCTCTCATGGGAAATTTTCATCATTCCCCCCCAACTTCAGAGAAATTTTTATTCCATTATATTTTATTCATATTTTATATTAGAAATTTTATATTAGAAATCAATATGTAAAAATAGCCAACAGAAATGAGTTCCAAACTCATGACATCTGATAATTACCAACATTTTCTGTCTGGCTACAGGACAATAATTATGAAAAAGCTACAGTTATAGTGGCAATCTCCAATCAATATGGAATTAGTCTCTTGACATTCTCCTTTGTATTATTTTAACAAATTTATTAAAAGATTAAAAAATTACATTTTTTAAAGCTTTGATAAAACTATATACTTCCACTCTTCACTTACCAACATAGATTCCAAAGTCCAGGGTGCTATGAGAAAAATAAAAGTTATGCAAAAACCAGACATGGCATCCTGTTACAAAGGAAAGATGATTACATCATTAAATGTCTGCCAAAACGCAAATCATAGTCCAGCTAAAGTGACACACAACCTTAACCAACAGGCAGCAATAATCTCATACATTTCTATTTGTCAGTTCTAAATGGGCATTGTTAAGACACAAACTCTTTGGCTGGTAGATTTTTTTTAATAATCATAATAAATATGAAATGTTGGATAATTCAATAGTTTCTATGTGAATAGTGGGTATATTCAATTTTGAGTATAAGTCATAAGACAATAGTAGTCCAAGTGGATTCTGACTTATGATAGATCAAGCAAGAGTAGCCCTGCCCTATACTGTTTCCAAGGATGCCATTTAAAAAAAAAAATCATTTTATCGGGGTCTCATACAACTCCTATGATAATCAATACATCCATCCATTATGTACAAAGCACATTTGTACATCCCTTGCCATCATCATTCTCAAAACATCTGTTTTCTACTTAAGCCTTCGGTATAAGCTCTTCCTTTTTCTACTCACTCCTTGCATCCCCCCTCCTTCATGAACCCTTGAAAATTGGCAAATTATCATTATTTTGTTATATCAAACACTATCTGATGTCTCCTTCACCCATGTCCCTTTTGTCCATAGCCCAGGGAGGAGGCTATATGTAGATTCTTATAATTGGGTTCTCCTTTCTACTCACTCCCTCATCGCTCCATCCTCCTGATGTTGCCACTCTCCCCACTGATCCTAAAGGAATCATCTGTCCTGGATTCCCTATGTTTCCACTTCCTATCTGTACCAGTGCACATGCTCTGGTCTAACCGTATTTGTAAGGTAGAATTCAGATCTTAGTAATGCGAGAGAGTAAGCATGTAAGAACTAGAGGAAAGCTGCATATTTCATCGTTGCTACACTGTACCCGGACTGGTTCATCTCTTCCCTGTGATCCTTCTCTAAGGGGATGTCACTTTCCCTGCAGATGAACTTTGAGTTCCCAATCTGTACTCCCTCCTATTTATAATGATATAATTTTTAGGTTTTTGATGCCAGATACCTGTTCCCGTCAACCCCTCATGGTCACACAGGTTGGTGTGCTTCTTCCATGTGGGCTTTGTTGCTTCTGAGCTAGAGGGCTGCCATGTTGTAGAAGAAGATTAATATACCTTTGTCATGACGGGCAGTTCTGGCTTATTGGGCTCACTGACTTTTTATGTTACCAGCTGGGCTTTTCATGATTACACAACCAAAGCTCCTTTCTTGAAAGCACAGTCACAAATTCTTCTTCACTATAATCTGCATTTAAGGAAACTCATATCCATAAATTCATTTGAAATGTCAAGTAACATTTCATAAACTTGTTCTTGGGTGGTACAAGGGGTGTATGCTCAACTATTAAACAAAACCTTGGTTCCTTAACTCCACCCATGGACTCCAAGGAAGAAAAGCCGAGAGACTTGCTTCCCTGAAGATAATAGCTCCCCCAAACACAACAAAGCAAACAAAACAATGACATTCACCTCTGCTCCATCACACGTGGCAATGCCTGATTTGCAATCAACTCAAACATCAACTCAGAAGAAGTGGGCTTCATCTATTTAAGTTTTAAAAGCTTAAAAGAGCATGCATTTAAAAAGTCGGCCTTTTCTTTAAAAATAAATAAACAAAATCATTGCCATCAAATGAATTCTGACTCATAGTGACCCCACAGAACTGCCCCGTTGTGTTTCAGAGACTAATTATTTATAGGAGTAGACAGCCTAATCTTTCCCCTGTGGAGTGGCTGGTGGCTTTGAACGACTGCCCTGAGAACGGCATCTTTTTAAAATGTGCTTTGCTTAGTACTGAAAAATTAGTGAAGTTTTCTTCAGATGACTTATGATTGTCTCAAAATGAGACAGGTTGTTATTAAACCTAGGCTGAGTAATGCTGGATAAAATTCACATTTGTTAAAATAAAATGAGTGAAATATATTAGATTTGTCAGGTTAGAAATACCTCGGTCTTTGGCTTCACATGAGATAGAATTCACATGGAAGTCTGTTGTGTGATTCAAATGAGTTTATTATAAAAGACAGCAGGAGTTTCAGGTCTTATACATCCACTCTCTTATGCTCTTTACACCCACATGAGGGAGAAAACCGAGGTGAAAGAAACTGCAGCACAGGCTAGGAGAAGCTGGAAAAGAGGGCCTAGGTTCTGACTTTTCCAGGGCCCTTCGCTGGGGCGTATGGTCAAGGGCATTGGCTGACCCCGTTGGCTGAATTAAGCTCATCTGGGCTAGATTGGGATCCTCCCAAGTGTACTGGCTTCCTGTCTCAAAGGCCTGAATTTATGCATGCCCTGTAGCCTTTATTGGTTTCCAACTTTCCCAGGCCTGGCGAGGAACAATCAATGTCCTTTCTTGCTACCTAACCAAAGTACTTTGCTTTGTCTTTTCAAAAAAGTGGCAGGCTCTTGGATGTGCTGCTGGAAGTTTTGTTATCAAAGAAGCTGGAGACAATTGTGTCAGAAATCACAGAGAGGCAGCTGAGCAAGAAATAGGGCAGAAAGCAGATGTTCTGTTTAAAAATCTGTATACTGAATCATTTTGGCCCTCAATTTATACCTACTTGTGTACTCTGATGGCCATCTCTCCCCAACTTCTAGGCTGTAAGCCACAGTATTAGGATATCAGATAGCAGTGGGAACTGCCTGATCTGAACCATTTGTCTACAATTGAACTGACTGGCTCCCTGTGGGAATAGAGGGTCCTATGAGCATTGAATCAGGAGAGACCTGATGCCTATTGTTATCCTAAAAGACAACAATGTTTCTGTAGTGATCAGAGTAACCTGTCTCTTGTGGACTTATGTCATTGACTATTTGGCCATGGTGTCTCCAGAAGTGAAATACATGGTAACCTACACAATGTTTTCCCTGATCTACTTAGACAGAAGAATGATTGAGCAGGTGAGTATCAATTCAACTCAAATAATCAGAATAGAGTCACAGTCCTCAATCTATTCCCAAACTTGAGACACTTTAAAGACCCATAATCCTTTGAATGAGGGGAAGGCCAATTCCCTTTGAAGCAGGACCCTGCTATAATGCCAAAGGTTTACAATGCTCATCTTTCCTCTAGTCTTCTCCAAGGGACCTGAGACCTTTGACAAGAATGACTGCTCATTGGAGGAAAGGAAATAGTCAAAATTTTCAGGGATTATTGGACTCTGGCTCTGAATTGACACTAATTCCAGGAGACTCAAAATGTTTTGAAAGCCTACCAGTGGGGGCAAATGGAGGTCAAGTTATCACTGGGGTTAACTCAGGCATGCCTTAACTTGGATCCACTGGGTCACTAAACCCATCTCCCCCCACCCCCGCGATTTCCAGAGTGCATCATTGAAATAGATATTACTTTGTAACTGGCAGAACCCCCAATAGGATCCTTGGAATGTGTAACAGGACTATTATGGTAGGAAATGCCAAGTGGACAGACACCATTAGTCACCTAGGCCATTGCCTAGGAAAATAGTAAACCCAAAGCAAAACTGAATTCCTAGAGGAATAGCAACAGATATTAGTGCACCATCAAAGATTTGAAGGGTAGACGGTTGGTGATCCCAACCACACCCCTGTTTAACTTGCCTATTTGGACACTGAAAAAAAAAAAAAAAAGACGGATCCTCAAGAATAAAAGTAGATTATCATAAACTTAACCAGATGGTGACTTCTATTGTAGGAGCCATTCCAAATGTGCTTTCTCTGCTTGAGCAAATTAATGGTGTTCGTAGTACTTGATATGCAGCTATTGATCTGGTCAATGCTTTCTTTTGAATATCAATATCAAAGGACCACCAGAAGTAGTTTGCCTTCAGCTGACAAAAGGGACAAAATGCCCTTTCACAACACTCCCCAGGGAGTATATCAGCTCTTCCACCTTGTGCCATAATTTCATCTAAAGGGAACTTTATCACCTGGCTCTTCTACAGAAGGTCACACTGGTTCATTATATTGATGATACTAAGCTGATTGAACCCACATAGGAAGATGCACCAAACATTTTAGATTCTGCATGCAAGAGGGTGGGAAATTAACCCAATGAAGATTCAGGACCCTTCACATCAGTAAAAATTTCCAGGGGTTCAGTAGTTGGGGGCATGTCAAACTCTTCATACTAAAGTGAAGGATAAGCTATTTTATCTGACCCGCAACAATTAAATAGGAGTAACATGTCTAGTGGGCCTCTTCAGATATGTGAGGCGAGAATTACTTCTACCAATTTATCAAGTGGCATGAAAGGCTGCCAATTTTAAGTGGGACCCAGAAGAAACAAGGCTCTTCAAGAGGTTCAGGTTGCCTTACAAGCTGCTTTGACACTTGAACCGTAGATGAAATGCAGTGTGGTCTTCAGCAGGCCCCCTATTGGTGAATCACAGTATAGAGCCCTGGGATTTGGGAGTAAAGTACCTTTATCCTCTACGTATAACTTTTACCCTTTTGAAAAACAGCTGTTGGTCTCTTACTTGCCATTAGTGGAGACTGAACACCTCATCATGGGCCACAAGTCATCATGAAGTGGGTACTGTCTGACCCAAAAAGTAATAAAGTTGCACGTGCACAGCAACACTCCTTTGCTAAATGGAAGTGGTATGTATGAGATCAGGCTAGAGCAGGACAAGAAAGCTGCGTGAAAAAGTAGCCCAAAGGCCCACCATCTCCACTCCTGTCACAGTAGCCTCCACTACCCAGTGTGCACCTATGGCATCCTAGGGAGTTCCTTATAAGTTTACTGAGCGATAGGAAATTCAAGCTTGTTTTACTGACGATTCTACACAATAGGCAGGTGCCGCTTGTAGGTGAACAGCAGCACCTCTACAGCCCCAATCTGAGATATTCCTGAAAAACAGTGGTGAGCAAAAATCCTCCCTATGGGCAATCTTGTGAGCAGTGCACCTGGCTAATCAGTTGGCCTGGAAGGAGAACTGAGACTATTTAATCACTCTTTGGCTAGTGCTTTGGCTGGTTGGTCAGAGAATTGGAAGGAACATCCTTGGAAAATTTGTGACAAAGGGGTATGGGGAATAGATATGTGGGTAAACCTCTCTGAATGGGCAATTAACTTAAAGATAATTGTATCTCAAGTGAATGCTTCTTGAAGGATTGTCTTTCAAGATAGGATTGGAACAAACAAGTGGATCAGACCCACATGGTGGAGATTAGTTCTCCTGTTTCTTCTGTCACTTTTGTCAAGGCCCACTGGGCACATGAATAAAGTGGATGTGATGGCAGGGATGGATGTTTATGCATGGGAACAGCAAGGTGGACTTCAACATACTACAGCTGACTTGGTCACTGCTACTGCTGAGTGCCCCATATGCCAGAAGCAAAAGCCAGTGGTGAGCCCAAATATGGAACCATTCTTCAGGGAGTTCAACCAGCAACTTGGTGGCAAGTTGATTACATAGGAACACTTCTGTCATGGAGGGCACACCATTTTGTTCTTACTGGAATAGACACCTACTCTGGAAATGGATTTGCCTTCCCTGCACACAAAGCTTCTACCCAAACTACCATTTATGGACTTATAGAATGCCTTGTCCAGTGGCATGGCATCCCACATAGCATTGGTTCAGATCCAGGGACTCACTACACAGCAAATAAAGTGTGGCAATGGTCCCATGTCCATAGACCCCACTGATAATGCCATGTTCATCTTCATCCTGAAATAGCTGGCTTGATACAATGATGTAATGGCTTCCTAATGACACAATGATGGTTCCCACTAGATATCAACACATTGCAGAACTAGGATAATGTCCTCGGTGGGGGCGGGGGAGTGGCTGTATACACTCTAAACCAGCATCCAATATATAGTGCCGTGTGTTCGACAGGCAGGATACATGGAAATAGGAACTAAGGGGAGGAAGATGAGTGGCACCACTCACTATTACTCCTAGTGATCCATTTACAGCATTTTTGCTCCTGTTTCTGAAATCTTATGCTCTTCAGATTTGGGGGTCCTTGTTCTGAAGGTAGGAATTCACCAAGTGGAGACACAGCACTGATTCCATGAAACTGGCAGCTAAGAAGCTATCGTGGCCACTCTGATCTTCTAATGTCTTTGGATCAACAGGAAGGGTGTCACTGTACAGAGTGATGTGATTGATCCTAATTAGCAAGAGAAATCTGACTGGTGTTACATAATGAAGTTAAAAGAGAATATGTCTGGAATCCCAGAGATTCCCTAGGCCCTCTCTTACTATTACCATGCCCTGTGATTAAAGTAAATGGCAAATTATAGCAACCCAATCCTGACAGGACTGCTGACTACCAAGATCTCTAAGGAATGAAAATCTGGGTCACTCCACCCGGCAAAAAACAACCAGTTAAGGTGCTGACCAAGAGCAAAGCATACAGAATGGATAATAGAAGAAATTATTTCAGCCCTTCAGTTATAACTACATGATTGATTGCTAAAATGAAGTTAGTGATGGTCAGATTTCCATTGTTATACATGCTTATTAAATATCTTTCCTTTGTTCATGCACAATATACCAGATATGTATAGGCTCAGTGTTTTTTTTTCATTTAGATGTATGATAGATAATGATATGTGTGCCATTTAATTAATATCTGTAATTTATATATGGCTAAAAAACTATGTACAAGTGCAACACTGGCAAGGGGTAGACTGTGATAGTCCTATTTATTATGCCAGGTAGGCTTCCATAGGAACAAGTGGGTAGATTTAATTAGATTGCAGTTTGATTGATTAGCAACAAGATAAATGGCTATTCATGTCAGCTCCCCTTCCTTCTTTCTTTTTCCCTTGTGATCAGACCCTTGCTTTGCTACCTGAACTAGTGTTTTGCCTCAACTCTGTGTGGCACTACTGTGGATGGAGCCAACCTGTGAATCATGTTGCCATGCCATGCATTCATTGCAAGAGCTTGGGCTTCCATTGAGATCTGTTTCACGACGCTTCTTGTGGATCCATCTGAACCACTTCTCAATGCTCCTGTGCTACTGGCCTCTGCTATGCCTCAACTTCTCGTCTTCAGCCAACGCTACCCTACCCTACTCCTCTTCCCTGATGGCAGACTCTCCTGTCTGCTTCCTTGGCCTTGGACCCACAGGAGTTTAAAGAACTTCAATCTATTAATGGTTCCATGAAAGTGAGTTCCACCTAGCCTACTGTGTGAACTAATTAGTTGGTATATTCCTTCTTGCTATATAGACCTATCTTTTTATGTACACATAATCATATGTGTCCTGATTTTGCTTTTCTAGAGAACCATGTCTGACACAGTAGGGAACAGAGTTATTTTCCGTACAGTAAATGAATATGTCACAAAAGAGCCTAAATATCTTGATATATTAACAGATATGAGATGGCAGCATTTTCACTCTTTAGTAGCTTGTCAATGCAAACTAATATTTATGCACACAGAGCATTTTACTCCTCAGTCCTTAATATGAATTAACAAAGATTTCCAATTCTTACAATTGTCTCTTAGATAAGAAATATAAACCATAACAAATAAAGATAAAAAAAGAAGTGCCGAGGTATGTAAGTAAATAAATTGATAAATTATAGTTAGATATGATAGATATTATGATTTATAGAAATTTATAGGCAAAACTTGATGGGGAGGAAATAATTGACTCCTTTTTCTGTAAAGATAAAGTGTATAGTACAAAAACAAGGACATTTTATATTTTAAAAGTCTAGAACATTGAGAAAAATAAAATGTTTTAATTATTCCCAAGGGAAATATTTATAATATTTCTTCTAATAAATTAGAAGAAAAAATAGGTTCAAAATATCAATACTAAACAACAGTAAGTGTAAAAGAAACTTCCATCTTATAGTCAAAGCATCATAGTGTAATAAATCATCATTCAATGATAGTGCAGATGTATTTGTCAACATGCAAAGTCTGGGAAACCACCGCACATTTCATTGGAAACTACTTGAGTATGCATTTTAACGAAACAGAGAAATATAAATCCACTAAAGTAAAAGCACACATTGAGGGACATAATACTTGAGAGATGCAAACAGTAAATCCACATGTAAATGGCAGCATTTCTAAAGAGAAATGAGAAACATTCAGAATTCTTAGAAACAATGGGGCCATAGAAAAAGAATGGACCACAATAGGTCATTTACCCAATATAATATTTTTAAAATATTTTATTCAAATATTTAAAAATCTTAAATATTGTGGGGTCATATGATACAAATTTAAGGCCTGAGCCCCACTGGCATAGTGGTTGAGTGCGGGACTGTGGCCCACAGGCTTGGTGGTTGAAATCCAGCAGCAGCACTCCAGGAGCAAGACTGGGACTCCCACTCCCACCAGAGGACAGTGATGCCCCCGCCCCCCCAAAAAAGCAAACAAATTTTAAGAAAAATATAACCCAAATTATCAATTATTAAATCCAGGAAAATTAAACACATGTACAAAAGAGAAAATATTTTTAGACACACAATGTGCCACTTAGCAAAATAGTACAAATTTTTAAGTCATAAAAACTGAGAATTATGAATATGTATTTATTCAAATTTAATATATAAATTTGGGTATTATGGGCAAGATGTAGTGGTAAGAACTTAAAAATAAGTTACTTAATGGCAAAAGGTTAATGTTAGAAGTACCATCGGAAATTGCTGAGCTTGGGTTTAAAGGGTTAAAATGGTATGCTGTGAAAAGACACATTAAAATGTATGGCATAGTATTGGGTAGAGGTTATTTGGCTCATATTGACATTATTTGTTATAAATCTTAAAAATATGTACCTTTTTAACATCACGTGGATGTAATACTTAGATGAAAGTAATAAATTAATATCATTTTCTTTTGAGCTCACTGACAGATAAAGTGTGTTCTCCTTCTAGCTATTAAAATATCAGTTGAATAAGATGGAAAATGTATAGAATCACCCTGAGAATTAAGGACTCATTCAGAAATATTAATACTAATTTCCAGTAAACCTATAAATCTGTCAAACACCTGCCCTTTTTTATACTGTACTAAGGTGTTTATTATGGGGAAGGTTCCTATGAGTTGGCATAGACTTTATAGCAGTGACTTTGGGCATTATTTTTTAATTTGGTACTATCAGAGCTTCCAATGCCATTAGAGGTCACCTTGGTGAACAGATATCAGTGGAGCTTCCTGAATATCATACATAGAAAGAAAACCCTGGTTATCTACTCCCCCAAACTAGCCATTGAAAACCTGTGCAGATCATAAGAAATATTGTTTAATATTATGCTGGAAGACTAGTCCCTAGGAAATACTGTGCATTCTGTCCTGTGAAAAAGATATTCTTCAATAGAGGTATGCAATGGACCTATTTATATTCTAGCCCATTATAAGACACATTTTTATTAATTATCCATAATGTGCCGAATGCTGGCACTTAGAGATGGGAGAACAATAGTTTACAAAACAGAAAAAATCCATACCTTTAGGTAAACAATACCAGAGTGCAAAAGAATCGATCATGGTAAGTATGCAGTGTTTTATGGCCCCTGCGTGGTGCATACAGCTGTATGCAACTGCTAGCTTAAAAGCTCAAAGTTCAAAAATATCCAATTGCTGTCATGAAAAAGAGAGCTGGTAATCTGCATTCATAACTATGGATTACAGCCAAGAAAACCCTGTGAAGCAGCCACGCACTGTACCCCAGATGCTACCATGATTAGAATAGAATTGATAGCAGTGAGTTTTGTTGTTGTTGTTTTTTATATATTATTTTAGATTAGTGGTTCTCAACTTGTGGGTCATGACCCCAGTAGAAGTCGAACTACCCTTTCACAGGGGTTGCTCGATTCATAATCGTAGCAAAATTATAGTTAAGAATTAGCAACAAAAATAATTATATGGATGGGGGGTGGCCACAACATGAAGAACTGAATGAAAGGGTCATGGCGTTAGGAAGGTTGAGAACCACTGTTTTAGATGAACATAAGTCAAGTGCTAATAAGAAAGCAGAAGCTGCATAAGAGCATATGAAATAGGAGAAGAGGGCAGTTCGGGGATTGTAGGTATGGTGGGCAGAAAGGGCTTTAGTGAGCATGTGAATTAAAAGTGAATACAGACGATGGAGAAAAAAATCTTCCTGGCAGAGAAAACACAAGTTGTAAAGTTTATACCAGTGAGAGCTGAAAATAAAAAGGCAAAATAGAATTTACTAAAGTGGGAACTGTGAGATTGCTTAAAGAGCTAGTCAATAACACTGAGGGGTGGCAGGAGGCTCGGGGTGGAGTGAAATCACAGCTCTGAAACACAGACCAAACATGGTTGGTATGTGTAGACCCACAAAAAAAGGTGAAAATGTTGTCAAAGACACAGACTATGAAGAAAGACCTATTTTGTCTCCATAAATTTGCAGATCTTAAAATCAGAGAAGTGGAAAATAAAGTGATAATAGCTGAGAATTTTCTGATGTGATTGAAAATATTGATATCCTTCTCAGATTCAGACATCAAAGCGATTCTCAAGCGTGAGAAAAAGAAATCTTCATCCCCAGATGGCATAGCCAGAGTTCAGAGCACCAGAAAACAGTGAAGATGTGAAAAGCAACCAGAGTGGAGAGAGAAATTACCAAATGACCCACAGAGGAGAGGTACGAGACTACAGAAAAATAAACACCAGAAGAGATTTGAGTGTTATCTATAAAATGGAGAGTAATGTTCAGTCTAACTAGAATGGCAAACCAAATGAAAGCTCTTTCAATAATACATTTAGCAGAAAATGTAAGTGCACAAAGGAGAGGATAGGTTTACAGCATAATAATCTAGGATCAATTTTAGCAGTGGGACCTGTATGACTATTGGTATTATATGTTCTTCTCAAATGAAGAATTATAAAGTACACAGTTTCGCATATGAAGTATTCTAATGTTTTTAAATGTTAAGAAAGGTTATTTTATTCTATTTGTTTTAATTTTTTACTGTGAGTTGGGTGAAGTTCAAAAAATTTATCATTGCTTTTAGAGTCAACAATTCATGCACTTTTTGTTTCATCTCATTCATTGCAATACCCTCAATGTACCAGCATGCTTCTTGGGAAAATGTATTTGCCTCCAGCATAAGCCCTTGCCTAGGGGAGGTGTAAAATAATCTCATAGTTGGAAACATGGGGTTTTCTGTCTCATGCAGAAGCAGGCTTGAGAAACATGGAATTTCTGTCAAGGAAACATACAACAAAGTGACGATGTGTTAGAGGGAGGGGAGGCAAGACAATAATAGATTGAGGAGAGTGTTGTGTTAATTGATGATGTGGCCTGAACACTGAGTACTTTCTTGGTAAAACTATCAAATTGATTAAGAATGGAGGTATTTTGTAGACCCAGGACTTCTGGATACTGGGTAACATACAGGGGAATACACTTCTACGGGAAATATAGACTGTTAGAAAAATAAATACTATCTTGGTTATACAAAAAACTAAGGTACTTATAGTAAACAATATTCACCTTCATGTGAGTCAAATGAGAACAATTCATTTAAGGGTTTCCTCTTCATACCATAAATATTTTAATGTAATTTCTGTAAGCTACTGTGGTCTTTGATTCTTGAGACCCTACATGTCAGAGAGTAGAATTAGTCCATAGATTTTTCATAACTATGAAAACACACTACCTAAACTTTCTTCTGTAGCTCTACTGAATAGGTTCAATAGGCAAGCTCTCCTTTCGTTTCTATTGAGTACAAGCCATCATGTTAGATGGACGAAGAATGAAGGATATACAGAAGGAAATAGTGGGGACAAAAGGCACAAACTTGGATTTTAGAACCAGTCCAGGAGTTTTTCCTGAAGTGCAGTAGATGGCTGGCTCTAATCACACTTTGCAACTCAGTCTTGAAGACCTTTTGGAAGTCATATGCTTATGTTAATTTCATGATTGAGATAGAGGGGTGGAGTCTAGTCTGTTAATCTGGAGAGATCCATTGAGTAGCCACTGAGGCCTCCGTGTGAGCATGGCTTTCTCCTGAGACTTCTGGGAAATCTCGCAGTATTTCCCTGGTGGAGATGAGAAGCTGTCTCCCCAGTTGTTGGGAGTTAGTCTCAGAGACAACAAACTATGGACAAGACAACATGGCAGAATCCCAGGAGCAGGAGGAGAAGTCACATGGCCTTGCCCTGATGGAACCAGACCTCTGAAGCTGGAGAAGCCATGCGGAGCGCTGTGTTGCTTCTGCCACCACTGGATGCTGTTGATGGACCCTGAGCCCTGGAAGCGAGGAGCCATGAGAAGAACCCTGCTGGCACTAGGACTCTGCACCCACTGGCCTGTGACATCGTGAGTTGGAATAAGACTTTATAGACTGATATGGGGCATGTGGGCTAATATAGGACTTATGATGTTGAACTGGACTGCTTTCTCTATATACATTTCCTCTTGTATATAAACCGTACCCTTATATCCATATGCATGTCTATGGATTTGTTTCTCTAGCTTACCCGGACTAACACAGACTGGGTGGGAGCATTTGCGTGGGAATCTGTCAGTGAGGGATATTAGTAATGTGAATCTTCTCACAAGCAGTCATGCTGACGTTTCAGGACTATGAAGAAAGAAGATCCGCGCACAGAGCGCATCCTTTGGATCCAGAAATCCTGCCTGGTAAGAACCTTTAGGCAGAGTAGAAGTATTTCTGGCATTCAGAATGAGTAAACTTGAGTGCCTTCTGTGAAGAAGGATGGCTTGGAAAGGGAGGTGCTTAGTGACATTTATGAACACTAAATGGATTTTGAAAGTATTCTGAAAGCAGGGCCAGGGGCCAGAGGACCATGTGCCTGATGGGTTATGACCTGAGAGAGTTGCGTTTGCATAAAGCTGAGAAGAGGTGCTCCTGATCAGACAACTACAGTTTCTAATCCTGAAATGTAACCTCTTACCTTTCCTAGTGCCCCCATACTTGTAAATACTGAGTTCTGTGGAACTATATTAATGGATTACAGAAGCCCTCAGTGAAGTAGAGTGTAGCAGGTGTCAAAATAGTTGGCAAAGCAGTGAAAGAAGGTTCTAGAGTGAAAGGATGGCTATCATGTGTCTCTTCAGCAATGATCTTGAGCTGTCCTGGAGCTTTCCCTCGTGTAGTAAAGGTCCTCACACACTTCCCCACGCCAGTCTTACAGGAATTAAACAGAGCTTTCTCTCCATTCAGAGATGCTGGTGGTATTCTATTAATAACTAATTGTGGTCAGTGATGACATCAAGATGCAGCTTCATAAGTAAAAGACATTAAACTATATTTTATAATGTATACAATGATATTTGTATAATTATTTTATGTATGAATTGCTTAGGTTGATCTTACTTCATACAGGTAAATCTTTTTCATAAGATGGTTTTAACTATGATATCTAACTACAATGCATTTTTACAAAGAAGGAGAATGTCATGATAGTATCTGTACAAAGTTACTCTGCTTAGGGGCAACCTAATAAAATAGAGCAGAACTGCTCCTCTGGGTTTCCAAGAGGATAAATCTTTACAGGAGGGAGAAGCCTTCTCTTTGTCCTTGAGAACACATCGGCTGCTGCATTTGAATGAATAGCTCTGAGCTTAGTAGTCCAGTAAGCAGCTACTGCACTGTAAGGTGACTTCTTCTCTACAAAGATAGTCATTCTTCTTATAGTGTGGGCCATAAACTATTTTAAAGATTTCTTGGTGACATCCAAGATTAGGTTACTATTTTGAGAAGTGACTAAGAATAAATTATGATCTGATGAATATCAGAGCTTAAGTGCCCATTCCTTGACCCCTTTTGCAGTGACTACATAACTAGATAAAGATTGGGCAAATTTTGGAGCAGGAGTAACGGGGTACTGAAGAGAAATGCATTTTGAAACAAAGATACTAGTAAGAAGTTATTGAAGATCGGTTATTCACATACATAATGTGAAAACTGATTATGACTATGAGAACAAAATGGGAAAAGACACATTAGATGAGGCCAGAAGGAGGAGGTGGAAGAGCCAATGAAAGAGCCTGTCTCAGCAGCCTCTCTGTGGGATGAGGAGCAGGCAGGAAGAGCATAGCTAGACTCTCTGCAAGATGTTCTCTCTCAATTCTATAAATGATTGGGAAAAAATGCCTAAGATATCCAGCTTAAAAAATTCTCCATTCCAAATTCTCCTTTGGGTAACCAAAGACTTAAGAAAGCAAAGAAAAAGGTAGTTAGCATAAGGCTAAGAAGCATTTTTTATTTTCTCAAGAATTTTGTCTAGAAAGTTAAGGATATCCATAGATAGTTATACAGCTCTCTATCTATACAGCTATTAATATTTATTTGTTCATGAATTGTTATCTTAAAGTATGGCAATTTTTCTTTTAGATTGCAATGAATATCAGAAACACTAGCAAAAATACTTTTAAATAAATGCTTTCAAGTTTCAAATAAAAATTAAAGCTAGAGTTGTTTCTTCATTTTTATCAAAAAGTAAAAAGCACAATGCATTGAAATTCAGTATATAAGGATTCCTAGTTTAAGTATTCTGGGAATATTAAAGTTACACCTTTTTAAACTGGAAACACTAATTTTTACAGTGCTGAGATATATTAAAAGAACCTTGATAGTTTTGCATATAATGTGCTGTTTTCCCCTTTTTGCAGTTGGCATAAATGCATACACCAAAGAATCATTAGCTTACATCCAAGAAATAAAATCAGAAAATGAAACAAGGGTTGTATTACCCTTAGTGTTTATTAAGAGATCTCTTGATCAATGTGGACTCCACTGGAGCACAGTGAATCTCTTTTAAGGCTGCATCTTCCTAAGGAAGGAACTGTTATTGTGTCTTAGAGATATATGTTTTTTCATTTCTATTCATTTCAGCCAAAGAGTGTTACTGACAATTGAAAAAAATAGTTTTTTTCCACACAGGAAAAGTTACTGAAAATTTCCTACTCATTAACTCACAAGCACTCATAACCCTTTCTTCTGAAAAAGCTGTCAATTTGGAAAGTGGTGTTCTCAAAATCATGTCCACTCACTTTTGCTGGACATTCCTCATGGACTGCCAATGAAAAAAGCAATTGATGCCAATCTTGCCACTAGTGGGCAATATGCAAAGCTAGCACGAATTATATAATTCTTTTTGGCAATATGACATGTCAAACTCTATCTAGTCACAGCATCTTGCCTGATGAGTTTCAGGCAAATCATCCATTTGTTTTTCTTTTTTTTCTCTTTACTCTAACCCTAACCCTAATGCCATCTATTTTCTTCAATTTGATAAAGTATTCAGAAGATTTTATATTAAAAATACCCATACTAGCACAAGGTGATGTCATATTATTATATCTAAAAATCAACAATATAGATCAAAATAGCTAAGACCTCAGTGAAAATCAATTATGAAATCATTAATAACACAAATCACACATTAAAAGGTTCCGAAACTTGAGAAACACCATAGATATGCAAATATAAACACAAGTGCACATAAACAAACACCCTATGAATATGTGTAACCATGCAATGAACATATTCAAATGATGAAATCCCTCTTATTTTCAATCTTGATGCTAGAATACCTATTCTCACTTGTCTGTCCTTTTTTTGTGTTGTGGTGACCTGTGTGTCGCTGTAATTCTGGAAGTGATGTTCCTGGTGTTTCAACTATCAGCATGGTCATCAAAGGTTAACAAGTTTCAGGAGAGCTTTCTGATTCAGAACAAACAAGGAGAAGGAACAGAGTGCCAACTCTGAGGAATTAGCCACGGAAACACTTATGAAAAGCTAATAAAACATAGACACTGAAACTTGTGACGAGCCGCTGAACACCATCAGATGGTATCCAAAGACGAACCCCTCCAATTGCAAGGCGCCCAAAATATGACTCAGAAAGAGCTGCATTCTCAAAGTAGAAACGATAGCGTGTAGCTTTCATAATCTTAGTTTGCCATTGGAACACTATACAAAGTGAGAAAGAGCAATTGCAAAGATATACAAATAATTGGAACTTGGAAATGCATACAATATGAACCTCGGCACACTGTAAGTCATAAAAAATTGAATGTGATACATGAAGATTAATACTTTAGACATTAATGGGCTGAAATGAACTCCTTGCCCATTTTGAATCAAACACTCTTATTATTTACTAGGAGGAAAAGGGACAATTCATGAGAAACTATTAACATCACAATCATCATCAGAAAAGATTTCATGGGGAAGGCGGCAGAGTTTTTTGCTTAGGACGCATTGAGTCCATTTTAATGGTGGTGAACATTTTGCCTAGGAATAACAATAGTGGTTGCACAACACGAGGGGTTTAATCAATGGTACTGAATTGCTCATATAGAGGTTGTTAAATTGGAGAATCTCTTTTCTTGTATATTTTTGCCGAAATTGAAAAACATCCATGAATAGCAATGAGTACAAAAAGGGAGAAAATGTTCTAAAACTGTGGTAAAAATTATAGAACACTTCTTGATATGATTGAACTATTGAATTGTGTGGTATGAGGAAAGAATGTCAATATAACTTTTTTAAAAAAAGTATTTCAAGATCTATCTAGAAGCACAAACACCAGCAGCCAAAATGATTCCTGGGGCTGACAAATGAACAGATTGCCAATTGTTCACTTGTAACTTGAAGTTGAAAAAAAGTAACCAAGTCTTTAAGAGCCGAAGTGCCATCATGAATGTTTCCATGTGTATTTCAAGAACATCTCAAGGGTACCTTTGACTCATTGAGCACTCAGGACAGAAGAACCTGAAGAAAGGATGTCAGGAGAGATTCACAACTTGACTCTGACTGTAGAATAAATACAGCAAATGGAAGAAATTATACCCCCAAAAGCTGTGCAGTGCTTAAATTTTCATGGGAAAACTTAAATATGCTTTCATTCTCATTTTCCATGAACCTTCCCAAACCTTTTTTTTCTTCCAGATATGTAAAATTCCTATACAATTTGCACACACAGTCGTTCTGAGCATCACTTCATTCCCATCCCTATTCTGAGACATATCCCTACCTCAAGGTTGAGGGGGATATATAAGATGGAAATGAAAATTAGCAAGATATTGCATATTTTTAAAAAAATTTTTAACTGTGACAAAATGTTTTCTCAGCACAAAGGGGATATTAAGATGCTCTCAGCAAACAGCTGCATTGCAATGACTATTTCAAATGACAGAGACTGTCTTCAACTATCTATAATGCAAACTATCTATAAATTTAATCACTCACATGCTAGATTTTGAGCTAGCTGCAAACTTCCACTTTGAACTTTTCAGGTCTTGTCTGTCTGTGAGAATAACAGATAAAAGATTGAAAGGTAGAAAACAACTGCTAAAATATATCATTTATAAAAGTCAGGCATAATTGGATAGAAACACTTGTTCTGTTTTAAATACCTTTCCTCTCCAAATACTCTTAGCCAATTTATCCAATGTAGAAAGCAAACAAAAACAACCTGAATGGGAAATGAAAAGTTGCTTCTCTTTCCAGCTCATCACTCTAGAACAAACCACTAACTGCTCCAGGGGTTAGCATGACAAACCACTAGCACTCTTCATGGAAACTTCTAGATGGTGGTCTCACAGATCCAACTTTAATTGCTTGAATTTTGAGTCAATAGTCTCATGGTTACTATAAGATGTTTTAGGCAACTTTGCAAAATTGAAAAGAAAAAAAAGAAAGTTCAACTTAAAACAATGGAGAAAATAATAAAAAATCTAAATTTTGACAATGCTCCATACCTTCGCTCTTATTAAATGTAGACATCAAAATCTGAAATATATAAATTAATATTTGCCAGATAAATAAAAGATACCATATTTTCAAATATAAATTCAAGTACTCCTGAGGAACTCCATATGCTGTGTAATAAAGAAAAGCAGGGGCTGAGCCCCGCTGGCATAGTGGTTGTGCACGGGACTGCGGCCTACTGGGACAGAGGTTCAATTCCAGCTCTGGGGTTGGGCCTCCTACTCCCACAACCAGAGAGCAGTGATGCCCCCCAAAAAAGAGAGAGAGAAAGAAAAGCAGGTGGGATATATTTCTATAATATATTGTTGATGTCCATATGTTCATACAATAGGACCTGATTTTCAAGTTTAAGTAAGGATAAGTTTATAAAATATATTTTTAAAATCCACTGTCACCTATAGGACCTTCTCTTTAATATCTGAGACTGTTAATCTTTTTTTTTTTTTTTGGCATCACTGCTCTCCAGCGGTGGGAGTAGGAGGCCCAGCCCCACTGCTGGAATTGAACCTCCGTCCCAATGGGCCGCAGTCCCACGCACAACCACTACGCCACCGGGGCTCAGCCCGAGACTGTTAATCTTTATGAGAATAAATAGTCTGATGTTTCTCCTGAGGATAGGTTGGTGGATTTGAACCATCAACCTTAGAGTTAGCAGTCCAATCAATGCATGTTCTATAGTGCCACTTGGGTTTCTTATAAAATGCATGATATAAGTTAAAAGATATCCAAGAGTGCTAATTAACTGACCTTGGATATGACACATAAGCAGAGAAATATTCAGCAAAGGCAAATTAGGTTACTCAGGACCGTGTACTTAAGGTTGAGAATGGCAAGCAGCTAAAGACAAATAAAGTCAGATGCAAAGTATGATTTGGACATAATATTGATCATTCTAATACCTTGCTAAAGACAGTATTAACAAGTTATGACAAGAGGATTCACAATAAAAGGATACTCTGACTTTCCTCCAGTGGGAATGGAAAAGTGAGCTGCACTGCAGCATCTATGGCAAAGAAAAGTGAGAAATCATAAGAAAGTTGTGTTGTTAAGTTATGATTATATACAAGGACTACATTTCAAAATAATTACATTATGGGGAACATACAAACTTATAGAAATAAAAGAGACAGTAAATTAATGGATGCAACCCTGTCTGTGAAACATGTATGGTAACATAATCATTGCATTTTAAATCTGGGAAAATCCAACTATTATATTTCAAAAGAATAGCTGTGTCTGTTCTGTATTTTATTTTGTGAAGCTGTACAAAATATAAGAGATGTATGCCTTTCCCTCTCTTCCGAATGTAATTAGTTAGTGGCATTTGATAACTGGGCACCAAAAACTCAGTTCTAAAAGTTCCAGGCAAATTCTATTTTGCTGTATTTCTTTACATTTTTCAGTCACATTCTGAGAGGTATAAATAGATGCATTGCTTTATTTGCATAATGGGCCTGTGAAGTCAGCATAGCTAGTTGCATATGCTATCACGTTAGTGAGAGCTTTGCAGTCCCGACTCAGGCTTTCAGACAGAATTCCAGTAGGTATTCAAATTAGTCCACTGTAGCTATGCATTTTTTTCTAAAGGAGAACAATAAACCAGAAATAGGTGAAATAAATTGATTTCTAGTTCAAATAAAGTCATTTAAATTGATCGGATAGCAAGAAACACATAACATATAATTTTATTTGAGCTTTTACTTTGTTTATAAATAAGTATGATAATAAAAATTTTTATATTAATCTGGCATCCTGCACAATTCCCCAGTATACTAAATGCTTGAAATTTCAAACTTTTGATCATAAATAGAAAAGTTTCCAATGACCTGACACATAACAAAATATAAATGATGTAAAGATCCACAATCAATCTTAAACATATGCATTTTAGCAATTTTTCTATAAATATCCATTTTGGGAAGGGATCATTCCATTTATAGCAAATTAATTAGCACCCCTGTTTAGTGAAGATGATTAAATGCTTTAATATGCCTTGCTTTCTGAAACTCACATCAAAACTCAGAAAAGCCCAAATCAGGAAATAGCTATGTTCTCATGCTGTGTTATATTTAGTTCTCAAAAAACATGGCATTTTGTAGTCCTAGTGCACTGTCATTTATGATTTTTTGTTACCTAGTTAAAAACCATTTTGTAACTATTGAAGCAACGTGCTGTTAAAAAATTTGCACTATCCTCTTTGAAGGTGGAGCCGAAACTGTTAAATCTAGAAATTGACTCCACTTTCAGCTTCATTGTTTTTCATTGTTAGGAGTCATGAGGACTGCTCTGACCCCTAATGACCTTGTGCACAACAGAACAGAGCACTGCCCAGCCCAGTGCCATTTCACAATTGTCCCTGTGCCCACTGATGCAGCACCTTGACTGCACACCCCCGTCCCCAACCCATTTGCCCTTTCCCAAGATCCATGTGGTTCTTCTCCATGGACTGGACTCTCTTAACAAAGTGCCCAAAGTATGTACGATGAAGTCATGTCACCCTTGCTTCTAAGGAGGACTGCCCTTAATTTTTCCAAGACAGCAGATAGTTTTGTCCTTTTAGCTGTCGGTGGTACTTTCAGTATTCTTCTCCAGCATCACAATTCAAATACATTTATTCTTCTTTCATCTTATTCAATGTCCGACTTTCACAAGCATGTTAGACAATGGGAAGCACCAGCGGTTGGATCAAGCGAACTTTAGTCCTCAAAGTTATAGCCCTGCTCTTCAATACTCTGAAGAGGTCTTCTGCAGCAGATTTACCTAATGCAATATTCCTTTTGTTCTTATGAGAAGAATTGGATTCTATGAAGAAGAATGTGGTCCCAGAATCAGAGGAAGACTTATTAACAATCTGTGATATGCAGATGATACAACTTATGCAATTGTCAATGGCATACAAGACCTTATGTAAATGTATCTTATAGTCCCTGAAAATTTGTAGTACTAAAATAAATGTGTTTCTTTTTTTTTTTTTTTCAAATTTTCAGCTCTTAGTCTACATATGTGTTACTATGTGTGGGCGTTTACTCTTATTTTGAATGTGAATATAAAAAAATTCTTATAAATTTTACTTTGGTAATTAGAAGATTTAATGACTTTTCTCAATATATTTACGGTTGTATGTAATGAAATTACTTTTATCAAAGTAGATTGTGGCAAATTTTATAATTAATTACTTATACAATTATTTTATAAGTGGTAAATATATATTTCAATGTAGCTTGAATAGTGGAAAATTGAAGCTAAACAGAACATGTAAAACTGGCCACATCAATGTTCCTTAGTATATTTTATATTAAAAACTTTATATCAGAGTGAATATTTGTAATTCTATGAGAAAAAGCATGATTAAGAATTTCAAATATATGTCTGTGAAATTTTATAAATGTTCAAGAGCTTCTAGATGTCCTTATCCCATTTATTTTTTAAAACTGTATATTATAAAATTGCTTCTCTTGTATAAAATCTAATAGGACTTATATTCTTCCAGAGCTTAAAATTCATAGAAATAGCATTTTGTGGGTTTTATTGATTCCTGACTCTTGTTTCAAGACCAGAAAGTAACACCAAAAACACAGTAACTTTATTTTATCCTAAAAGCTTAGGGTGAAATTTATTTATCCTTCTGAGCTCAGCATGCCTGAGAGAAACAATCAGTGCACCCTGGGGTAATTCCATCTTCTTAATACCTAGGGTCACTAGTTTTAGTTTATCCCATGATTACTTGATAACCTCACGCCCAAGCATGATGGAATCCAGGAAGGCATTGGCTATTTCCCTTCTTCATCTGAGGTATGCTTCATTCCTCTTACCGAAGCTTCAATTCTTTCTTATTTAAAGTATGTAGGAACATAGCACCTCGTTCACCAGCTTCATTTGTATTTAATTTTCAAAACTGTAAAATCTTTATTACAAAAAATATATTCCTGCCTTGCCATATTGTCCCACTCATTTCATTTCCCTTTAGAAAGACTCTTGACCATTTTCTAATATTTTCACAAAGCACAAAACTTATCAATAGCCTTTCTTAAATTTCTGAGTGTGTGCATGTTCGGGATATAGGGCATCATCTATTAGGAAGCATTTAGGTATTTATAAGAGTGGATTTTATAATGATTGTGAGATGCTTCTGACATTTAGTGGCTGGAAGCCAGGGATGTTAAATGTCATGTTAGAAGAGAAAAATAATAAGGAATTATGTCTTTTTTCTCTCCCCACACCCAAATGTCAATTTCTTCCATCAAAAATAAGACACCAGATACTAGAATAAATTGACTTTCATTTGATTTTGTTTTCCAAAATTTAGTAAGTACGCGTCTGATGGTATTGGGGTATTATATAGAATTCATATTGCTATTTAATAACAATATTCATAATCAATGCAAATAAAGGGAAAAAGCCTATCCAGACATATTAAACATTCAATGCAATACTGTTTTAGGCTAACTATGAATGTAAGGTTTTAATCAAACATGTTTTAAGAGAATATTGATAAATACATTTTAAACTCTGCAAATTCTTTATTACAAAACAAAATTGTCTTACTTATTTTTCTTTTAAGAAAACCTTTGGGCTGAGCCCCAGTGGCATAAGTGGTTGAGTGCAGGACTGTGGCCCACAGGCTTGTTGGTTCAAATCCAGCAGCGGCTCTCAGGAGCAGTGCTGGGTAGCTCGCACGACCACCAGAAGGCAGTGATGCCACGCACCAAAAAAAAAGAAAACCTTTGACCTTTTCTAATATTGTTACAAATCATCAAACTTATCAATAGTCCTTTTAAAATGTTATGTATATATGTGTTCATGATGTGATATAGGTGGATGTGACATGAAAAAGGTTTAGGGTCTTTTCATACATAAATTGTCATATTTACAACAATACATAACAATACATTTATAATGTATTATATTGTGATATATAATATATACTATTTGTAACAATATATTATAATATAGCTTAAAAGAATATAAAATTGTAATATACCAATAGTACTGAACCACATCATCAAATGATTGCTGCTTCAAAACTTTAAGTTTTGCATGCATGTGTTTTAGCAACCCATGTTAAAATAAATATATTAATTTTGTAGTAATAAACAGTTTTCCTTTTTAATTCAACTTGTACTTTCTCACACACATAGATCATGGAAAAGTAATGACATAAAAGTTACTGATACATCAAGCATATTTCGGGGTTAGAAAAATGTACAAAATCCAGATACATATTCATATATTCTCACTACTCTATCTAATGCAATCTAGCTCTTTAGTCTGTCTCTTTTCTTTTTCTTCATGCATGATTTAAATTTGCCATTTGTGTCTTTTGGACAATATGTAAGGAAAGGAAAATATTCTTCATCTAATTTCTCGCCATTGTTTTTGCTCAGACAATAATTAAGCTGAATAGGGATTTAGAAATTACTTTAGCTTTGAAGCTGCATCATTTGGTCTCATCATCTTCTCTTCTAGAGTGAAAGCTAGTGAAAAGCAGTGCTCCCCAACTTGTGCCCCTGTCACAGCATCTGTGTCCTGTGCTGAAGTTCAATTCTATTTCCCAAAGTATATGTCAGCATGTCTGAACCTGATGCTCAGTATTATGCAATTCTCCACTTTATGATCAGATACCATTATCCTCTGTACTGTAAATCCTTGTTTTTATTAAGGTTTACACTACAAAAATGCATTTTCATTAAGAGACAGAATTAAAGAATTAGGTAAGGAGGGGATGTATATCCTGGAGGAATAGATAATATTTTAACCCAGACTTTGGAGAGATAAAATGAAGTGTGTGTGTGCGCACGTTTCATATATAAAGAGGATTAGACAAGTTACCACAGACGAAAGGAACCTCAACACAAGACAAAAGAATCTGGCCTGAGCACATTCTTTGAATTCATTGTCCCTGTATTGTACATCTCCAAGATTCAGGAGAAAATTAATGCCAAGATACATGGAGACGTCGTGGGAATGTCAAGCTCACAGATCTTGAAAGGAGACAAGGGCCTTCTCCATGAGCCAATGCAAAGAGAACGGCTGTTCCTAAAGCTGATGCCCTGAATTCAGACTTCAATTGCTAAATTGTCACAGAATAAATGTCTGTTTGTTAAAGTCATCTGCTTTTTATTCTGCTGTATTCTTGTTAAGGTAGCACTAAAAATCTCAGAAACTTAGCAACATGATTAAAGGAAGATACATTTTTGACCCTATCATGGCAACGCAATTCAAGACAGTAAAGAATCAGGCAATCTTTTGTTCCATTCTACATGGGGATGTTATGAGTTGAAACCTACTAAATATTTATTTATACAAGCAGAAGGAAGCTTGATCAGGTGAATAGCAGTTCAACTAAAATCACCAGAAGAGAGTGATGACTCTTCAATCAATTTCCAGATTTGAGCCAGTTTATAAACCCCTTGAATGATAGGAAGTCCAGGTCCCTTAGAAGAACACCAAAGGTTTATAGAATTCTTCATGCTCTTAACCAAGAAGATTCCTATCACACCTTCATTTTACTCATCTTTTTGGCCAATACAAAAACAGAGACATCTTGGAGAAAACCTGGATTATCAAAAATTTACCTGGGTGGTGACTCCAATTGCAACTGCCAATGCAGATGTAGTTTCATTACCTCATATGCAGTTACTCATCTGGCCATAGTCGTCTCAACACCAGTCTTGAAGGACCGTCAGAAGCAGTTTGCTTTCAGCCGACAAGGGGAATAATGCACCTTCACAACTCTTCCCTAGAAGTACATCAGCTCTTCTGCCTTGTGCGCTGATTCAGTCTGAAGGGAATCTGACTACCTCTTTCTTGCACAGAATGTCAGTGTGGTCCATTGTATTGATGACATTATGCTGATTGGACCCACTAAGGAAGATGTACCGAAGCCTGTAGATTCATTGGTACATCTGCATGCAAGCATTTGGGGAATCAACATAATGAAGATTCAGAGACCCTCAACCTCAGTAAAATTTCTAGTGGGTCCAGTTGTGTGGGGCATGTCAAGATATTTTTATTAAAATGAAGGACAGGCGATTGCACCCCCAGCACCACAACAACAACTAAACAGGAGGCACAACGTTTAGTAGGCTGCTTTTAATTTTGGAGACAACATATCCCAGACTCGGGTACGCTGCTCCAAACTATTCATCAAGTAATGCAAAAGGCTGCCGATTTTGAGTGGGGCCAGAACAAGAAAAGGCTCTACGATAGATTCAGGCTGCTGTGCAAGCTGTGCTACCACTGGCGCCAGATGATCCAACTGACTCAGATGTCAACCACAGATAGAGATGCGGCGTGGAGTCTTTAGAAGGGCCCTATTGGGGAATCACAGCACAGACCACTTAGATATTGGAGTGAAGTTCTGGAGATAAGTTCTCCTCTTTTGAAAAAAAATATCTGTTGCTCTGTTACTAGGCCCTAGTGGAGACTGAAGGTCTCAAATGCCCCACCAAGTCACAATGAGGCCCGAGCTGCCCATCATGAACTGGAAATTGTCAGACATATGGCGTCATAAACTTTCTGTGCACGGCCGCACTCCATTGTTATTTTGGATCCATATACTGGATCCTGGCCCAATCTGTATACTATATCTTAGCCCAATCTATTTGCTAGATCCTAGCCCAATCTAAATACTAATTCAGGCTAGAGCAGGGTCTAAAGGTACAAATAAGCTGCATGAAGAAGTGGCCCAAATGCCTATCGTCTCCACTCTTGTCACAATTCCTTCCTTCTCCTGTACTTCTGGTCTCCTGGGGAGTTCTTTATGATAATTTGATTGAGGAGCAGGAAATCCATGCTTGGTTTATGGATGACTCTGTCCAATATGCAGAGGCCACTAGTAAGTGAGTAGGAGCAGCACTGCAGTCCCTTTCTTGGATCTCCCTGAGAACATTGGCGAAGGGAAATGTTCCCAAAGGGCAGAATTTTGAGTAGTGCACCTGGCTATTTAGTTAGCCTGAAAGGAGAAATGGCCAAGTGTGTGACTCTACACTGATTTCATGAGCTGTGAATAATGGTTTGGCTGGATGGTCATGGATTTGGAAGGAACATTATTGGGAAATTGGTCATAAGGAGAAGTGGGGATGGGTGTGTGGATAGACCTCTCTGAATGGGCAAAGAAAGTAAAGATAATTCTGTCTCTTATGAACGCTCACCAAAAGACTACATCTGGAGGGGAGGATTTTAACAAACATGTGGATAAGATGATGCACACTGAGGAGATTGATTCTCCTCTTTCTTCTGCCACTCCTGTCAGGATCCACTGGGCACATGAACAAAGTGAATATGGTGGCAAGGATGGAGGTTATGTGTGGGTGCAGCAACATGGACTTTCACTCACCAAGGTAGATTTGGCCACTTCTACTACTGAGCACCCATCTGCCAGCAGCAGAAACCAACATTGAGTCCAGAATATGGGAATATTCCTCATAAAGATCAGCCAGTAACCTCGTGGCAGGTTGAGTGTGTAGGGCCACTTCCATCAGGGAATGCAGTGGCATTTTTTCTTACTGGAATAGACACCTATACTGGGTATGGATTTGCATTCCCTGAACACAGTGTTTCTGCCAATATGGCCATGTGTGGACTTAGAGAATGCATTGTCCACTAGCATGGCACCACATACAGCATTGGTTCAGAGCAATGAATTCAATTTACAGCAAACGAAGTGTGGCAATGGGCACATGCCCATGTAATTCACTGGACATACCATGCTCTTTGTCATCTGGCTTGATATCTGACTTGATAGAACAATGGAATGGCCTCCTAAAGACAGAATCACAGCACCAGCTAATGGCAACATCTTGTAGAGATGGGGCCATGCTCTCCAGGAGAGTGTACATGTTCTAAACAAGTGGCCAATAAATATATGGTGTTGTGCATCCAATAGCCAGAATGCATGGGCCCAGAAACCAACGTGTGGAAGCCAGAGTGGCACCACTCACTATTTTTCCTAGTGATCCAATTGCAGCTTTTTTTGTTTCCTTTTCAAGCAACACCATGTTCTTCAAGCCTCGAGGTCCAGTTCTGAAAGAAGGATCTCTCCCATGTGCAACAAGCACTGATTCCACTGACCTGGAAACTAAGAATGCCCACAGGCGACTTTGGGTTCCTTCTGCTTTAGGGTCGGCAGGGAAAGAATGGTGACATTGTACTGCGTGGCGTGATTTGATTCTTAATAGCAGGAGGAAGTTGGATTGATGCTACCTGATGGATGGAGAGATGAACACGTCTGGAATCCAGGAGAATCCCTAGACTGTTTCTTAGTACCATCATACGCTGGGACCAATGTAAATGGTAAAATGCAGCAACCCAATCCTGACAGAACCGCAAATGACCCAGATCCCTCAGAAATGAAGGCCTGGGTCACCCCACCAGGCAAAGAACCATGACCATGCTATTCAAGGGCAAAGGGAATACAGAAGGGGTAGATACCTTTCAGTTACAACCACGTGATCAATTGGAAAGGCAAGGTTTGTGATAGTCAGTATTTCTTCTTTAGATGTGCTTGCTAAGCACCCTTCCTTAATTTATGTATAATATACCAGGTACAAATTGATTCAGCATATCTTCATTTGTATGCATGCTAGCTCTATGATGTTAGGATTTCATTAATGTCTAGAAATTATATATGGCTAAAGAATTGTGTATACATTCCAAGTTGACAAGTGATAGACTGTGATACTTAAGTCTATTGTGCCAAACAGGTTTCTGTAGGAGCATGTGGGAGAGGTTTAATTGGGTTGCAGCTTGATCGGAGGGTGAGTGAGATAAATTGCTCAGCAAAATTTACCTCTTGCTCTCTCTCCCTTGTAATGGGACCAGTGTGTTGCTGCTTGAGCTAGTCCTTTGCCTCAACCTTTTGCTTCCTTACCTGTGGGATGAACCAACCTGTGGATCATGACCCCTTGCTGTGCATCACTCTGACTCAAGGCCCTATTGGCTTCTGCTTAGCTATGCTCCACACTACTGGTGTCTGCTCGGCCTCAAATGTTTATATTTCTGTTTCTATAGCCCCACCCTGCTGTGCCTGCTCCCTTCTGAGTGACTCTGCTCATCTTTCCTGAGGGAAGATTCCACTGTCTGCCTCTTGCACCTGGGAGCAGCATCCAGAGTGAGTTCTTGGACCTTCAGTATATTAACTGTGGTGGCCATGTACTTGTGTGTCAATTTCATGATTGGGATTGTAGGGGTGGAATCTAGTCTGTCAATCTGGAGAGAGCCAATGAGACCTCTGTGTGGGCATGACTTTCTCTGAGAATTCTGGGAAATCTCATGATATTTCTCCCATACAGCTTAGAGACTATAGACTAAGTCCCTTGAAGATGCTCTGATAAGACACAAAGCAGCATGCTGATAGGCCCTGAGCCCTGAAAACTGGAGAAGCCACCTGAAATTGCCCTGATGTAACCAGATCTCTGGGGCTAGAGAAGCCACCTGGAGACTCCTGCCAATGCTGAGATGCTTGAGAGACTGTGGGGAGACCCCTGCCAGCACTGAGATGTCTCTACTGCCACTGGATACACAAGATTCTACACCCACTGGCCAGTGATTGTGTTAGCGTCATTGCATGTGTTTTTTGAATCTGAAGAAGGCTTTTAGGATTGGTATCGGCCATATGGGATAATATCCTACTTATGGACTTAGCCTGGACTGGATCAATATGCTTTTTCAATGTTCCATTCCTCTTGTATACAAACCTGTCCCTTATATCCGTATGTGTATTTATGAATTTGTTTCTCTAGTCTACCAGGATTAACACCAGGATTATTCCAAGAAAGTCAGTTAAACTGAGCCCTCTTTAATATGGACTAACTAGCTGTTGTAGTCATTCTTACTATATAAGTCTATCCTTTTCTACATATAATTATACATGTCTTCATTTTGTTTCTAGAGAACCCTGCCTAACACAGCACCAAGCAGTTAACCAAATAAAATCACACTCGATGTCATCAAATCTATTGCAATGCACAGCATCCTTATAAACCACAACTGAAACCAAGCCCCAACTCCTCACAAAGTCCCTGTATCGGGTTGATAAGGCAATAACCCATCATGAGAACAGAGCATTTTCCCTTTTCTTATTAGAAATAACTGCTAACTTGAACCACCAGCTTTTTCTTTATCAGCTCAAGATTACCGCAGGGGCCACTGGTTTCCTAGCAACCCTCTAAGACTGCATAAAATTGCTCAAAATTTCCATAGCTGTGAACTGTGACAGAGGCAGTTCGCCACATCTTTCTTCCTACAGAGCAGCAGGTGGGTTCAAACCAGCAGCATTCTGGTTATCAGGACAGCACTGAATTGGTCAGCCATCATATACCTGGCACCACCCGAAAATATAGACAAAAATTTCTACTCCCGGTTCAATAGTCCAACCCCCCTCCCAATTTCTCCACGATCGAAGGAGCTGTGAGTCAAACAAACAGAGCTTTAGCTATGCCTTTCTAATAACTGCAGGAATGGAAGACACTATATTAATATTGTGACCTCTTTTTCTGCATTAGAAATCTTTTCTACAAATATCATTAGCAAAGTTAATTTTAGAATTTCACAGTAGTTTAAACTTCATACAGTCACTATCGATGAGCACAACCAATTAGAAACACATGTTTGTAAACATCTCACACTTTGCTCTAATAGCTGTTCTTATGAAGAAGGGATTTTTATGAACTGTGAAACCTCCCAAACTACAGGATCTCTTCTTGCTTGTGAATCATCAGATCTGGAAGACTCCCCTAATATATTTAAAAGAGTGTTTCTGCAATGAATCTTACATTAATGTTTCAATCAATACGATTGGTCAGTTTTAGCTTTTCAAAAGAGCATTGAGCCTGACCTATATAGTTACATGAAGAGACTCAGTGGAAAAATAAATATAAAATCAGATATTTTTAAACTATGATCTCACAGCAACCTTAAGATACAGATTTCTGTCAAGGGAACTGTCTGACCTTAAAGAAAAGATAACCCCTGACATAAAAATGGCAAAAATATCTTTCACCTATCTGACAGGAGAAGTGTTCTGTGGATAAAATAAGATTATACCTATTAAAGCACTTTAGAAATAAATACCTTTGTAGCCCTCAGGTATTAATAGATAAAAAGAATCTTAATGTAATCTTCTTACAAGGCAGCATAGCCTAAATTATCCTCTGGTCAGAAAGATATCACAGATTCTCTCTCACCTTACAAATTCAGTTCAAATTCTTATCTGGGCATTTAATATTCCTCCCTCAACAACACCTCCCTCAAAAAAAATCATACATTTTTTTCAAAAATGTATATGTGATTTTCATTTTGCAGTTTCTAATTTAGCTAATTTATTAACCAATGGCTTGATACATCAGCATCTTTATGCATTACTTTCCCTCTATCCTGAAATATATCTGCCATCTTTGCTTGACTGGATCTACTTGGTCTCCATTCACTCTCCGTTTACTACAAGAGCAAAGAGATAGTAAGATTTTAGCAAATAATGTTGAATAAAACTTGCATTGCGGATACTAATCAGTTATATATTGTACTTACCCCACAACTTAAATTAATGCCCTTGTCCCAAGATGTCAAAACAAAATCATTGAAAATAATTTCCCCAACTGGTCTAATTATGTTGAATCCAAGTCTATAGCATTACAAATAGAATAAAAGTAAAATAAACTCAAGTTTGTTTGCTTTGGCCAATATGCTTCCTTCTAAAATAAGATACTATATATAATGAAGTGACATTTTTTACACTCGGTATCTTTTCTAATTATTTAATAACTTTAATTATTTGAGCTCCTTTATGAGTAACCTTCAAAATCAATGTGAAAGCTAAAGAGATAAAACTGCTTCTCTTGCTTCTTCTTCTTGCTTTAGAAAGTTCCACGTAATTGAAGAGTCTAAGAGGAGTGTGAGCATACACTTGTTCTATATATATATGTATAATTATATATATATATATAATTTTTCTTTAGTGAAAGGTCAAACTCATTGAATATTCCACTGGCAAGTCTTAAATGAAGTTGCTAAAGAAAGATGAGATAAAAAGGACATTGTTCATAGGTGGCTGCCCCAGGCCTTCTGATAATGTGCTCCACCCTTTGACTGTTAGCTTCCTATGATGTAAAACCCCAATGAATAAGTTAAGATAAAAACAAGATATGTTACTGCTTCTTTTAATTCTACAGCCAGGTGATGTGAATGAGTTTCTGGAAACCAAACGGACTTGAATGAGTGGATTGCAGAATGTGTAAGAGGCAAATACGGGATATGTGTTTTTTTCTGCTGTTCATTTCAGCAAATGTGAAGTGTCCGTGGAGCTTGCAATTATGGAGGTCACTCCCCGAGTCGTCACGGAGTTCTTCACAGCAGAGTCAGCAGCCAGCTCCTGGGGGTGGCCTCTTTTTTGATTGCGGAGCTACGTTTCACCCCGAGGACCTCAGATTGGACTCTTTTTTTAAGGCATCGGAAAATTTTTCACGTACTTTAACACATCGCTTTTTGCCTAAAGTAGATGAGAAGTTCGAGCTTGCAACTATGAAGTGTTATCAATACAGTCACTGGTGATGCTGGCGTGGCTGTTGTCAGGTGACACTGCCTGGCCCTGAACCATCCTCACGATTATCCTTATATTTGAACACATCGACGCAGTCATTGAGAGTAGACACGACATCGCAACTATTATTTAACATCAAATGAATTGGAAGACATGGTAGATTTAGAGTCAGTGAAGTTGTCACTCTATTTAGGAGCTAGAATGCCAGAGGTAAGTGTGACCTCATTGTGTAGCAGTTATTTAACTTACATTTGTCATATGAAAGAAACCCTGGTGATGATCTGGGTTGGGTTTCGGATACTACCTGCAAGACTGGCGATTAACACTGGCCAAACACTTCCAGGGAGAAAGATGAGGCTCTCTGCTCCAGTAGTGAATGATTCACAGAAACCGTGTTTAGGAAACCATGTTTGGTAGTGTAGGGGCTAAGGAGTGGGGTCGCTAACCACAAGGTCAGGGATTTGAAAACACCAACCTGTCCTTGGGAGAAAAACAACGTTTTCTGTTCCCATGAAGATCTACAACCTTGGAGATACAGAGGAGCAAGTCTGCTCTAGTCTACAGGTTCACAATGAATCAGAATCAACTCAAAGGCAGTGGGCTTGGTTTGCGTTTTTATAGTCATTTGAAATATCTACTGATGGTGGTATGTGGATAGCAAAATAGATCACTAATGCAGGACATGATGAAGGGCATAAAGAACAATGATCATATATAGGGATGATTGCTTTTAAATGAACTGGAAAGAAATATGAACTGTGTAAGATTTAAAATGTAATTTTCATGGTCAATGAATTGCCTCAAAGGAGTCTTTTTCTCTAGAACTGACTTTCTAGAGGAAAAAGTGAGCCAGAGACTGTTCTCTTAACTTGGTTACAAAGCATTATTAAGTTTCAAACACATAAATTAAGGTAATGATTACTAAAATGTCTTGTCCTATTTGAAAACGAAATACTTGAAGAATTCCTGTTCCCCAATTTCACTGAACCTCCCCATTAATTGTAATAGTCCCTGAATTTTAATGAAGTATTTAAAACTCAAAGAATTCACCAGAAAAATAAATATTTGCTGCCACATACATTATGACTTAAGGCAATTGTATGTGTGTCACAGGACAACTGTGTTTTCTAGGATTGTTCAATATCTGGTTTTTCGGAAATATACCTTTTTGAGGAGGGACTTCTAGTTGGACTAGAACCCTACATGGTAGGCAATAGGAAAGCACCATGTGTCTCCACCAGGGACTCCAGAGCCTTCCCTAAAGAACATACTGTCATCTACTGCTCTCCCAGCATGATTGGTGATTTTGAACTACTGTCCTTTCAGTTAGCAGTCTAATGCTTAAATGAGAGTGTCACTAGGCTCCTTTCTCTGATGTTAATTGTTAGATGCCACCCAGTCAGTTTGAACTCAGAGAAATCTTAGGCACAAAGATAAAAGCAATGCCCTGTTATATGCCATCCTCAAAATGTTTCCTATGGTTAAGACCATTGTTGCGGCCACCTTGTCAAACCATCTCATTAAGGGCCATCCCTTTTTTCTACGCCCCTCTACTTGACGAAACAAGCATTCCCTTTCCAGGGACTGGTCTCTCCTGACAGCATGTCCAAGCTTGTAAGACTAAGTCTCGCCATCCTTGCCTCTAAGGAGTACTTTAGCCTTACATTTTCCAAGACAGATCAGTTTGTCCTTTTAACAGTCCTTCAACCCTCTTTCAACAGTACTTTCAATATTATTCTCCAGGATCAATTTCAATGTATTCAGTTCAAACGCATCAATTTCTTCTTTGGTCTTCCAATTCAATGTCCAACTTTCACGTGCTTATGAGGCAATTAGGAAAAAGAAAAACAAGCCCTGTCTTGGATCAGGCACACTCTAGCTCTGCAGTAATATTCTTGATTTCTCATATTCTAAATAGGCCTAGTGCAGCAGATTGACTGAATACAAGGAGACTTTTGCTTTTTGGACTGCTGCTTCCATGAGCATTCATTGTGAATATGTTTAAACTTTTCTCCATGTATCAGGACGTGACCTATCGGTACAGTTGTGAGGACTCATGTCTTCTTTACATTGAGTTATGATCTATACTGAATGCTGCCATCCGCTGATCTTCATCAGCAAGAAATTCAAGTCCTCCTCACTTTCAGCAAACAAGGTTGTGTCATCTGCATATCACAGGTTGTTAAAAAGCCTTCATCCTAACTTAATAGAATCCAACTTCTCTGATTATCTGCTTTGCATAGAGATAGAATGAGTATGTAGAGAAGATGTTACCCTTTTAAAAAAATTAAACCATGCACTATTTCCTTGTTCTGTTCCCACAATTGCCTATTGGTCCCAGGACAAGTTCCACAAGAGCACAACGAAATGTTCTGGGATTCCTATTCTTCTCAAGGCTATTTATAGCCTTTGGGATGATCCACACAATAGTGATGAGCCACACAGTTGGATGCCTTAGAATAGTCAATGAAACACAAGTGAACATCTTTCTAGTATTGTCTGCTTTGAGCCTAGAACGATTGGACATGAGCAATAATATCCCTCCCCCCACAATATTTTCTGAATCTGGCCAGAACTTCTGGCAGCTCCCTCCTAATGTACTGCTGCAAAGGCTGTTGGATGATGTAGTAGTTACATAATATGGTATCACTTCAAAGATTATGAGTGTAGTGGTGGAGCCTACCCAGGAGATAGCCAATGAGGTCTCTGGGTGGTCATGGCCTTCTCTTGACGATACTGGGAAATCCTGATTTTCCACCTTGAAGGAAGGACTCTCTCTTGACTCACTCCCTTGGAAACCCTCTACTGAAAAGACACATGGCACTATTCTTATAAGACCCCATGCTCTTGCAAGTGGAGGAACCTCATGGAAACCACTGGGATGCTTCTGATGCCACTGGATGTACAAGACTTTGCATCTACTGTGGCATCTTCAGTGTTTCATGAGTCTGAAGAGGACTCTATAGATTGGTATGAGACATATGAGCTAGTAGTAGACTTAAAGACTTTTGATTTGTGGTGCTGGAGAAGAATATTAAAAGTACTATGGATTGCTAAAAGGACAAACTCATCTGTACTGGAAGAAGTAAGGCCAGAATGCTTCTTATAGGCAAGGATGGTACCACATTGTCTAATATTCTTTGGACATACTCTCAAGATAGATCAGTCCCTGGAGATGGACAAGATGTTAAGTAAAGTGGAGTGCTTGTGAGAAAAGAGAAAGATCCTTGGATCCTTGCATCAAAGACCTAGGCATAGAAATAACTGTGAGGCTGGTACAGGACTATGCAGTCATGTTCTGTTGTATTTAAGGTAACTATATGTTGGAGTCAATTCAATGACACCTAACAAGAACAATATTTACAATTGTCAAAGATTTTTGCATATTAAACTTTGAGTCAGATAGACCAGCAAGATTATGGAAACTGTTGTCTTTTATTTCTCCTTCATTGTGTTATGCTAAATTTGCAGAAATCGTCCATATTGTGTGTTATTTTAACTTTTGATATAAAGTGCACACTTCATTTTTATGTTAAACCTTTAAGATGTCTGAAGTATTTGGTACTGTGTCCAATTTTTCTCTTCTAACACAGATTGGTTTTGTTTTACATGTTTTTATTCTTCATGATGCAAACTTCTAACTTTGTTAATGCAACTCATTTTACTTTATAATGTATGTTTCTGTTACCTTATTCTTATACTTTTTTATTGTCAAAAGATCATTTTATTGTGGGCTCTTACAACTCTTATTACAAGTCATTTGGTTGCAACAGGCACATTCATGCATATCTTTTCATCATTCTTTTCTAGACATTTACTTTTATTGAGTCCTTGGTGTCAGCTCCTCTTTTTTCCCTCCCTTCCACCTTCCACTCTCATGACTCCTCGATAGATTATAAATTATTATTATTTTCATATCTCACACTGACCATTGTCTCATTTTCCCCATGGTTTTTGTTGTTTTTTTCACATGGAGGGAGGTGTGTGGTTATATGTCCACCATATGTTGATCTGGTTATATGTCACATCAGAGCTCCTAATGCATGTTCATAGTATACTTTTATTTTAGATACAAATAAAATACTAAAGGAAAGTTCTTGTTTTCCCATTCTATTCTTTCTCCCCCAAATTGTTGCATTCAAAATCTTCCCCATCAGTAGTGACAACCCTATTTCCCCTTTATTCAAATCATAAGCTTCTTAAACTTTGTTATTTTTTCCCATCAAACCATATGCAATCCATAAGGCTATTCAGTCATCTCTAACTAATCTAAGTCAGTATCAGAACGTAAATAAGGAAAATCAACCCTCCTGTCCTCAAGAGTTTGCCATTTGTTTCTTTTGTTTAACCTCTTTTCACTCTTTCAATCTTTTCTTATCACAATAGCCAGAATGATTTTTTCAGACATAAGATTAATTACAGCATTGCTCTGGTCAAAATTTTTAGTAGCTTCCCTTTCTACAACAGTAAAAATAGTACTATTGAAGTGATCTCAAGTGCTTTTCTGGCCTCGTCTATGAATACAGTGCACTTAATTCACACCCATTAGCTATCCTGGTCTCTATGTGTTCTCAAATGCATCCGGCACTCTCAAGCTAGCTCTAGATGTTTCCTCTATTCGTAAAATAATCTTGTCTCATTTATTTTCATAGATGATTCTTTCATTTTCTTTGGGTTTGGGCTTAAGTGCCATCATCTCAGTGAAAGTTTCCCCAATTATCATATTTTTATTAATGCTCAAAAGAATTTTTTAGAAACTTTTTCCACTTTACATAATTCCACAACATTTAACACATACTTTTCATACATACAATGTTTATGTGAGATACAAATTTCTTTGAATAAAGTCCTTGCTAAAACCTCATGAATTTGGACTCTGCTATCACTAGGAATACTGTACTGATTTTCAGCTAACTTATATGAGGAGTCAAATCATAGATGTAGATGACTGTTATCAAAAATTGATAGATATACTTCTCATTTAGCACCTAATAAATAGGCACTGGATGACTTTTGTCACCCTAAATAAGTTATTTAGTTTCATAACTTAAGGCAAAATAAAATCATGTGTCTTTCAAAATAGACATCTGAATAGCATATTTAAGGATGTCATTTATATTTTTATTGCTATAAATGTTTTATGTCTTATGATACTCTTAAGATAAAACAACTACATGGATTTTAAAACTCTTACAGAAGAGTGTTTAAAAGCATTTATAGCAGTTATCATTAATGATATATCATATAATTCCAAGAAGAAAAGGAAATTTTCTCATCAGGACTATCATAATATTTATCCGTTAAAAAAATGAGGTAATGAATATATCACTCCATGGTCAAGTTACTACAGTGAAAAAACTAACCATAAATTATTTTTATGTGAAGATTAGCACAGTCATTTAAAAAGCTGATTATGGTATTGTAAAGTGAGAGCTGTGATTGAAAATGCATAGCTTCTATCTTTTAGCAGCTATCAGGTTTCATTTAATCACAAAGAGTTCACCATTTTCATCTGTTTTATACCCAACAGGAACATGATTACTTTTCAAAATGCGTAGTCACTGTGCTAATGCTTAAAGTCAAGAATATTGCAGCATTTTGCTCATTTGTTTTTTCTTTGTATAAAAAGATTGAATTCAAGTCTAGCAATAGAAAAATCTACTTAGGAATAAAGAGGATAATAATCATCTCGATATCTTAGAAAGCATATGGGAAAATAGGAGCCATGCTAATATTTGTTTGTGCTGAATAATGGGTGCCTGGGAATTTATGGTATTTTTACCTTTGTGCACATTTGGGAATTTTTATAATATAAAGCTAAAAATAAATTTAATGCAACAGTGTCCAAAATATAAGGAGACTATCATCACCTTTATGTTTTTTAAAGTCAATATGCTATGGAAAAATAAAGAAAATGTACTTTAAGTCAAACTCTACTTGATCACAATTAAGGTCAAAAGCACTGGATGAATCTCTAATGAATACACACATATTCATACATGCACAAAACATGATAATCTGATGTATAACAAATTTATAATACTGCCTAGAGTAATATTTTTGCATAAATAATGTCACTAGGAAAAGACTGGCTCCCTATATGAAATCTTTTTACCAATATGTAAAAACTGTATTTTTGTATTCTTATGTGACAATCTTGCATAAAATTTAATGTTTAAAGAAAAGATCATGAGCATTTTTATGAATCCACAGTAATATTGGAAACTAGGACTAAAGGAAATCTATGCGTGAGGGCAGATATCACAAGAACAAATATTAGAATAGCATGGAAAATGAAAACAAAAATAAATTAAATAATTATGACTTCATTTTAAAACAAACCTCAAATTAAACCTACTGTGATTGGCGATTCCAGCTCTAGGGAGCCATATGAGGAAGAACAAGACTGTCTCACAGAGATCGAAAGGGCGAAATCTTCCTGGAAGCAGATTGTGACCTCTCTCTCTCTCTCTCTCTCTCTCTCTCTCTCTCTCTCTCTCTCCCTCACATACACACACATGCACGCACGCATGCACGCACACACACATGCACACACACACACAAGTTTTGCTCAAACCTCTTTTTTTTTTGTAATGGCCAATGTAAGAGAACATTGTACAGCTATGAAATATTGTTTCCTGCTCAGGAAAAATGCTGCAGAATCTGTCGTGATGTCAAACAAAGCTTACATGGACAGCACTATGGGAAAAGGGTATGTGTCAACAAAACTCATGCACTTGTGATGAAAGATCGAAAAGGAACCATTGGAGAGATGGGGAAGTTATCTGGACTCTCTTGGAGCTTGGCTGAGTGAATTTTAATGAAAGCTTTAGGAGAGAGAAGGTTCACTGAAATGTGTGCCTCGGGTTCTCACTGACTAGAGCACTGAAGGGAAACATGCCTTGTTTTGGAAGAACGAGACATTTTTTCCCAAGGTCAGTACTAGTGACAAGACCTCGACCCTGAAAGAAAGCATCAATCAAGCCAGTGGAATAAACCATTGTCCTCCCACACTCCCCCCAGCCCCTCTTCGCCCAAAGCGCTTTAAGTGAAAGCAAAGATCAAGATGATGCTCATTTGGTTTTCTGACAGCAGGAGGATAGTGCATTTGGAGCTTGCTTCACCAGGTCGTGCTGCCTGTTTAAAAATTCTGAAAAGATTGCCTACGAGAGTGCAGCACCAAAGGACTGGTTAGTATCAGACCAGGGACTGGTTTTGCCACCACTAAAAGGCATCTGCTCAGGTGGCCCTCTCAGCGTGCCAGTCTCTCCGCACACCCCCTCCTCGCCTGACCTCACTCCGTAAGACTGCCATTTGTTTCCACGAATGAAGAGGGACATGAAAGACAGCAATTTGATGACATAGGCGAGGGGGAGAAAAAGACAAGGAAGGTGTTGTCAGCCTTCTAAAAACGTGAGCTTGAAAAATGCTGCCAAGTACGGACTCACAGATTTTCACGAATGAATTAAGTGTACTGGAGAGTAGTTTGAAAGTGATGAAGTTGTTTGGTTTAAAAATAAATAAATAAGGGGCTGAGCCACGGTGGCACAGTGATTGAGTGCAGGACTGCGGCCCACTGGCTTGGCAGTTCAAATCCAGCAGCAGCAAGTCTGGGTAGCTCCCAAGACCACCAGAGGGCAGTGATGCACCCCCCAAAAATTAAATGCATAGCTCTTTTAAAAATTCCCTTCTTGGGGGGGTATCCCCTTGTATGACACCCAAGTGAAAACACATTGTGGGATGAGACAGTGTATTGTAAGTATATAATCCAAGCACCCTACAAGGGCCCTGTGGTGTAGTGGTTATGCACTAGGCTTCATTCTGCCTGGTCAGTAGTTTGAAGCCACCAGAAGCTTGGAGAAAGACAGAAATTTCTACTCTCCTAAATATTTACACACTGGGAAGCCACCAGAGATCACCAGGAGCTAGCACAGACTCAATGGCACCGACCTTATGTTTGGTTTTCTTGCTTTAATATCCTACCAGGTGTCCTTCGATCTTTGGCAAATAATTGACATTAATTACATGGAAAGATATATCACCATATGAATAATGCATTTACTATTCATTATGTCTGCACAAACAATTGCACAACCATTATTTATTTGGATATATATATATACATATATATATATATATAATTTCAGGAGCTTTGGCGGCACATAGTACATTATTAATTGATCTGCTGTTAACCAGCAGTCAGCGGTTCAAGCCCACCATCTTCTCAATGGGAGAAAGATGAGACTATCCCCTGTAAAGATTTAGTCTCAGAAACCCAAAGGAGTACTTCTACCTTGTACTGGTGATTTGCTAGAAGTTGGACTGGAGTTGGCATTCAGATTTTGGTAGCTTTTTTGTTTTGTTTTACATGTATAATTATAATAGAAAGCCTAAATTTGAAGGTCCCGTTTTATGTTAAAAAGAAAATGATAGATTACTATCACTTAATTTAGAATAAGCGGTCGATCATCATGCCCATCATCTCCTCATGAGGATGCCTGGTAATTTAAAAGAAAACACTAATAATTTCTCATTCTACATCAGAGAAACTTCTACAACTAGATTTTTGTGTTTCCTTTGTTTAAAGATGTATAATTTCAATTGTAGTTAACCATCAACTTCAGAATATATATTTTCTTTGATCTTTATTTTCCCTCATTATACGGTTTTAATTTCCTATAGATCTAATCATCATTTTATGTACTGAGCCAATGAAGTAAAGAGAAAAATAAAAGTAAAACCAGGCCTCTGAATAGTAAATTCTTTAGTATTTCATTACAGTTTATGAAGTCCTTTGGGAGTGCAACAGAGCAACATGGGGAGGCAAAGCAGTCAAGTCCTTGAAGAATTTCAAAAATTGACTTCAGGAGCAGGATGCAACACCTCATCAAACTCAATGAGAAAACAAACAGACCTGAAACTATTTATAGACTTTTTTTTTTGCTGTTGTTTTGCTTTATTTTGTTTCATTTTTCATGCCAAATTACATAAGATATGCGGGATAAATAATCCTGAAGAGAAAACAATGGAACCAATGGTTCCAGAGGCATGGGAAAGGGGAAGGGGGGACAAAGGAAGGTGGAGCCAATAAATCACAGTAGAAGGGAACAACAAGTAACTTAAAATTGACAGCAAGGAGGCCATAGGGTGACTAGGGCTTGATCAAGTGCAATGTAGCCAAGAGGAATTACTGGAAGCTGACTGAATTTCAAACATTATGGTGGAACATGAGGAAAGTAAAAGGAAAGAGAGGAAAGAACTAGGAGGCAAAGCACATCTATAGAGACAATGTGTGTGTGTGTGTGTGTGTATATAAAATGATAAGGAAATAGATTCATGTACATAAATTTATATGCTAAGTATTAAAATAGTAGATGGACATTGGGCCTCTACTGAAATACTCTTTCAATGCAAGAACACTTTGTTCTAATAACTTGGCATTCTGTGATGCTCACCTTCCTGACATGAACACTGAAGACACAATGGGTGCATAAGCAAATGTGGTACATAAAGATATAGTGTGTGGAGTCTTAAAGGCTTGAAGATAAACAAGCAGCCATCTAGCCGGAACCAACACAGTCCACGTATGAGAAGCACACCAGCTTGTGTGATCATGGCGTCTTGATGGTATCAGGTGTCAGTCATCAGTAAAAACAGAACAAACAATCATACTGCTGGGAGTGAGGGATGTGGAGGTTGTGGGGCGGGCATGGCATATAGACCCAAAGTTCATCTGTGCACAATCAAACATTCCCTCACAGAAGGGTCACAAGGATGGCATGAGTCAGTCAGGGTGCATCACAGCATCCAGGTAACATACAAAATTTCTCTATTTATTTAATCATCCTGCCCCTCAACCCTCTCTCCCCTCCCACCAATTATCATCAACCCAATCTTACCTTACAAATCTGGTTAAAGAAGAGCATGTCCACTGGTGTAGATGGGAGCTCTTAATGTGGAAATCCAGGAGAGATCAGCCTCTCAGAAACAGTAATAGCAATGGCAATACCATGAGAGTAGGGGAAAGGTGGCTGGGAGAAGCAGGGGAACCAATCAGAGTGACTTCCTTGTGCCCACCCCCCAAGTGGACAAACAGTTAAAACATGAGTGAAGGGAGACAGTGGACAGTTTATGGTATGGAAATAATAATTTATGCATCACCAAGGGTTCATGAGGGAGGGATGGTGGGGAAGAGAAAAAAATGAGTAACTGATACAGAGGGCTCAAGTAGAAAGAAAATATTTTGAAAAGGATGATGACAACAAATGTACAAATAGCTTGACACAATGGATGTATGGATTGTTGTATGATCTGTAAGATCCCCAAATAAAATATAAATTAAAAATAATAAATAAAAGAAGCCCTTTGTGCATAAAATAGCCATTTTTTTTCTAAACATATAGACAGCATTGTGTTTGATTATGTCCATTTGGTTAGTTTTACCATAAAAAGTATTGGTCTATTAGGTCTGCTGCAATGATATATTTTCTATTCACCTTTAAAATGAAATTATTTATGTAGATTTCCAAGGATTATATAAAGATTTCCAAGGATTTTATCTACTTAAGAGATAAAACGAACAACTTTGACATTGAATTTTACTTTCCTGCAGCACTACTTGCTCTACAATTCTGCTCTGACAGTTCTCTAAGCAGACTTTTAATACTGACCTCATTCTATTCAGAGCATTTATTTACTATCGTCCGTCATTTGCATGAGAATAAAAGTGCCTTTTGAGTGAAATTATCTTACATAACCTCATGTCTTTAACATTTAATCACATTGTAGTCACTAAGAAATTTAGTTATATGAATAAATGGATGAATTGATGGATTACTGAGGCAGTGTAAAATAAATACAATGTAATCTATGATCCAGAAAAATATAGCTAATATTATGAACGTGATATGAGTATAATACAGGCTGCAACAAAACTATTAGGTCAGCGAAATGGCTGGCCTTTCAAATTCCCTCCCCTACTACAGTCGGTTTGTATCACACTGTCTTCTTTGCTGAGAAAACACTAGGCAAGACAGAGTTGAGGGGATGTTACTCCTTCATGTACAACAACAAAATGGAAACTGAATTCTCTGCCATAGAGTCAATACTGATTCATCACATCTCTTTACAAATAATGTTCTCAGATGTGTTCTCCTGGGTGCTCACTGTCAAAAAGATCTCACCCCTCTCTGTTCCATATTGCAATACCCCCTTATACTCCATATTCATCACAAGTTTATAGGCATTATGAAAAGTTCTCTTCACTCAACTCCTAAATGACATAGTAAATGATGAATATTTGTTGTTCATTGTCTCAGAAAACAGGCTGGATCATAGCTTGCTCATGCAATATGCTAAAGATAATGAATAGCTCTCCAAGCAAAATGTAGCTAAAGTCATGTTCGCATAACATATTAAAGGAATACATTTTAATTCTGGGACTGCACTAGATTTTATTCCACTTTAACTTTTTAATTAGATAAAACCAGCTATAGTAGCAAAAAACAAATTGATACCCATTGTGTATTAACATTATGGGGATTTCTTTTTAACAGTTTGCTTTATTTTGACCAATTTTATACTATAACCCTATGAATCTAATTTTTTCTGCAGTTTCTATTTCTCCCCCATACAAAGAAAAGAAGATAAAATTCTGTCTTAAGAAAGTGGCATCCGAGGGTGAAGATGCAGCTTAAATCAATAAGCTCAGCAATACTTTTAAACCTGGAAATTGAGTTTCCTGCATGGTAGTTTTCCATCAGTTCTGCGCATTAAGATCAACTTTCTTGGACATTTCCACAGTTGTTGAAGCTTTGGCAAAAGAAGTCTTCATTTTGGAAAGTGAATCATTATTTATTATATCTGGAAAAGATCTTTGGCTGCAAATAGAAATACTAGAATGTATCTGCTATAGAAACTTGCTGAAGGTTGAAGACGCACTTAAATTCATTCCAAACAATCTGGCAACCCTTTTAAAGTACTAAAATCTGGAAATGTGATGGCATTGGGACTTCAGCCTTAGACTACTAAGCACAAGGTCGGGAGTTCAAACTCACCTGTACAGGAGAAAGATGATGTTGTCTCCTACATAAAGAACTACATGGGGCTGAGCCCCGGTGCCATGGTTGAGTGCAGGACTGTGGCCCGCGGGCTTGGCGGTTCAAATCCAGTGGCGGCTCTGAGGAGCGGCACTGGGTGGCTCCCACGACCACCAAAGGGCAGTGAGGCCCACAAAACAAACAAACAAAAACAAGAATTACATGTTCGGAAACATTTAGTGGTTCTACTTTGTTCTACAGCTTCTCTATGAGGCAGAAATGAATTGATAGAAGGGGTTTGAGGTTTATAAAATGCAAATATTTTGTTGCCTTGCTCTATTGTTTAAGAGAAGTACTAAATGTTGAGATTTGTTTTCAAAACCATTTTATTGGGTGTTAATACAGATATTACACCATTCTATAGTTCCATCATGTCAGACAGTATTGTACAATGGCTACCACAATCCGTGGCCAAACGTGTTTTCCCTTCTTGACATTGACTTCCTTTTACACCCCACCCCACCTCCTTTGCGACTCCTAGGATAGCTTATTCTAGTTGCTATCCCTACAGGTTCATCACTCTGGGGTTTCATGCACTGAACAACAGAAAAAATATATAACAAAAATATAAGAACATGACCCCCAGTGACATAACATGCCTGGGATAAATCCCCAGGGCAACAAATGAAAAATACAGAAGATGTTGCCAATCAGATCAGGCTTAACATGCATCAGAGGGAGGATCAACTGACAAAAGTCTAACCATTCAAGTCAGGCTTGTCATCTTGGTCTTCTAGAATCATCTCTCCAGTGCACTCTATTCCTCCCATCCCTCTGTTATGGATAGATGGAGATCACCTGAAGCTCATTAACCATGTCATTCCACAAATGTACCTTGGGCTTTCACTTTCATCCACAGCCAGAGTCGCAAAATTTAGGTTCTGATACTAGTCCCCATGTTAGCTTCAGATTACATGATTTACAATCCTTTGGTCACTGATGTTGGTGTGCTGCTTCTCATTAGAAGGAAGCTTGTAAAAAAAAAGGAGGAAGCTTGTTTGGAAATAAATATTTAAGTCTTCAGATGATATTTTATCTAATAGCCGGGAACTGTCTAATTTCATCACCACACTTTGTTATAGCACCTGTATTTCTGTGCCCCCTTCTTGAGGGTGAATACTGAACAGGGTTATGATGTAAGAATTAATTGTTCTTAAATTGGAGCAATGATTTAGTGTGGGACCTATCATCCCATCCCTTTCTCAAAGCAAACAAACAAACAAACATGGATCTAGAAATGGGCTTTTGGCTCAATTTTGAGATATTTTATGTGGAAGTCTTTAATGGCTTTAGTATGTAAAGGTGAGTTGTTTCTGTGGGTATATGCATATTTGTGTGAACCACACACACACACACACACACACACACACACAACTCAGTTTTTCAAAAGGATCCAGCAATTCAAACCAAGAGACATGGGAGATTATTTTAGCCTATAAGTCACAAGAGGTGTGATAAGAAAATATGTCAATATGATAGTTTAAGCAAATTTCTCTCTCCTTAGTCGGCATCCTAGAGAAAAACAAATAAAAGTGCAGCTGTTCTTCTAGCTAGGTGAAATTAAGTTGTTCCCTAATCATAGTGATCTTATATAAAAGAGAGCAAAAAATGTCAATATTATCACAATTATTACAATGTTTGAGCCTGTGGTTGTAGCCACTGTATTAGTCTATCTAATTGTGGGTAATCCTCCTATTTCCTGGTCTTCTATTAGACCCTCCCCATTGCTGAGTGAGTTTGTGCTACTGTGGTGTCTTGCATGTTAATATAATGCTGAAGGCTATGGAATCCGTATGTGGAATCACCCAGAATGAACAGGGTTCACCAGCTCTTTCATACTAAGAGCAGACTAAAATTAAGAAATAGAATGTACACTTTGATGGATCAGTTATTGAACATCTGTTAATAATAGTGAACTATTGTCAGGGTGACAGAAAATAAGCCCTTCATGATGGATGCATTCAAAATAGTACTGGGAAGTTACATAGCCTAGGAGGACAGGTAAACTTAAGGACGGGAAAGGATTATGGTCTTGGGGATCTTTATTTGCTGATGGGGAGTGACAACTGAGAAGAAACAGCTGCAAATATCCACTAATAATCAGAGTGTAGAATGTACAAAGTATGGATATAAGAAAATTGGAAGCTAACTCTCACTGACATCGACTTGACACTGAGTCACAGTCACGCTATAAGACAAGATAAAACTGGCCCTGGGTGTTTCTGCAAGTTTTAAGAGTATAGAAAACCCTGTCTTTCTCCCAAGGAGTGGCTGGTGTTTTCAAACTGGTGACTCTGCAGTTAGCAGACCAACCCATAACCACACTAGTGAGCAAAAATTGATCAATATTGGCCAATATTGATGATATTTGAGTAGATCATATGGTGTACAATACTAGGAATAACACATTCAAAAATGTTGCTACTGCTGAGCCCCGGTGGCGTAGTGGTTGTGCGCGGGACTGCGGCCCACTGGGATGGAGGTTCAATTCCGGCTCCCAGGAGCAAAGACTGGGCCTCCTACTCCCACCACCAGGGCAGTGATGCCTAAAAAAAAAAAAAAAAGTTGATGCATGCATCATCAAAAAGATCATAGAAAAAGACAAAAAAGCTCTCAAATGCATTCTATTGCGTAAGCACAACTCTCATATCAAAATAGGCCAAAGACCACACACAGATTGAAAATTAGAAACCTATATCCCTCATGAACATAGGTGCAAACATCCTCAACAAAATTCAGCATACTAGAATCCAATATCACATCCAAAAAATAAGTCACAGTGAAAAAGTAGAATTCATTCCAGAGTTGCAGGGATGGTCCAACACTGGAAAAACAATCATGGTAATCCACCACGTAAACGGAATCACTTGATCACAGGGCAGAAAAGGCATTTGACAATATCGCACACTTTTTATTGTAAAATATTCAACAAAATAGGAATAGGAGGGAATTTCCTCAACATACTGAAATGCATATATGAAAAATCAAGAGCCAACACTACCTTAAATAGAGAAAAAATAGAAACATTTCCCCTGAACATAGATACTGGACAGGCATGCTCCCTGTCACCACTCTTGTTCAACACTATACTAAAAGTTTTAGCTAAAACCATCAGACAACAAAAATAAATCAAAATAGTTCAAATAGGAAAGAAGTGAATGCCTATTAACTGATGTTATGATACTATAGAGATAGAAAACTCAAAAGTCTTCACCCAAAAAAGCCTGCTGGAAACAATCAAGGATTTCAGCAAAGCAGTAGGACACACAATCAACAGAAATCATTGGATGCTTATATACGAGTGAAAAGAACTACAGCAAAAGATATGAAGAAAACACTACCATTAATAGTAACCACACAAAAGATGAAATATTAAAGAACAAGCTGAACTAAGGAAACAAAAGATTGTAAAGAGAAATTTACAGAAAACTACCACAAGGAGCCAAAAAGACCTACAGAAATGGAAGAATATCCCATACTCATGAATAAGCAGATTTAATATTATTAAAGTGTCAGTTCGGGGCTGAGCCCCGGTGGCGTAGTGGTTGTGCGCAAGACTGCGGCCCACTGGGATGGAGGTTCATTTCCAGCAGTGGGGCTGGACCTCCTACTCCCACCACGAGAGAGCAGTGATGCCCCCCCCCCAAAAAATTAAAAAAAATAATGTGTCAGTTCTTCCTAAAGTAATCTACATATACAATGTAATATTAATCCAAATCCCAAACACATTCTTTACCTGACTAAAAACCTGCTACATAGTCACAGTAGTCAAAAGATGTTGGTACTGGTAGAAAGATAGCATATACATATATCTAGTACCTTTCTATATGGATATATATCTTTCTATTTCTATATATAGCGATATATACAAACTAAATGAATCAGAACTGAAAATCCATAGGTAAATGCATCCTTATACAGGCAGTCAACTAATGCTCAGCAAAGTACCAAATACTATCAAGTGGGACAAAGATAGCCTCCTCAACAAATGGAGTTGACCATACTGCACATCCATATGCAAAAGCATGAAACTGTTATCAGGCTTCAAAGAACTAAAAGTCACAATATTGTGTGACCACCTTCCTGATATGAATCCTACTGACAAATGTGTGCGTAAAAAAATGTGGTGAAATGAGCTGATAGTGCCCAGTTATCAAAAGATACAGCATCCGGGGTCTTCAATGCTTGAAAGTAAATAAGTGGCCATCTAGCTCACAAGCAACAAAGTCCACAAGAAGCACACCAGCCCGTGTGAAGATGAGGTGTTGAAGGGATCAGATATCAGACATCAAAGAACTAAAAATTATATCATTTTAAATAAGGGGGTGTACAGATTGGGGACCCAAAGCCCATCAATAAGTGAAGCAACATGCCCTTACAGAGGGGCTTACTCTGTCTGGATACTCTGCAAGTGGATCTTGGGCTCCTACTGTCCTCCAAAGTTGTCTATAAATTGGGTATTCCATTTTTCAGCTCTAAAATCATTCCCTTCATCATAATTGGATTTTGTTATTTGTCATCTTTGGATAACACAGACAGGTGTGCTTATTCCATGTGGACTTAGTTGATAGCCACTGGCAGTAATATAATCTGTCTACTCCTGGAGGAGTGGAGCCTGTTGGTCAGGTCACAGACAAGGAGTCTCTGTGTAGGTAGGACCTTCTCCTGAGGATTCTTGGAATCCCTATCTTCTTTCCTGGAGGTGGGACACATAGATTCTCTCTACCTCTTCTTGTTCACAAGCCACATGAAGCTATGCTGATGGAACCATAACCCTGGAGCTGGACAAGCCACGCGGAGAGCCATGCCAGTGCTGAGATGCTTCCATCATCACTGGACCCACAGTAATTTCCACCCACTGGCCTGCATTCACAGTCATTGTATGCATTGGATGAGTCTGAAGAGGAATTTATACATTGGAACTAGATATGAGGGCTAATATGCATTGGGTCAGCCTGAAGAGGAACGTATACACTAGAATTAGACATAACGGCTAATATTAGATTTATAGACTTGATCTGGGCTGGGATGTTTTCCTCATGTGCAGTTGCTCTTTGATATAAAGTTCTCTCTTACACACAAATGAGTGTCTCTGAATTTGTTTCTCTAATGAAGCAGGACTAAAACAATGCCTCACTTATATAGCCAGACAACATCTTTTTTAACCATCTTTTGCTGTGGCACCCATATCTTCAATGATTACTACATGAATGTGAGTATGGAATAGGGTCATGTCATAAGAATTGACTGTTATTAGATTGATTCTAGAATTAAATAAAAGCCCAGAATTCATATGCTTGTCCTTGGGTTATATATGACTCTGGTTTACTTTAGTAGTCTTATTATCATTTATTGTAAAATAAATAATACCCATCAGACCCCTGGTGTATAAGAGGATTTCATTATTCACATTAGTTAATTATCCAATGACATGGAATCTAAGATACTGTTGAGGAAAGGAGGTTATGCAATTATCGTCCAACTGTCACTGCAATCAATGAATTGCTGCCATGTGTAGATTGAATACTTAACTTATTGAGCTATGTTTACATTAACCATAAGGGCTGGTACTAGGGAAATTTTCCTGGAACAATTATTTTTAAAAGCAACTTAACTATGGAAGTATATGAGATGTGAATTTTAAATCAATACAACTACTGGATAAGAGAGAATATTTCAAAATATATCTTGAAGTACAAGGTTCTATGTACTAGAATAATATCTATATACCTATAAGGCTGCTTAGTGAATAGTAGATTAATTATACAAGAAAAATCACAACAGAAATCATAAGACTGTTGAACAATGTAACCAATAGCACTGAACAGTTTATATTGAAATCATTAAATGAAACCCATTATGTTGTATAAATTTTCACTAGGAATACAAGATAACAGATAATAACATTAACAGTCTTGGAAGAAACCTAATATGACATGTTTTAAACAAACATTCACAAACAATGGGTAGGGGTGGGGCAGGAGTTTAGAAGCTGTATTAAGAAGAAAAGAGAACCTCTGAAATTTAATAAGATCCCCAAAGTGACACTGATGTGGACTCTGCAAACCTGGAAAGGAAAAATGTACATCTATTAATATTATTACTGCACAGATGTACACATCAAATTATGTTGATAAATAATAGGCAATGTTAATAACTTCTCTTTATCAAGATTAGGAGCATGGAGGCATCACAAATACCCATTCATTCAAATGCATGACAGGCCTGACAATATTGTTTTCTTCTGTATTGTAATGATAAGAAAATTGCAACACAAGCAGATTTATTTTTTAAAGCAGGCAAAAGAACAGGGGTTAAAGCTCAAGTGTCTCTGGTTCAAAGGTAATGGTTTGGAAACTATTTTATAAGGACATGTTCTATTTATTTATTTATGAATATAGGTATATCTGACTTAATAGCTTTAGTAAAATTATGTCTCCATGAATTATATTTGCTAAACATTGTTAAGATGATTAGTTTTTGTCCAATTTGAGGATAATTTTTACACCTAATTGCTAGCAGTGCATTTCCAAGAAATTAAACAACGACCTATCTTCTATAGCTTGGCTTGACTATCTTTCTAGTTGCCCTTATGTAAGAGCAGGTTTTATTATAAATCCAGTGAGTTAAAATAAAAGAAAATGTACCTATGTTCATCTGAATTCTCACTTTTAAAAGAAACATATATTGTTTTGATCTTAAATTAGAGACCATTTTATTCCAAAGAATTTGAGATTTCATATATTGGCCTTCCTTGATGTTTCAATACAATTGAGAGTACATTAACATGAAAATCTGAATATAGCATAGGTTATTAGAAAACCTAACAAAGTTATCTAGGAGGAATAAAGCCAACATACTTCTAGAATCAAGGATGATGAGATCTCATGACATGAACTTTGGGCAGGTCATCAGGAAGGAATAGCGCTAGGAGAAGGACATCATTCTTGCTAAAATAGAGGATCAACAAAAAGGGAAAGATGCTCAATGAGAAAAGTGGACACTGATTAAAAATGGGGTCATATATAACAATGATTGAGAGGATGGTGTTTTAAATTAGAGATTAGTTGATGACACATAATGGCAACATATGTAACTGTTATATGAGACTGATTGCTCGTGAGAAATAATACACAAAGTGATGACATAGTGTAGAAAACTCATAAAAATCATATTGCAAAGATTAACTTCCCAAAATCCATTTATTAAAACTATGATATGTCTTCATAGTTTAAGAAAGACTGATTTTAATATCAGTTTGTAGTGGTAATATAAAATACCTTAGGGAAGTATTGTAGATTAGCAGCATTCAATTTTAAAATGAAGATGGGCTGCAGAGTTCTGAATCTTTAATCAAAATATGCTTCTTGCAAAGGTTTGCTCTTATTAACAATAAAGTACCAATGGGGAAATAAAATATTATCTCATGCCAGAAAAGTGAATTATTGTGATCACAATTCAAGGGAAATGAGAGTCAGACAATACCAGTTGCACAGGCACAGGAAAAATTACTCAGGTAATTCCAAGAGCACCTGGGGATATGCAGGCATTTGGATGCCTCCCAGAAATATGGGATATAAACATTGATTGTCAGGACCTGGCTTGTATTAACTTATATTGTAAATGAGCCAGACCATTATGAACAAGTGCTTTCATCTGTGAATTAGTGCTGCTAGATGACTCCATATAGATTACTTTCTACATAAGAAAAAATTTCTCCTCTCCTTCTCTGATATATGAACTTTAAAAGATCCTCATTAGCCTGTTCTTATTTTGTTTTGCTTTGTATTTTCCCAATCCATCAATTAATATTTATCACTGAATTTTTAGTACAAAAATATTGAGGAGTTTTTACATTAAATTATGACCAATTATAAATTATGAAAATTTCCAATGATTCAACTTGATAGTGCTACAATATTTTACACTCATCTTCAATCCTTTTAATTGTTACTGGGATTCATTTTATTAACAGATTTAATAAGATATAATTCATCCACTATACAATTCATCCATTTAAAGTATAGAAGTTGAACAGATTTTAGTACTATTACAGATATATACATATATTATTACAACCTATCTGAGAACACTTCCATTACCTCATCTTATCATCTCATTTCTTCATACCTAGTTACAACCCTTAAACAGTGCTAATCTTCCTGTCTGTAAAAAAAATTCCCTATTTGGAATCTTCATATGACTGAAATAAGATGCCATATATATATGTATATATATGTATATATATATATATTCATCAATGAGCCAATTTTTTCAGCACAATTTTTCTTTTTTAAAAATCATTTTATTGGGACCTCATAAAACTCTTATCACAATCCATACATAAGTCCATTGTGTGTCAAGAACATCTGTACACCCATTGCCCTCCTCATTCTCATAACATTTGCTTTGTATTTAAGCCCTTGGCATTGGCTCCTCCTTTTCTCCCTTCCCTAGTCCCCTCTCCCTCATAATCTCTTGATAACTTAAATTATCATTACTTCATCATATCTTACACAGTCCAATGTCTCACTTAATCCACTCTCCTGTTGTCTGTACCCCAGGGAAGAGGTTATATGTAGATCCTTTCTACCCCACCCTCCCTATTGCCACTCTCACCACTGGTCCTGGAGGGATCATCTGTCCTAAATTCCAAATGTTTTTGTTTCTATATGTACCCATGTACATTCTCTGCTCCAGCCCGATTTGTTAGGTAGAACTGGGATTGTAATAGTGGGGAAGAGGGAGCATTGAAGATCTGGAAGAATGTTGTACACTTCGTCATGATACATTGCATGCTAACTGGTTTGTCTCCTCCCTGTGACTCCTCTGTAAGGGGAAGTCCATTATCTACAGATGGGCTTTGGGTCCCCAACCTGTACTCCCACTCATTTGCAATAATAAAATTCTTAGTTCTTTGATGTCTGATATCTGATCCCTTCGACAACCCATGGTCCCACAGGCTGGTGTGCTTCTTCCATGTGGACTTTGTTGCTTTGAGGTTGATGGTCCCTTGTTTATCTTCAAGCCTTTAAGTCCCTAGACATACAACAGTGAAAATAAAAAGACTCCAGACACTATATCTTGCAATAATCAGGCACCATCAGCTTTCTTCACCATATTTATTTATGCATACATTTGTCTTCAGCAACCCCAAAGAGAAGGTGGACACACAACGATTTTTCTTCCCCTGTGATACATGATTTCAGTACATTTTAATGCATTTTTGTGGTAAAATTACATGCCCCTGCTGATATTAGGTTCAGCTTATACTCGAGTACATATGGTAGTAGCTGATCTAATAATACTAGCTTCTTACACTCATAGGATTCCCAAGGTTCATCTGTGCTGTGGCTTGTATCAATACTTCATTCCGGGGCTGAGCCCCGGTGGCATAGTGGTTGTGTGTGGGACTGTGGCCTACTGGGATGGAGGTTCAATTCCAGCTCCACGGAGCAAAGGTTGGGCCTCCTACTCCCACCACCTGAGGGCTGTGATCCCCCCCAAAAAAAATACTTCATTCCACTTAATTGTCAAATAATATTACCTATATATATTTTTTTTAAACCTTCTCCAGACAGTAATTCAATAAAAGTAGTCTCTGAAGTATGATGGGATCCCCGTTCATGATGCTATCATAAAAGAAACCTCACTTGAGTCACATGCCTCTTTCAAAGTCCTTTTCATTATTATTGCCTTTCATTACCAGTATATTTGTAAATTATGTCTTGAACATAGGTGAGTATGTATACCTGAGAATTCTGTCAGCACATTAGGAGCTGCAGTGTTGGATTTGGACCCACTGCCACTGAGTTGGTTTCAATTTTTGGCGACCCTTGATGGCCTTCGAGGACAGAGTGCAATTCCTGCAGAGGATTTCCCAGTGAAATTTCAAGGAAGCTGACTGCTTCCCCTCTCTCTTAAGGGTATCTGCTGGGTTCAAATAACTATCTAGAAGACAACACACACATGGTCACAGGAGGAGCAAGTCAAATCTAGCATTCGTCTAAATGGGGGCTACTTATGTCTATAATGTTTTGATAGTGAGGATGGCAATAAGTGTGCAAATGTGGCCTGCACACACAATTGATGTATTTATGAATCGTGAGGGGAGTTGTATTAGTCCCCAATTAAATGATTCATTAAAAAGGGGAGGGGGGAGAGGAGCTTATACCAAGGGCTTAAGTAGAAAATATTTGGAAGTGAATATCGCAACATGTGTACAAATATGCTTGATACAAATGATGTATTGAAAGTTATAAGAGCTGTAAGAGCACCCAATAAAATGATTGAAAATTTGTAAAAATTAAAATTTTTGAACTTTAAAATTTTCAAAAAGTCAGATACAAAACATACTTTTAAATTTTCTCTAAAAATAAGCATACTCAGTGTTGATTATGACCCCTCCCTCCCACCCTGATTAAAGTCACCATGCTTGTTATAAAGTAAGCCTGACATTATTGCCATTCTTTTTTCCTCCCAGCATATGCCATCAACCATGAACTCTGATTAGTTGTAGCAACAAAATGTCCCCCAATCTGACCACTCCCCATTATGTACACTTAGTTTGCATCATGCTTTGATATCATTTTTCCTGTACTGTATTGAACTACCTTCCTTAATGCACTCTCCCGTTTCAGATTTAGCACCTTAGAATCCACTGCTCACATGATAAGCAATGCAGACTTAAAACATATGTAAGATGGTTTCATTTCTATGATCAGAAGATTTCAAAAACTCATTTTGCTATAGGCGCAAACTTCCAATTGAAGATTCTTCCCCTGTTCAGTAAGACTAATAATTCAGGAGCCAAACTTCTTGTTCTAGCAAAAAAGATTTGAGAAAGAATGCTTTGCATGTGGAGACATGAAGCGATTGGATAGAGAAGCAACTTGCAAAGAGTAGGATGGATGGGTCTAAGGCAATGCCGACCACATCTAGATGAAAAAGGGAGTTTAAGGGGTGTTTAGGTGGGAAGGGCATTATGGTTATTGACAAACTGAGAGGGATAATTCTGGGAATTGAGTCCATCTGACTAACAGTATTGCAAAGGTGTATGTACACAGCTCATGTTCAAAATGAAGTCCAAGGGAAAGGCTTCTTGATGGGGCAGCATCATTTAGTGTGGAGTGCTATACAGCCAGTGCCTCTGCTGGGTGTTATCCTCAGGTATGTGTCCTCTACCCTGGCGCTTGTTGTCCTTGGATTCAACTGACTATCACAGGCTTCTGGCCAACTCCTGTTCCTGTGGTCAGTCTGAGCTGTTCAAATGCTGCACAGTGCTGAGCAAGGGAGTCAAACTAAAAAAAAAAAAAAGTTAACCAGATGCAGGGTGTGATTGAGCCTATAGGTATGAGTTTGAGAAAATTTTTCAAAGTCATCCAAACTTGGAATGGTGGGGAGGAGTAATCCTGCTTCTTTCCAAACCTGCTTCAATTATAGATATAGATATGGAGATGGAGGTGGATGTGCATAGGAATAGAGAGTTGGGTGTGTATGAGCGCGTGTGCGTGTGCCCGCGCACGTGCTGTTAGGTGATGTGGAGTCAGTTCTGACTAACAATCACTTTATGTACAACATAGTGAAACAGCACCCAGTCTTGTGTCATCCTCATGATAATTCTTGCTTGTTGAAGCTACAGCATTGGTTCACCTGCATTATCCAAGGACGGGTCTCTCATGACAACACACCCAAAGTTCATGAGAGCAGTGACATCCTTCCTGGCTATACTTCCTCAAAGAGATTATAAGTGTGCATATATGTGTATATATGCATGTACATGTTCATATATTTATATATATATGAGGTTTTATTGCAAGCTGTTTTAAATTCTACACACTGAGGTCAGTAGATTTTCTGAATGGCTTGTCAGGTGTGATTGAAGGAAATAAACCTCATGTAGGAAGATTAGAAAAGAAAAATGACTTATAGATCCTGAAGAGAAAATACAGCATATGTCAATTTAGGTCCACTCAGGAGATGGCACGTGGAGACAAAGCGACAACAAGCTAGAGCTGATAATAGAGGATTTATCTATGATAAAATAGGTGAGGTCTTGGGGCTATCACACCCAGTAGAGTCTTATTGGTCAATTTCAAGGTTTCTACTGTGTTGGAGCATGAAAAGTCAGAAGTTCTCACTATAGAACTAATGTGGGATATAGCTGAGAGGTCAAGGAGTAACTGGAGCTGTTGAAAGATGGGCTATAAGAGAGTAGTAAGTGTCTATGAGAAGAAACCATACAGCATATGCTAAAATATGTGCCAAGAGAGGCATGGTCATGTTAGAAAATGTGTGAAAGCGCAACTGAGGGAAATTAATATATACAGATGCAGTCATTATTTAAGCTACAGATTAGCCTTATAATAACTTACTATCACATGGTAGTTTTATTGCTGTCTGAAGTGATATTGTTGCTTTCATGCTTGCAGAAATCTTTCGACTCACTATAAAATGGCCCTGATGTCAGAGGTCTTGCATTATATACCACTGCTTTCTAATATTCAAAGCATAGTCAAATACATTGCTAGCTACTCAATGAATGAATAAATTCGAAATGATCATGTTTATCTATGATGAATAAATATTCCACATAGAGGATCCTATGGCTAAAAAAGTCCTCTGTGGGATTTTTCTATCCTGGTCTAAGAAATTGGGGAGGCTTTACTAGGTTGCCGTAAGAAGAAAGCAGCCCTTCTCAGTCAGACACTGCCTAAGCAATGGAAACCATCTGTAAAGGGAGACACAATTGGAGTCCACTCCAATGAAATTGGTGTTTTAGTATATTGCACCCCTTGGCCAGGAGCCACCATTAAAAGACCTGTCTGTGGCAGTCATGTGCTTACATTAATTTTATGATTGAAATGTAGGGGTCTACATTAACAGTCTAGCCTGTTAATCTGGAGATAGCCATTGAATAGCCAATGAGGCCTCTATGTGGGCATGGCTTTCTCCTGAGACTTCTGGGAAATCTCACCATATTTCCCTCATGAAGATGAGAAGCTATCTTCCCCAGTTGTTGGGAGTGAGTCTCAGAGACGATGAATCATGGACAAGACAAGATGGCAGCGTCCAAGAAGGTGGAGGAGCCAGTGGAGAGACCACATGGCTTTGCCCTGATGGAGCCAGACCTCTGAAGCTGGGGCCGCCACATGGAGACCTCTGCCAGCAATGAGTTCCTTCTGCTTCTGCGGTTGATGGACCCTGAGCTCTGGAAGTGAGGAGCCATGTGGAAACCCCTGCCAGTGCTGGGATTCTGCACCCACTGACCTGTGACTTCGTGAGTTGCAAAGAGACTTTTTAGACTGATTTCGGGCATATGGGCTAATATCAGAACTAATTACTTTGAACTGGACTGGGCTCAATGTCCTGTTCCTCTTGTATATAAACCTTTTCCTTATATCTATATGCATGTCTATGAAATTTGTTCCTTTAGTCTACCCGGACTAACACATTATGGTACCAAGAGTGGGGTACTAGAAGAACAAATCATAAGATGGAAAGTAGAAGCTTGTTTGACTTGTGCCTTGTGGTATTGTTACTTCTTTGGCTAGACAGAAGTCAGATATATCCTTGGAGTTTACCGAGTTATCTTCTACAAACAATATGGGAAGTTAAAGTTGTGATTATTTTGTTTGGATGCTGTCTTTGGTTATTTCTATATAAAATGAATACTATTAATGTATATTTTGAGCTCAGGCGTAAAAACTGCCTTTTGATTGTCTCAGAACCTAAGCCGCTAAAGGAGAATGGTTAAGAAGATCAGAATGCCTGACTGAAAGCAAGCATCTGTTTTGATGCCTTCAGAGACCTAATTTAATGTTCCTGTGTAAATAGTAGTTTAGATAAGGATATAGATAAGCTTAATAAGTATTGACCTGGATTGTTTTAAGAATTAAGTTTGATTTCTGACTATGCTATCTGTACTGATTTCTTATGCCTATTATTGTAAATATGAGGATGCATAGAAATGTTTATTGGGAAGTATGAAAAGAGTTTGCAAATCCAGTTACCTCAAGCCAAGCATTGACCTCTAGAGGGTTTAGAACTTAGCGCCATGGACATCTCTGAAGAGATTAACCCCATCTTGTACTTAGATGAGGTTAGGCCATACCTGAAAAGACTTCTCTGAAGAAATTAGCCCCACTTAGTCTTTTGGAGTACTCAGGATTCTTGTATTCTAAGAGAAGGTCAGACTGACTGATAAGGAAGGATAAAGTCTGTTTCCTTGAAAAATCCTGACTAGTGATTATCTTCAGAAGCAAAGGAATCTGGAACCATGACAATAACTCCTCTCTGGGACTGAATGTTAAAGGAAACTTGTGGCAGGCTGAAATGTTTGTTAGGTGACCACCCAGATTTACTACTTGTCAGTGAAAGTAGGAGAAATGCAGCAATGCAGAGATTATTGACTTTGGCCACTGACACCCGTGGGACTTGGTTCACAGGAAATAGAGGAGATGAGAGTGGGTTGACTGGTCTAAAGCTCATGACATAGCATCAGAGAGCTAGGCATGTTCAGAATTTGTGATAGGACCTTGGTCTAAAGGGAAGGCGACCAATGGCTACCATGGTGAGGCTAAGTGGAAAAACCCACATTGAGTTGACCAGAACCCAACCAGAGGAAGAGAAGTGATTTAATTCTGTGACCTGGTGCATATCATTGCTGACTTTATGGATGGCCCGTCATGATTTGACTTTGCTAATGGATGCACACTTCCCGAGTTTCCAACTGGAATGAAGATTCTTTATGTTGAAAGATATGATTGTTTCCTTAGAGCACTGGTTTGGTGTCAGTGGGCAATATAGAAATTAGATACCCAAAATGGGGGAATGAAGGCATGAAGTGGTTGGCTTGCAAACTCTTATAGGTGGTGGAATATATTTTCATAGGATTATAGGATCAAGGTGTAGATATTTTGTAACTTACAACTGTAAGGCACAGAATATCTTTTGTTTTGTTCACTTACAGAATGTTATTTTTAAATGATGTTGACACATGTTGAATTGTATGCATTTCAGTTTTATCCTGTTAAGTATAAGTATGATTTTATTGTTTATTTGAAGGTTACATATGGTTATAGATTTATATGAAAGTATGAAATTAACAAGGGGTGATCTGTGGCAGTCATGTGCTTATGTTAATTTTATGATTGAAATGTAGGGGTGGAGTCTAGCCTGTTAACCTGGAGATAGCCATTGAGCAGCCAATGAGGCCTCTATGTGGGCATGGCTTTCTCCTGAGACTTCTTGGAAATCTCGCAATATTTCCTTCATGAAGATGAGAAGCTATCTACCCCAGTTGTTGGGAGTTAGTCTCAGAGATGATGGATCATGGGAAACATAAGATGGCAGCATCCAAGAAGCTGGAGGAGCTGGTGGAGAGACCACATGGCTTTGCCCTGATGGAGCCAGACCTCTGAAGCTGGGACGGACACTTGGAGACTTCTCCCAGTGATGAGTTGCTTCTGCCACCATGGGATGCTGTCGATGGACCCTGAGCCCTGGAATCAAGGAGCCATGGGGAGACCCCTGCCAGCACCAGGATTCTGCATCCACTGACCTGTGACTTTGTGAGTCAGAAGGAGACATTGTAGAATTGTATTGGGCGTATGGGTTAATATCAGACTTATGACTTTGAACAGGACTGGGTTGGGATGCTTTCTCAGCATTCAATTCCTTTTGTATATAAACCCTTTCCTTATGCCCATATGCATGTCTATGAAATTTGTTCCTCTAGTCTACCTAGACTAACATACTGTCCCTATCAGTAGAAGAGGCAGACCTTGAAGAGACCTTTCCACTCTGACACAGGACTCAGTTTACTTCTCCAACTAGCTCTGCCCCATTCCCACAGTACCCACACTGTCACCCAGACCCATAAAATGGACAACTCTTAATTTAATGCTCTCCCCTTAATGATAAGGTCCCTCCATCTGAACTGACCTAGGTGCCATTTCTGGGGAAATGTGGAACATGGAGAAGTCAAGTGCCATTCTTTTATTTTGATCTTGTGTAGACAAGAGAACACTACCATCTAAGCCACTTTGGTCTCTTGCCTATGCCAACTAACTGCCATTGAGTCCATCCATACACATAGTTTCCCTGAAGGACAAGATAGAATTGTGACCTCGGATTTATGTGGTTTTAAATCTCTCTGACAGGAGACAGGCCCTACTTTCTCCCATGGAGAAAGTTCAAGGGTTCAGAATGGGTAACCACCAAAGCTCCTTTCGTTCATTGATGAAAGGTTTGACTATTTACTTTCAGTTTGGCTTCTGGTCATATCAGTTACTTGGGACACCTGGAAGCACAGCTCTATTTAGGTCTGAACTCATCTACTCCCTGAAAATTAGTAAGCAAATGTTTTCAAGCTATTATACTTGAGGAAATTTATTCATAGGGATATGCAAATTTTTCTGGGTTGACTTAGCCCTCCTTAGCATTCAAGAGTCAAACTAAATATGAGTATAATTGGTATGTGAAGGTTTGTCTTTAACGTCAGTATTAGTGTACACAAAGTTTTTGTTTGATAACGCATTATGCTTTATTAACCTACTTACTGTCTTTATCACAAGAGAAAACAGTGTCAAATTCAATGATGGCATGCTAAGAATCAAAAGAGATCTGCTAGCAGGTGATTTTTTTTTGTTCTAATAAATAGAATTTTTGGTTTGTTTGTTTTTTAACTGCAATCACAAGAAAATCATTGAGGAAATTGGTCACATTTGAAGAACTGGATAAAAAAAGGTATATGGTTTTCATTGAAGCAAACTCATTTCCTGAATGGAAGAGTGAGGAAGCAGTAACTTACAGTCTATGCTGATGCATACTGTGGACAGTAATAAGAAACTTATTAAAATGAATGCAAACTGTAGGATGATTTCCAAGATGACTTATTTTCATAATAACAAAACAATAAAAGCTCCACACTGATACACTCTAAAAGACTCAATACCCTCATTTGCATCTCTAGTGTCTACTCCTTTGGGTGAGCATTAAAGCATTGATAGCTGACCCTGAGCTACTAAGTTTACCATCTCAATTTCCTTCTCTGCAAAATTAACTGACAAGCACTAGGAATGGCAGTGAACGCAGCCATCCATAGATAAAGAATCCACTATACACACAGAAATTGAAGGAAGAGAAGTGAGATATGAAATAGAAAATGAAGAGAAATAAGTAGAGAATAATAAAAAAGAAACAGAAAAAATGTAGAATCAGAGACTTACCATTGTCTTGTAATAATTAGACCAGATAATTAAGTATATAATGTCATTGTTCTCCTCAATTTAAAAAGCATTATATGAAGAAATTTGTATTCAAAGAGGCATCATAAATATTGTTTAGCATTATTAATTCAACAAAAATTTAATCTTATATATGATAGGGAAATAGAATTATATACATACATTTATATGTTAAGTATTAAGGCAGCAGATGAACATTGGAGCGTTACTAAAGTACTCCCTTAATACAAGAGTACTTTGTTCTGTGATGCTCACCTTCCTGCCACGTTCACTGAAGACAAAATGGCTGCATAGATAAATGTGGTGCAGAAAGCTAATGGTGCCTGTCTATCAAAAAATGCTATGTCTGTAGTTTTAAAAACTTGAAGATAAACAAAAACTATCTAGCTGAGAAGAAACAAAGTCCACATGGAAGAAACACACCAGCCTGCGTGATCATGAGGTATTGATGATATCAGGAAGCAGGCATCAGAAACCCAGAACAAAAAAATCATATAGATTTGAATGAGAGGGGAGGGCAGAGTGGAGACCAAAATCCCATCTGTAAACAGGTGCACTTCCCCTTACAGAAGGCTCCATAAGAAAGAGATGTACCAGTCAGTGTGCAGTAGAGCACTGACAAAACTTTCAATTTCCTCTAGTTCTTTAATATTTCCTCCCCCCAAATATTATAACCCCAATTCTACCTTACAATTCCAGCTAGACCAGAGCATGTACCCTGGTAGAGATAAGAGCTTGCAGCACAGGAAATCAGGACAGGTAAACCTCTCAGAGCCAATAATGAGAGTAGTGATGGCAGGATGGGAAAGGGAATGTGGCGGGGGGGGGGGGGGGGGGGGGGGAGGGCAGGAGGAACCAATCATAATGATCAGTATACCATCAATATACCAGAAAAATTGGTAAGGCAGACAATGGTCAGTGTAAAACATGAAAAAAAAAACCTGTAGGTTATCTAGGGTTTGTGAGGAAGGGGGCTGGGGGAAGGAGGAAATAAGCTGATACCAACGGCTCAAGTAGAAAGAACATGTTTTGAAAATAATGATGGCAACATATGTAAAAATGTGCTTGACACAATGGATGCATGTATGGATTATGGTAAGAGATGTAAGAGCCTGCAGTAAAATTATTTCTAAAATTTACTCAGTGGCTGTTATGCTCATTTTTCTATATTCTGAGAGTGCTCCTATTGACATACAGATCTGATAGGATTTATAGTAGAATGAGAGTGGTAATAAAGATAAAATAGGTAGCCTTGCTGTCAGACAGAGTGCATTGGAAAGTACATGGAGGCAGATAGGTTAAATATTAACACCTTATCATTTGTTCTCCTTTTTGAATGTTTTTGTTTTTATTATTTTCTGTTATTTCAATTGAAGTGATTTTTATTCTATTTTGTTTGACGGTTTGCTTGCTTTGCTTTTTGTTTTTGTTATGTTTTTCTCTATATGAAGTCAAGGATAGGCAATTCTATACAGTCATTAAGTGGATCAATAGTCTCGAGCAAGGGAAGTGAGGGGAAATGGGAGCTAATAGCAATGAGTACAACGAAGAAAAAAGTATTCTAAAATTGAATGCAATGATGATTTAAAATGTCTCAATACAGTTAAATTATTAACTGTTTAATCCAAGAAGGTACTCCGCCTCACGCCCCAAAAAAAGAAAACAAATCTGAATTGTTCTAGGCAGAGGAGAGCTTTCATCGTACGCATTTTTCCTGCTGGGTGAGCATCAAGCAACTCACTCTGAGTTAGTGGACCCAGGAGTCTTTGCCTGGGAAGTTTCACTCTGGTCACAGTGAATTTTTTCATAAAAGCAGTTTCGCTGACCCCATTTTTGTGATCACATGCAGCTGTGAAACTTTGTTTCTCCTGCTTGGGAAAAGTGCCACAGAAATTGTTGTGATTTTGAAAACGACTAACAAAGGCAGTGCTATGGAAAAACTCAAGAGTACTAGTGGTTGTCTTATTTCCCAAAAGATGGAATAGGAACTGAAGACAAATTTTATTCTAGGTGTCCATCAACTTCCAGAATGAATGAAAATGTGGATCTGTGGCGCATTTGGAGTTCAATCCACCAGACCAGTCTGCTAAGTAAGCTTCCTATTTAGAGTTTCTGAAAAGAATGCATAACAGTGTGGGACAAAAAAAAAAAGCAAAGGTCTGATTTTTGGCAGTTTGGGGACTTGTTTTGCCGCCAAAACCATGTACCTGCTCTTGCAGCCATCTTGGTGCACCAGTTTTTGGCAAAAAACAAACAAACAAACAAAAACAGCTTGCCCCTTTTGTTCTATGCACCTTCCTTACCTGATTCTGCTCCATGAGATTTCTTTGTGTTTTCAAAACTGCAGAGGGACCTGAAAGGACAGAGATTTAATGACATAGAAGAGCTGGGTAAAAAATGAGGTAGGTCCTGTCAGCCATCCAAACAGATGACTTTGAAAAATGTTTCCAAGAATGAAATCATAGATTTGACAAATATATTAAGTATCATGGAGAGTATTTTGAAGGTTATAAGGTTGTTTTATCAAAAATTTTAAATTCATCAAAATATATCATTATGCAAAAAGAATACATATTCCAGTAGTATTGAAGGAACCTCAACTTATAGCGACACAGTCCATGGATTACGTAGTGTAGCTTGTAAATGGAGCTACCGGACAAGCAAGACAGCCGGCTGCACACTAGTCCGAAAATCCAAGAACTAGAGAGAGAAAGGCAAGGAGCGCCAAGTCATTTATCTCTTCCCCCTTCAATTAGCTTCACCTTTGTTCAGTGGCCATGTTGGCACAAAAAAACCTACCTATCACACTACCACTGAATCAGTTCCAACCCATGGCAACCTGATGGGGCAATGTCAAATCCTCTGTCGGATTCTGGATCTCTCACTCTTTGTTGGAGGTGAAAGCCTTATCTTCCTCCATTGTAGAGGCTGCTGTTTTTGAACTGCCAACCATGTGCGCAACATCTCAATATATAACTCACTACACTATGCCATTACAACTGCTTATGGTAAAATCTCCCAATGTAACCACTAACTAAAAAGAGCTGTTTTGAAAATATGATTTCTCTCTAGATTGATTAGTCTGGCCCTGCTTACCTTTTGTCCCCCTTTGCTTTTTTTTTTTTAAGAAGAAAACCTTGATAAATATAATAGAACGCTAACATAATTTTGAACTCATTTAAAAGATAGCAATTTCCCGACTGAGCCCTGGTGGCGTAGTGGTTGTGTGAGGGACTGCAGTCCAAAGGGACGGCAGTTTGAACCCAGCAGCAGCTCTCTGGGAGCAAGGCTGGGCTTCCTACTCCCACCAGGGCATTGATGCCACACACATACACACACACACAAAACACACAAAAGATACCAATTTGTAAGCAAATATCACAGTTGTTATATCCTTTTTCCCAACCACACCCTTGAACTTTTGCCCTTCATTCACCTTGCGTTGTCATAAGAATGGTATGTTCATGGTTTTGCTTTTCTTTTCTTGTACAGTGCTAAAGAGAAAAATGGAACTTTGGTTAGAGTATATTGAAGGGGCAAAACAATTCAAAATTATTTTCATTTTTTTTCAAAAATTTGGCAGCAACTTAGAAGGTCTTACTGAGACACCGCAGGGGGGAAAATCCCACAGCTATGAAACATGGAAGGCCCAAGAACAAACAAGAAAAAAATACTGGTTGGCTGACATTTACAAATCCTGCTTTCACAGAAAACACAAGTGTTCAGATCACTTAAACATTATATTGGTAGCCACAAAGTTTGAGTCAGTTTAGCAGCATATTTTGTGAATATTTTGAAGGTCAGTCTTAATGAATGCTTTTCCTGGAAGTATGATGAGAATAAAAGAAGGAGGAGAGAAGTAATCAGCAAACTTCCTGAAATATGTTGCTGAGCTCAGAATAAATAATTAACAGAAAGAAAAAATTAAAATAAAAAAATTAAAATGAGTCTGTCCTGCATTTTAGGCAGACGCTGCTTTTGATGCCGAACACCCAGTTCTTTGACTCTTTTTCACAAAAAGAACATTTATATCTGATAAATATGGCGCTTAGTTTTAGTCTCTAAATTAAAGTCCATACCGAAGATTCAGAATTCTAAAAAGAAACTTTTCATTCCTAGCTGTAGGCTGTACAGGGTAGATAAATCCAGGAAATGTATTTCTAGATACTTGCTAAAGTAGAAGTATACATTTTAAATTATGCTAAAACAATTCAAGAAATTTGCCATCATTTTTGAGCCACAGTAAAGCAGCAAATTAGATATCAGATTGGTAACAAATGCATTGGCACTTGGGACCTGCTGATTGCTCCTTCAGAGAACAACGTAGATGTCGTTAGCTTTTGTCAAAAATGTTGACATTGGAAACCCATTGAAGAGACCTGTAGAGTGTCTGTGATCCATCATCAACTCAAAAGCAGTGAGCTCGTCAACATTTATAGGATATCTATTAATCAGGTTTGACTCAATCGCAGTGGGTTTTGAGTGCACATGATATTGCAAGAAATCACTATCAGACTTGCAAGGAATTATTATTCCTCTAGACTCTGGAAAAAAACAAAAAAAAATCCAATTGTTTCAGAAACCATGATATGCTACTACAATCAGAAAAGATATTATGAGAAGTAAAATGACATATCAAATTAATTCAGCAATGTGATTTATATCAGGAATCCAACATTGCTTTAAAAATAGAAAATAAAATGGTTCATAAACCATGAATTTAATAGAATAAAGGGAGGGAGGGAAGCTACATAATCAGTTTTATAGGTGAAGAAAAATATTCAATAATAATTTCCTATTTTTAAATAGTACTTTTAGAAACCACAGATAAGTGATCCTATTCTCCTCCACAGCATCAAAACCTATAGCAAGAATACCCTTCCTCTGAAAAGCAGAGTATATCAGCAAAGGAAGTAAAATAGCCCTACTCTTTTCATTAGGCAATTTCCTCTGGAAAATAGCCTATCTGTCATAAAAATATATTATCTATATAACCCCCTACAATGAGTTTACTTTTGTTAATTAGAATTAGCTAATAAATATTTTATTTATTTCAACATCTAATTAAAATAAAATTTAATATCTAATTAACTGTAAATTTCAGTAGATACCATCCCATAAATAAAAGTCCACTGAGACTACATACTTTGTAAGAGTTCAAAGAACTCCTGAGACCAAAATTGTAAATATTAATGGCATACAATAACGAACTTGAATTAATAGTAGCTACACTCACATAGACAACACTTAGAGCTAGAACACTTAGCATAGACAGGAGGTTATGGAGTAATTTACATAGAAAATTCTATCTGTAAAAATTTGGAATGAAAACAATATATATTTACTAGCTTAGTTAAATGATAAGAAGTACAATATAATGTAAACAGCACAGTAGCAAAACACTGAATTTAGGATATTTGCTACATCTTGAGGAAGAAGAGAAAATAGTAAAATTCAAAGACCACACAGAGGGATTCAAAGATAATATTTTTATTTGCTGTCTTATAAATATTTTTCTTCTATTTTTATCTCTTGTACTGGTAGAGGGGATGAAAGAGTTAACCTGTTGTTAATCAAAATGCTAGACATATAACAAAATTTAAGTTTAATTTATTGCAAGTCCAAAATGTAACAAACAGCCCCCTCCCTTGCAATAAAAATTCCCTTTAAGTTTAATCAGTAGAGATGTTCTAATTTAAGAAGGCTTACTGAAAAACAAGACCATTAGAATAGGTAGCCAGGCATGAAACATAACTCATTTAGATAAGCAATGGAGTATGGTGTTTCAGGGAATGCTTATCTGGTAACCCCTGGAGAAATGAAGGTATAGATAACTGTCCTGTCATCATTGAAAAACCTGTATTTTGTCACACAACTTAGGATATATTACTTGCTTGATTTTCACTAGATTTTTAAAGCAGTTTGGAGGTAGCAAACCCTATTTTCCCTTTCTTTTCCAAGCTTGTCGAATAAACTCAGAGCTTCTCCACACAAATGGGTTTCTGTCTGTGGATGAACAAGTGACTGGAAATCCCAGATCCTTGTTCCCATGAACAGTATCAGACTATTTACCCATATACAATAACATCATTTTAAAGTATCTATTTGGTTATTATAGAGGTTTGTAGACATTCAAGGACAAATAAAACATTTATTTCATATTCATATCAGAATTTCCCTGAAGTCACTGGAAATTTTATTATTGTGTAGTATTTTTTCCACAGTATAGCTTCACTGTTCCGGTAATATAATGCTTTCTATTTCCGTGGGGAGGAGTCCTGGCCAGCTGTACAGGGGTTACCCCTTCGGCTGGTCTTTCTGGCCATAAATTACAACAAGTCAGCCTTGGCTTCATGGCAAGGAGTTTGAGTCGGTGTATTTCCATGGGGGTTATAGTTCCTGTTTGAGTTAAAATACTAGTTAGTCATTGTTAGTAGAATAAGGATAAATAAATGGGATTTTAAGCTTAATTATAAATATATTTTAATTTCATAGTTATTTTTCTAGTAAAAAATTAAGACTATAAAATGTATACTGAATTGAAACTCAGCTCATGATTTCCAGAAATCTCCTAACATGTACATTTCTAAAAAACATGACCCGCTCATTCAGCTATATTTTATTTGTTATTTACTATAGTTTAAAACAATGTCCTTTCATATGGCATCTATACTACTGAAATTGTTATCTAATCATTTATGTAATTTTACTCATTTTCTGTGTAATATATTGATAATCATTTATAATACTATTAATGATTGCTAACTGTCCCCTCACATAAAAAATGTGTTGATACATAGACTATTATGATGTTAAAGTGCCCAGAGACTTCAGAGGGAGCCCTGGGGACAAAGTGGTTACCCGTTCAACTGTGATCCTCAAGTTTGGTAGTTCAAAATCAGCAGCCAGCCTTTACCTGGGGGGAAAAACGGGCTTTCTGTTCCTGTAAACAGTTTGTCTCAAAGACACACAGGATCAGTTTTACCCAGACCTTTATCAGTCACTATGGGTTAGCATTGACTCCACGGTAGTCAGATGAGTTTTGAGAGACGTTGAAGCACTTGTGTTATTCTATGGTCAGGGGTGGGGCGATTCCCAAACTCTCTGATTTAAGTCAGGTTGAAGACCCAGAGTCAATTTTTAGGCATTCCCCACAGCTTCATTACTGGTTTCTGACATGCTAAACACCCAGAGACATATCCCATAATTCCAAATATCAAACAAAGCAGTTGGAATTGTTAAGCTGAAGGATAATCTTGCATTTCATCCTGGATCAAAAAGGTCAAATGTTCTACACAGCTAACTTAGAGTCAGAGTCAAAAGGAGAACACAGGCTTCCTTGACACATGATGGTGTTCCCCCTTGGAGGTCCCTGGCTGGTGCACAGAGATTACACTGGACTATTAAAGTGGCGCTCTGGGCCACAGCAGCTCTGCATTAGGCTGCTAACCACATGGTCACCAGTTGAAAACCACCGGTCTCTGCAGGAGAAAAAAGGGGGCTTTCTACTCCTATAAAAAAGTTATAGACTCAATAAAATTAATAAATTATTGTCTCAGGAACTCACAGAGGCCAGTTCTAGCCTGTCCTATAGAAACTCAATGGTTGTGAGTGAGTTTTAAGGTTAGTGGATTGTGTCTTTTACCACACCAAGCAACCCTATGGAAATAAGACCTGGCGATTTGCTCGTACAAAGATGACAACCAACAGACCCTACAAAGCAGTACTGAATAATGAGGGGGGGCAGGAGATAAAGGCAGTGGGTTTAAGTGTGTGTGTGTGTGTGTGTGTGTGTGTGTGTTTAATATCCTAGTTCCATATCTCTCCATGTATTGTTACAAAGAGGACCACAGGAACATTTCCGACATTTATTATAAACCTCTCACCTTTTCCTATGCTGTGTAATAAGCAAGTTTTTTTTTTTAAATTAGAGGTTTGTCAATAACATTTGTCATTAACTTCTAAGAGCTAGTATGGAGAAAGAGATTCTAGAAAAATATTCACTTCAAATATCTACCCTCTCCAACTCCGTATCAAGACCACCCTAACGTAGAAATTGGGAGCGTCCTTGCCTTCAGTTCAGCTGCCACGTCATTTCTTAGAAATCTTGGCATATTCATAGAATGACACACCCAAGCTACATTGCTGATGAGTCCATTTGACTCTCTGCAACCACAGATAGGGTTTCTGAGACTGCAGCTCTGTGGAGGTGCAGACAGCCTCCTCTTTTCCTTTGGAAGTGATTGCTCCCTTTAAGCTACTCTCCATGTAGTCAGCCATCAAATTACTAGTCCACGATGCTGCTAGAGTTTTTTATGATTGCCTTAGATCCACCAAGAAAGACTTAAAATAAAACAATCAAAGCAATTGATATTTTTCCATTTTCTGGATTTCTGAACTTCTCAATTTTCCATCTGGATTTCCAGATTTTCCCAGCAGAGATTCCTAGACTGAGCATCACTCCGGGGAAAGACTACAAATGCTCACATCTCACAAGCTACAAAAACAGTGTGCAGTGGGTGTGTGCTAAATCTCAGGAGTTGTATTTTCAAATAATACTCTTTACTTCAAGGTTTCTTTAGAAATAGAGTAGGAATTTCTTGACAGCCTTTGATTACAGTGTTATTTATTTTGGTTGCATCAAATGCTCTGAAGTTTATGTAGAGAATATACATTTAAGTGAGTGTTGAGCAAAGAAAAAGCTCACATATGTTCTCCAGACGATTATTCAACTCTTCCTTATCAGTTGTGAAAAGATATTCTTCTGTGGTAGGTAGGACAAGTAAGAGTTGTTAACTTACACAACCTAAGCCTGTCTGATTTTTTTAAATTATCATTATTAAAATGTTTTCAAATAAAAAACACTTGTTATAAACATATTGACATATATTATAAAGACTAAGGCAATGTGTCCAAAACACTTAAGATATAAACATTTGTTGAATTTGGAGAACAAAAGAAAACATTAGATAAAAACAAATTTAAGACTTCCAGATGGTATTTAAGCTACCCTATTTGGTGAAGAGCAAACAGAGTTCAAATTATGAGAAAACTTAAAATGCATATCAATTCAAGGAAATGTTTGCTACATTAAAGAAAAATAACTAGGATAACTTAAATAAGCTTCAATATGCAAGTAATTCCATGGAAAGAAGAAGTAGAATAATTATATATGGAGGTTCATGTCAAGTGAAAAAACAATCATATGCCAGCTCTATTTCTGAACCACTTGTATACTGGTGATTGCTTTCAGGACTTTCAAAAAGGTATAACGCTTGAGGGGGAAAAATAAGTATTCATTTATACAAAACCAAAGTGATTTTTCTTTAGGGTTAAATGCAATAAATTAAGAATCTGATATGTAGGGTTTGAACATTAGGGTTTGAAGTTGTGTATAAAAATGAATTAATGTTTAGGTCCCATATATATGTGTTTTACCTCATTTAAATTTCAAGAATATGTGGGAGTAACTATTGCCACCTTCATTTTATATATTAGAATTATTTTAAAAGTACTATAAGGGACTTACTGCCATCTGTGATACTAACCATCACGTCAGAAGTTCCAAATCATCAGCCAATCCACAGAAGGAGGAAGCCTTCTCCTTCCGTCTTACTGACAGTCTCAGCAGTCCCTAAGAGCAGTGTAAGTCTGTCCTGTAGAATTGCCGAGCTGGAATCCACTGGATGGCAGTGTGAGAGTGCCCCCAAAGCTTTTTAAATGTTCATTTAAAATAATCCTGTGAAACAAGTATAATTTTTCCTATTTATTTTTATTAGAAATATGAAATGTTATTAAAAATGTTTTAATCATCTATGTGCACGATGAAGAAGTGGAAATCTTTTTTTTCCTAGCTATGTCAATGAGTGCTTCCCACATCTGACGCTGTGTTGACTGCGACGGAAGACTCTCTGGCTCTCTCATTGTGTAGAGGGACACTCCTTAGGGAGGCTGAATGGCTCGGGGCTCAGACGCAGCTCCTTTTTCCCAGGCACGTCTTTGCGGACTTGCACTTCTCCTTGTTTGCTTGCTGGGCACATTCATTGTTTACACCACCCTGGGACTTCAGATTTTAGAGTAGAGAATTCCTTAGCTAAAATTACATCTATGATTAAAAAATGATGGAGTCAACGACAGGCACTTTAAAATCAGAGAACGATTGGCCTGAGAATGAATCACTACTTCATTTCCTATCTAGATGACTTCTGAGGTGATTTACTCTTGTCCTCTGACCGGTGCCTACATTTATATTCTTAGGTCAAAGCTTTCCCTTGAAATTCAAAAGCATATATCTAACTCTCCTCTAAACATTAGTCCTTCGGGACGTATGTTGTGTTCAATGATATATTCAACTTAACAATGTTCAAGGGTGCACTGACCACCACCAACAAAGAAGAAAAACGAAATTCAGGAAAATACTATTTCATGTTCCATCTCTGATTGAATTATTTTGAACAATATATTCTCACTATGACATGGAGAATAAAGAATGAGAAAATGATATTTATGTGCGTGTGGATGAAAAGGGCAAACAAGACCTTAAATATTTTGATCCAAAATTTAGGGTTGGGTAGCTGCAGATTGCTCTGGTCACCATATCTCTTTGCACTTACTGTCTTTGCTCAAGCCAATGTCTGCCCAGCTTTGTCCTTTCAGACTAATTGAAATGGAGTCGAGAAAATAAAAAATTCAATTTTTCTAAAACAGAAATCCTTCTTTTTTAAATAATAAATTTGTATCTGATCTGAGAAAACAATTCTTTGGGAGTAAGAGGAGATGGCACAACGGGAAGCTGTCAACAAATGCATTACAGAAAGCCCATGACACAGAAAACACTGTCTCTCGGATCAAAAATCTCAGTCAGCTTTTCCTGCTACTTATGATGGATGTAATGGGAGAGAGACTTGCCAGAGACAATAAATTTGGAAAGACTGGAGTTTCTAAATAAGCTGCTGAGGTGAGGTAAGTACAGTCAGTAATTCATCGATGCTCTCCGGTGTCTTCTTGATACCCAGTTCAGTATCCCTCTGAGCAGCCTTAATCTTGTGTCTTTCTAAGAGCAGCCTCATCCTAGCACAGATAATCAGAAGAGCAGCAGGTAAAAAGTCCTTCCAGCGGGTGTCCACCATTCTTTCCTATTCCCCCAAACACTCACCTCATTCACAGCACAGCCTGGCCCTAGGTGGGCCTTGGGACAGAGAGGAGAAAATTAAAAAGCAGTCATCAGAGAAATAAAGCCAGTGACAGTGTGAATCACTGTTTGAAGTGGAAACATGTTTAAACGTTAACATCTCTAAAATGGTTTGAAGTGATAGAGGAGGGGTAAGGGGAAAAAGTCCTAATGTCTGATTTCCTATCTCTCTATCTATCTATCTATCATCTATCATCTAGCTATAAATATAAATATTCACTGGCCAAATTTTCAGGGAAATTAGTGGATAAACCTTTCTAATTCCTTTGATGGAAACTAAGTGACAAATTGATCATGAATGCTGGCGATATTCTTGATGAAGGAGCTTAAGGAATCTGGCATTTTGTTCACCTTAAGAAGGGGGAGGAAGGGGATATAATGAAATATCATGGCCAGATTCATTAAGCTCCCTGAAACAGACCACTCAAAAAACAATCCTGTACACAATCAAATGCATCCCACCCATCTTAAAGAGCCATCTGTTCTCCACCTTATGGCATCAGTACTGCTTTGGAAGCGATGTTCATACACTAACTACATGGACACAGAGGAGGTTTTGTGTTTTTTTTTTAATGTTCCTTCAGCCAGGTGTCTTGAAGCATCTTGAATCTACAGAATGCATGAACTTGGAAGGAGACATGGAGATAATGATTTAAAAATGGAGATGGGAGGTCCCCAGGTAAGCTGGAGCAAAAATACTTAGTCAAAATGGGAGGACAATCCCAGACAAAACAGCTCACACCACTCATCTCATCCATCTTCTCTTTCTCCTACATTCCTCTCTCCTTAGTTTTCATGTCTCTTCTTGTTGTACAATCTCTATCTTACTTTTTTCTTTCCTTGTCTGATTTTTGATCCAAGCAAAACTTACCTGACATTCTCTTTTTCATGTGATCTGGCAAGATAAGAAGATGCATATATGAAAGATATTTAAATGATATTTGGGGATGTAATAAGAGTCCTGGTGGTGCAGTAGTTACGTGCTGAGTTGCTAACCATAGGGATGGATGCCTGAAATCATGAGCTTCTTCTTGAGCGAAAGATGAGATTTTCTCCTCCTGAAGAGATGCAGTTCCAGAAACTCACAGGGGCAGTTCTACCCTGTCCTGTATGATTACTATGGGGAGGCATTAACTCATTGCCAGGGAGTCTGTATTGGTTTGTTTTGTTTTTGTGATCTTGGGGATTACTATAATATTAATAATTATGGATTTCTTATTCACTGTTAATGAGTTGAGTCCAACTCATAAGGACCCTCTTGCAATTAATAGGTAGGCAGGGTCTGCTGTGTACCAGATCGTCTATTTATTTAGATACACTTTTGTGTATTGCTTGTTAAAACACATGTATCAAGTGAAAACGGTGCCGTGGACTGCTCAAAGGACAAACTGATCCATATCGGAAGCATGGTCAGGATGTCAGGATGCTCCTCAGCAGCAAGGACGGCCAGACTTCACCTCATGGACATTGGACAGGTTATCGCAAGACAAGTCCCTGGACATCACGCTGATTGGAGTAGAGGGGCAGTGGGAAAGAGGAGGGCCTGACATCAGATGGATTACACAGTGCTGCCACAATGGGTTCAAGTGTAGGAACTATGTACTCTGAGGATGGTACAGGACAAGGCCGTGTTTTGCTCTGGTTTTCCCAAAGTTGCCGTGGCTTGGGACTGACCGCTGACCCCTAACAACAGCATCATATGGAAGGAGATTCCGGCAGCAAGGGGCATTGAGGAAGTTCACGGTAAAAGCAGCAATCAAACATGAACATGCGCTTTCTCATGTTTTAAAGCACCTTACTAGTCTCCTCAGCCGAACTGGATACAACACCCTTACATTGTCTTAAGCTTGGGCCAGCAAACTTTTGCAATGGGATTAGCCCCTATGTAATAAAAATGATATAACAAATGAATTAAAAGAATAGATAGGGCTTGCCAGGTGGCAGAGACTGAATATGATAGGGAGTCCTTGTTGCTGTTGTCAGGTGCCACCCTGTCAGTGCTGACTCATGGTCCCACAATAAAACAGAACAAAATGCAGCCCAATCATGCAACAGATGCCATGCTGGAGGTCACTACTGCAACTCCCATCTCAATTTGTCCCCTTCATAATCTTCGTTGGTTTTGCTGAGCCTTTACTCCACCAAGCACAGGATCTTTTTCCAGGGTGTGGCAGTCATGTGTTTATGTTAATTTTATTATTGAAATGTAGGGGTGGAGTCTGGCCTGTTAATCAAGAGAAAGCCATTGAGTAGCCGATGAGGCCTCTATGTGGGCATGGCTTTCACCTGAAACTCCTGGGAAATCTCACGATGTTTCCCTCGCGAAGAAGAGAAGCTATCTTCCCCAGTTGCTGGGAGTTAGTCTCAGAGACCATTAATCATGGACAAGACAAGCTGGCAGTGTTCGAGAAGCTGGAGGAGCCAGCGGAAAGACCACACAACTTTTGGAGCCAGACCTCTGAAGCTGGGGTGGCCAGATGGAGACCTCTGTCAGCGATGAGTTGCTTCTGCTGTCGATGGACCCTGAGCCCTGGAGGCAAGGTGCCCTGCCAGCACCGGGATTGTGCACCCACTGACCTGTGACTTTGTGAGTCGGAAGAAGACTTTATAGACTGAATTCGGGCTTATGGGTTAATATTGGACTTAAGACTTTGAACTGGACTGGGCTCACTGTCCTTGTTCTCCCTGTATATAAACCTTTTCCTTATATCAATATGTGTGTTCTTGAATTTGTTCCTCTAGTCTACCCGGACTGACACACAGGGACTGGCCTTTCCTGACCTGCCCTAAGATGTGGGTCCTGCACCATCTTTACAATTACTTCTGCGCCCCTGAGTCCAGTCGACCAGTGTGCTGCAAATCTGCATGTGGAGGTACTTTTTCATATAAGCCGGGTAATTTGATATTTCCCCCCTCAGCTTGAATGAAGGACATTTATATTCTAATACTTACACAGCCACATTCTACCCTCACTCACAAGAAGAGAACTAACTCAGGTCCATGATTTATTTCATTCCTTCAAACTGATAGCTACACATGTCATTTTAGGTCCAAACAGTCTCTACTTCAGATAGAAATAATTTAGGTTAGAAGAAGAAGAAGGCAATTACACTAGTGTTCTGCTTTTAATCCCCGTTAATTTTAATACATGGTGCTAAAAGGATCTAAAATGACACCTTCCTTTTTCTCTCTGGCCATGAATGATAGTGTAATATAGCCCTAAAGCATTACTTTGTCAGTATAATTAATGAGGTCATCCCAATAGCAATACATAAAATTGAATAACATGATAATGAATCTTAAGGAGCCCTAGGAGCTAAACACCCCGCTGCTAACCTAGAGGTCAACAGTTCAAGCCCACGAGCAGCTCTGCAGGAGAACTGGTTGACAATCTGCTCCCATGAAGAGGAACACGTTTGTAAACTCTATGGGACACTTCCGCTATGTCCTACAGGGTTTCAATGGGGCAGAAGCGACTAGAAAGCAGTGCTTTTTATTTTGTTTTAACAATTCCTAGAAGAATCATCTTTTAAAGATGCAGTTGTTTCAGTTAATTTCTGAGTAGCATAATTGTTTATCTAAATGGTGGAAGAGAAAATAAAGTCTCTGCTTCTTCCTAAAGCTGTCCTAGGGTGAGGACTGGAAATGTCAACAAGTGTTGTCCTTGAGTTGAATCACCTGAAGTTCATAAATTTTCTGCATGTGTATAGGAGATTATAGACGACATTTATTACCTGACTGATTAAAGAAATTTATTAAGTAATGGACAAAATGTTAGGGAAAATATCGACTCTGAATAATGATAGTCATCAACTTCAATTAAATAATATGCCTCTATTTATTTATTTATTTTGGTTTTGGGGGCATCACTGCCCTCTGGTGGTGGGAGTAGGAGTCTCAGCCTTGCTGCTGGATTTGAACCTCCAACCTAGTGAGCCGTCATCCCATCCACAACCACTACGTCACCGGGGCTCAATCAATATGCCCTTATTTAAAGGAGAAATGTGGAATCTTCTGATTTTTCTATTTCAGGACAAGGGGTAAATATGTTTAACATTTAAAAAAAAAGAAAATACAGTCCCATGCCAATTGCAAAGAAAGAAAAAGTTCTCCAAATGTTTCTTTTATCCTATAATCTTATTATAAAAGTATAGGGTTTCTCTATGTTTCTGAGTTTTTATTTTACACTTTATTAAAAGTGAAGATTCCACAAAGGATGGCTTCATAAGTTTGGATGAAAAAAGTAATCACACATCTCTTGACAGAAATGAAGTTTAAAAGAGTTTCAAAATGAATGAAAACTCCTTTGATTAGAAACTGCTATGAAAATGCTACCATTCAAACTGTATATTGAAATTCCTGATTCCTTCATCAGAAACTGCTATGACAGACGCTATTGTAAGAGTTCTGTATTTCATCTGCTGAGTTAGGATAGACCTACGATAGACACCAGAGAACAAAATAGTCAATTAAAATGTGAAAGCCTAAAGGTGATCTAAATATGGAAGAAAGACTTTAATATAAATCTGAACCAGCCTGAATGTCTTGATGAATAGCTTTCCTCATCACTATGGTTATTCCATCATAATGCCTTACTTTTAAAGAAGAAGAAAGTCTGAAAAATTCAAGCAAGAAACAAAAATAATATTCAGCCTTCTGTCACAATCAACAAACATATATTGAGTAATCATTATATAAATCATTATGACATATTAGTTTTCCTAATGGAACCCTGGTGGTGTAGTGGCTACTCATTGGGCTGTGATCCCTATGGTCTGCAGTTCAAGACCACCAGCACATTGAGAGAGAAAGGCTGTGCCTTCTACTCCTGTTAGCAGTTACAGTTTTAGAAATGCACAGGAGGGAGTGAGTCAGCATTCACTCAATGGCAGTGACTTTGGGTTAGTTTTTTAAACTTTCTATCATTATTTGCAAGGCTCCTCTGTATCTGCAGAATGAAAGGATAAAAAGGTTTGTAATCACTTATTGGTAAAAATTATATTACTGTATCTTCTTCTTTACTGCATACATTTTCTCTCCCACTATTATGAAATTATACAAAATCTATTTACTAAATGTCTTCAACAATTACATTATGGATGAATTTCTTTTTCAAAAGAAAATGTAGCCTTTTGATATTTTTGATTGATGCTTCCAACAAATTATTCATAGTAAATGTTTGCCCAGTTAAATACCCCTTAGATTGAGAGCTTTGCTGTGTGTATTGCCCACTCTGCGGGAGCAATTCTTTCAGTAATAAAGACATTCTATGTGCCAATAACCATGTCTTCAAAGTTGAAGTTCAGTAATAATTTCTATCAATAGAAACCAGAAATAAATGCAAAGTATATTGTTTAGTTTGAAGCTAGTCCTAAATTGCAAAAGATTACAGATTGGTGGTTTGTATTTTTCAAAGTTTTCTTGTTAATTGGCTCTAATAAAGGTTTCCGAGATAGTCATTAGGAAAAGATAGGCAACCATATTTCCCTTTGCATTTTCTTGTAAACTACCAAGAGTTCAACAAACACAAGTTTCAGGAGATTTTCTTGGGCCAAAAAAAATAGAACAAAGCATAAATCTTTCTGATGGATTTTAGCTTTTTTTTTCTCTCTAACTCATCTGTCACTTTGTGTACTGTGTTGCCTTGTATGCTGTGATGCTGTCTGTTACCCGCCAATACTTCAGGATTTCAGGACCATCTTGGGTCACTCATGGTAGGCAGGCTTGGGGAACTTTCAGACTAAGAGATGACCAGAGAGAAGATTTAGGTGGTCCATTTTTGAACAAACAAACAAACAAACAAAAAACTACACGAAAATTAGCCACTAACAATTTCAAATAGAAGCAAAATACTGTTTAAGAACATGCCACAGGATGAGCCCCTCACATTAGAAGACACTCAAAATTTCACTGGTGAAGAACTTCTTCAAAGTCGTGTGAACCCAAAGTAGTATGAACCCTTATGGATGGAGCAAATCTTTCAGAAAGTTCATTTGTTTGAGGGGCCGAAATCAAAACGAGAAGAAACATCTGTAAACATCCATATATAATTGAAACATAGAATACACAGTGTAGAAATCTAGAAATACTTGAAGTCTTAGATTCACTTACTGCCCACACTAGGCAACCGGCAGGCCAGTCTGACCTTGCTGTTTCCTCTTGGAGTATCCCTTCGCTTGGCGACCAGAGCTGAGCCTCCCAAAGAAAGTGATGAAGGACTCTGGGCAGTCTGAGGACACTTGAAACAGGAATCTGAACAAGCAGGTTAAATTGCATGGAGTTTCCAGTCAATAATAGTTTGTCACTATGGGAGGAACCAGTGAAAATCCACATCCAGGGTTTGAAAATATGAAAAGACCAAAAACAAAAGCATTTGAAAAATTCACAACACAGGTACAATTAGAGACCCTGCAGAGAGTGTGCAAAGCAACATGAAGCATCACCATTCAGATAATTCAGACAGTGCCATGCCAAGCAAGAATAGAAAGAACATGGGGAGTATTCTGCTTCAGACAAATATGCCATTTCAAAATGCTTTAATATGAAATCAAATAGTATAGAGTTGACCCTTGAATAATGTGGATTTTGAACTGAGTAGGTCTTCTAATATGCAGCTTATTCTAAAAATAAATTGTAGAAGTCTTCAAAAATGCAATTAGAGCTCATAAAGTTTCAGAGCCTACTTGTGTCGTATCTTAACTTGATTGGTGATTGGGGATTTTGAATCAGATAATTGTAGGGCTAACTATTCCCAACGTGACAAATTCAAAAGCAATGTCAGAAAGCTAATCACCCATGGAACATTTTGAGAGTTATCTTGAAACCCAATATCTCTTTCAATAGCCTAACTGCATATACCTACTAGGAAGATCAATTAATGCAATTGAGAGTCAAATTTATGAACTAAACCCTTGAGCCAGTGATGGGGAAATTGAAAACTTTCTACCAGCTTCTTAATTCTGCAATGAATCAAACATAAAATCAAGACACATTGACAATTACTGTCACTGAAGTGTGAAAGCTGAAAACAAAGAAGAAAGATAAATTGTAAAATAGGACCTTGTAGATAAAAATGAAGACTGAGTTTTCATGATGAATTTTTTCAAGGCCAATCACCTCTTTGTTGCAACTGTCTTATTTTTTTTAACAACATAAGGAAGAAAGTTTACATGTTGACCCACCCAAACGAATACAATGAATACAGAGCAATCAAATTGACTACACCTGGACAGAAGTCAACTGTCATATGTGGATTCAGGCTGAAGCTGAAAAAAATTAAAATGGATCCAGGAGAGCTTGACTATATGCCACTTGGATTCCACACTATATCAAGAATAAATGCAATGCCCTGAACATTAATGACAGAAAAGAAAAGAAGTAGCCTTTCCTGTTTAAAGGTAAAGCCCTGTATTTCCAAGCTTTGGACAGATCCTATTTTACACTAAAAGGTCTTTGTTTTTTCAGTCTTCATTAAGGGAAGTAGATTCTGCTCCTAATCTTTTAACAACGAGCAACTGAAGTATTTCAATTTTAGTAAAAGTACAAATGCACACTAAAAACTTTCTTAATATTTAATGGGAAATGTAAATTCCAAATAAACCAAACCAAGCTCACTGTCATCTTGTCTATTCAATTTATAGTAACCCTGTGGGAAGCCCTGGCTCTGGGGGTTTCTGTGACTGTAACTCCTTACAGGGTAGGAAGCCTCATCATTATTCCGGGCAGTGACTGGGAGTTTCAAATTACTTACCTTGCACTTAGCAACCCCACCCTAACCACCCCCTCACCTGGGCTCCTTCACAATAAATTAGGCATCAACAAATATGCGTGATATCACAATGCCACCAATGCCACTGAAGCTAAATTATTGAATCTTAAACTTTCAAGTGATAGTTCGTGTATGATGCACAAATCAATTAAAATTGTTTCTGGGGTTTAACTCTCAGTACCACCGAGTCACACTGACTCATGGAAACCTATAGGTCAGGGTAGGTCTGCCCCTGTGAGTTTCTGAGGCTCGAGCTGTTTACAGGAGTAGAAAGACTGTCTTTCTGCCTTGGCATGACTTTGGTTTTGAACTACTCACCTTGTGGATCTCAATCCAACTCCAAATCACTCTGCCACTGCAGTATTAACGAAGATCTAAGGAGTAAATTATATTTGATTACAGGAAATATTGTATATATCCTTTGAATAGAACAGATACAACTTCAAGCTGTATCTCTGTCTATTTTTAATTACTGAAAGAAAGACTATATAATACAACTCCCTCATATTAAATCTGGAGTCCCTAGAATTCTAGATATAATCAAATTGCTTAAACACTAGTAGAAATTGAACTCATACTCGTGCACCAGAATTTTTATCAACACATAATAGATTAACAATGACATATGCCAGAGATGTTCTCAATAGCAAAGCTGGGTGGAGAAAATATTCTTACTGTACATGGCTGTTCTTTTTTTTCCCTTCTATGTTTGAAATGGGCTTTTAAACCATCAAAGACTCCAGGTCCACTTCATTTTTCCTCTTTTTCAGCCACTCGGGCCAATACTTCGATCTAAGGGACAAGAAATCCACAGGTTGCATGGCTGTTCTTGCTCTTCTATGTTTTCTTTTATTTTCCTAACCCTCTTAAGCTCCCCACATGTACTACTGTCACAAGTTAGAGGTTGATTTACACTCCCACACACAGGCCCAGGATAAATTGAACAAAAGGAGAAGCAAACTTCGTAACTGAGATCTTTTCATTATCCAAGATTTAGCTCTGCTTACTTTGAGCTGTCATCCTCATTCTCGTTCTCACCAAAGGATGACTAGATTCAACCAAGGAAGGTAGCCAGAATCAGAACAAAACCCTGCACAGAGCCTCGAAAGAGCTGAGGAGGTCAAAATAAATTTGCAAAACAATGACATGGTCTACTAATACCCAGAACAGCAGTCAATCAATAAGAAAAATAGTTCAATGAGGCAAAAGCAAAATCCTGAAACAAAGCAACCTCAGTTCCTCTGTTGTTTTTTTTTCTCTGTTTTATTCCAGTTACCTAAGCCACACAATTTCTTCGGATCCTTACACCAGAGGTACTAGATTTATACATTGGTGAATTAATGTTTTTTACTTTGAAGAGTTGATGTGTCTGTTTCTCTGTCATGAAAGCTTGGTCTCCACAGTAGCTTAAGATTTGGCAAGAAGTGGTCCCAAAGTATTCATTCTTATTGGTAAATATCGGTATATATGTATATATGTGTGTATATATATATATATATGGATTCCTTGTATCTCAAATTTGTCTGAATGGCTAAAAAAGGAAAATAAATATATATAATGTATGTGTGTGTATATATATATATATATATATATATATAAAATCTCACTTTCAAGTGTTATAAATATGGGCATAAAATTGCATAATAATTTCACAGGATAGTATAATGTGAAATACAAAACATATTTTTCATAATAAAATGTGTGGATTGTGCTGCTAACCACCACATCAGCAGTTTGAATCCACAAGCTGCTGTATAGGAAACTCCTAAAGCTGTCTACTGCCAAAATGAGTTTCAGCCTTGGAAATGCCAAAAGAGCACTCTGCTCCGTCCTACGGGGTCCCTGAGTAAAAATTGATTTCACAGAATTGGTTTTTGGTAGATTATTTTTTAGACAGAATTTATGATAAAAGTATTTCCAATAAATATAAGCATCAAATAAAAACATTGAAACATTTCTATTGTGTGTATAGTATACCAATTAGCCTCTTTGAGGTTCTGTACATCAAGATAAGGCTTATAAGATTATTTGCTGGCTTTCTGTAACTGGGATGGTTTTGTTCTCAACATAAGATAATATTCCAGTGAATAAGTTATTTATAGGTGAAATGTTAGGGACAGACATCCTTGGCATGATTCATGAGCAGAGATATAATAGATATAGCTTGCATTTTTCAACTCCTAGGGTTCTGAACAATTCATTACATGCAACCAGCATAAGACTGGTAGCAATTTTACTCAATTACAAAACTTGTAAGTTAAAATGTTTTATCCATGCCTCATTCTACGTGTCTTACAACCAGAACCTGATGGTCTTTCTATAAACCACATAAAATATTTATGAAAATCCATCATGCATAATAAAAGATTATCAAGACTCAATGATCCATGATCCATGATAAATTCAATTAGTGAAAAAATATTACATTGCCCCAAAATTACAAGTATAAATAAAGCAATTCCATCATAAAATGGTAAATAGGCAGAT
>PVJH01001938.1:0-186087 GCA_004026705.1 Nesogale talazaci
GGATCTAGTTCCTCTCTGTCTCGCCTTCTAAGTTTGCTCCCCTGGAGTGAGTCAAGCGTGCCCCTCTCCCCTCTCTGTAGGTTCAGTATTGTCCTCTGTGTCGCATACTTCTAGGGATGGTTCAGTATTCCTCAAATGGGGGCTGGCCTGTAGTTCTCACTCCTCATGAGGTGCTCCATGTGGTTACGTTACCCTCAAGGTGGGTACCATGGTGAAGTCAGCACTCACTCTCTTTCCTGTGGAGACATTTCCCCGTGGGTGGGTTAGTACCTGCTCCCTGCGTTCCATTGTCTCCCACCCTTTTTTTTTTCTATTTTCTCATTTCCCCATTCCTCCATCTTTATGTTGGAATGGCATATACATCCCACACCTGATTGCCTGTACCTCAACCTGTATAGTATAAAATAAATGGTTTTTCTTCTACACCCACTATGCTTTTTGAACTTTCCTCAGTGGATGCCTGTTATACTTGTCCTTTTGTTCTTTACTAACTTTCTTTAGCATAATGTCCTCCAACTCTTCCCATGAGACCAGATTTTTCATGTGATCATCAGTGTGAAACTACTCTTGAGCGGACATTGCTTTCTGGATAGTTTGGGTTATACTAAGACCCTTCCTTGGTTAAGAACAGTTCCATACAATTATCTCCATTAGCTTCTATCATGGTTAAGACATTTGGGGAGGTCAAGTCACCGAGTTAGCAGACTTAACCTTCCTATTGCTTTTTTGTTGAGACAAAAGGTTGCTGAGTCAATGCTGTTTGCTCAAAACTGAAAATGCTAGCCCATGTGAGGTCTTAACCTCAGTACTTATTGCATCAGTAATAACTCCATGGTTTTCTTGTGCTCATTTCAACACTTCAGGCATACTTTAATCCCTGCCCTGACCTTTGAGGTCTTTCACACCTTCTATAAAATATGAGCCCATCTAAAAACAGCTGTTTTGTGCAGAATAGCACTTTCTGTGTGTGTTGCAGAGATTCAATGATCTGGGAAGATGCCACTTGAGTTTTGTTAAAAATTTGATTTTAACCCTGACTTTAACCCTCCTGTTTTTCCATATTACAATGGGTATCCTTATATTGAAGGCAGCATCACCCAATGAGACTAAGACATGCTTAGCACTGAAAGACAGTCAAGAGGAGAACTGAAATTTGTTTTTGCTTGCTTGTTTGTTAACTTATAAAAGGTTCGAGGTGAGAAAGAATAAGATGTAGGGAAGAGAGGACAGAGGATAAGAAAACAAGAAAATAAAACAAGTCCTGGAGTCAATTTTAGTTTCACTGTTTTTCTTTGAATTGAGAGACAGCTCTTCATGTATGAGCATAGAGATTATTTTGTTGAAGGCAATCTATTCCGAGTATCAGAAAAGAATCTGTCCTATTTATTGTTTATCCATATGCACTGCATTTGTACTGAGATGATGACAGACTGGGCAGTGCAAGGAAAGCATTTCCGACTAATGGAACTAAAATGGGAGATTACGTGCTGTTACTAAGCAAGTAAACATGAAATCAAGACATGTAAGAGAAGTAACTATTAAAGGCTTTAAATAATTATAATTAGATCTACATTGAATAAGGAATCAATGGGAAAGCTCATCTGTGAACAAACATCATTTGTTCTACATGATTGCCCTTTAATATCCCCTTTCTCCCACCAGGGTCTGCTCTAATTGAAAACACCATGTGATAATGGACTCTCTTATTGATTTCACAAAACAGCTCTTTGCAAATGTATAGTGATTCATGAAGAATTCTAATTAAATTAATAAAGTTATACTAATAATGATGTGAATTATAGCCACATTTAAAAATAATTTATGAACCGAGGGCCAGAGCATTTAGATCCCTGGATTTCTAATGAGTTCCATTTCAAAGAGCGTGTGAGTAACATTGGACCTCAGGTTACTGTTTGGTCTGATGCAAGCCCTTCCATGACGCAAAAAACATCCAAAGAAGAGGGAAGGAATACATGCAGATATTGTATCAAACACAATCAGTTTATATCCATTCATTATAGGAGGTAGCATATGAGCAGGAACCAAGGTGGTTTAAGTTGAAATGTGTCAGAGGTATTGGCAAAAGCAAGGCTACAGAAATTGATGAAATATCAATTAACACATTCCAGCAAACAGAAGTCGCAATGAAAGCACTCACTTTGTGCCCTCTAAAATGAAAATCTTAGGAGAGAGAACATGTGACTGCTTTTGAGCATCGAGTCCCCTCTGAGAATTAAAGAAGGGAAACATTTTGAAGGTTCTGATGCCATATTCTCCTTCAAATAGTCCAAATTCGTAAGATGATTGCAAAAATGATCCTATGTATACCTTCATGCTTTATTGACAACCCTAGTACTGTGACTAAGCAGCCTTTCCCATCCAGAGGAGGTACATATCTTCATGCCTTTCAACCTGATGACAATTTAGCCAACAAAATATTTCATGCCGTTGCCTTCTGAAGTTTAGCCTTCTGAAAGTCTTGGAAGATTCAGCTTCCTTTTTTGGAACGTTGTTAAACCATTTGAACAAATTTTGATTCATGTAATGGAGAATGAGATGTCACATGGTGCAAAAACAAGCTGCGCGATTGCTCACTGGACCACTAACTATGGCATGAACTACTCAAAACTGCCAGTCACTTCCTGGGAGAAAGATGAGGCTTTGTACTCCCACAAGCAGTTACAGTCTTTTCAACCCACAAGGGATGTTCTCCCCTGTTTGGTAGGGTTGCTCTGAGTAGATGACAGTGAGAATGAATTTGAGATAAAGTCTAGCCCAAATACAATGGCTTAAACAGTACATATTTGTATCTCCCACTGTTTCTGAAGGTCAGGAATTCAGGTTGCAGACCAGATATCTGCCATGCTAGGAATCACCTCAGGAGGACTGTGTCGACTAGTTAGTGCTGTTGTTGTTGGGTGACATTGGAGCAGAAAGATCCATATCGAGAAGAGTTGAGATCATGTCCAGATGGTTTGTTGACTCTGACTTGGCTGCTTGGAATAGTCCATCAATTTAGTCCATCAAATAGTCCATGAAGATTTACACAGGAGTTTGGAGTGCTTATCCCCTTTTTTGGCAAATATAGTGCACTTGGTTGCTAACTGAAACTCTGACTGCTCATCTCCACTCAGGGGTATCTGAAAAGAAAGGTTGGTAACTTCCTCCCAGGAAAATCAGTAATTAAAACCACCCGGAGCACTGCTACACACTAACACACATGAGGTTGTCATGACTTAGGATCCATGTGACACACTTTTCATTACTGTCTTTCTTGGATATTGAATTCTATTGCTACAGTGCCACTCCTCGGTGCCTGTCCTGTAAAATCCTGAGTCTGTTCATGATTTTTTGATGATTCAATGCTGAGATCCAAGCCAGCATTCTACTTGAAACTATTTTATGGCAGTTCTCAGGATTTTTTTTTTGAAGCTGTCAGGATGAATGCAGGATCAGACCTGCCAGACCTGAGAAGTGAGGATGGGCCACAGTTTTTTTCTTTGGGTGGGGGAGATCTCCGAGGCTCTCTCCAACCAGTAATCCTGGCATCTTTTATAATTTTGCATCATTCCCTATTTTTCTCCCACTCTATTCAGAGCCTACTAATTTGATCTTTTTCAGAGCAGTTGGTAGTGGTTGCCAGGCAACATCTAGTGATTTTGCTCTTAGGGTTGTGGAAATTGATGTTTGCGTTGGGTAATAGTCCCCTGGACTACATGTATCCACCTGCCTTTCTCATCGCCATCCTTCTTCTTTCTTCCAGACTGGGAGAGGTCAACAGTTATATACTTTAGATATTTTTAGTAACTAGTGTTTGCTGCCTATATTTCAGTGGTAAAAGTGTTCAAATATTTAGAACTCTGATATTGATACATTAATTAATACTATCATGTTGGCATTTCTTCCACCCCAAATCAGTTGCTGCTGAATAATTTTTTTTTGTAAATCACTCTGTTTTCGTCCGGCTACTCTCCCTCAAGTTTGGGTCACAGTGCAGTAAGAAGAACATAGCCATCCCAGTGTTCCCATTTGAGTTTCAACAGCATCACCACTTCTGGGCTTGTAAGCTTGGCCAGCTACTTGATAGATTCAGGCTTCAACTGCCTCAGCTTTATGATCTGATCTAATAAGATGGAGGATAGCACTTACATCACAGGAGCTGGGTTAACAGAGGTGATTCTACAGTTAGATTTTTGGGTTTGAATCCCAGCTAAAATTCTAACTGCATTATTATTAAGTGATGAAAACCCCCAAGGCCATTTCCTCATATATATGAGGACATTAAAAAATAAAAGCATAAACAGAGTATTCCCCTTCTTATAGAGTCCTCGTGGTACAATAGGATAAACATACGATTTCTGGCTGGAAGGTGGTAGTTTAAGCGGCCATCTTCTCTGAGGAGGGAATAGGAGGCCGTCTGCTCCCATACGAATTCATACTCTCCGAAACTAGGCAGAGCAGTTCTACTGAATCCAGTAAGCTTGCCTCAGTTGGAATTGACTCTAGAGCAGCAGATTTGGTTTCTTTATAGGATTTATCTAAACATATAGTTACACTATACTTCCCCCCAAAGTTTAATAATGCAAAATTTGAAGTGCGCCTCCCCCCTTCCTCCTTATTCTACTTCCGAATAAATACAAAAATCCTGCTTGAAAATGGGACTTAGTTTGCTATGTGAGGTTGGTGGGTCCTAAACCAAATCCTATCTGAGGTATACAAAGGCCATAATAGGCCCAGAGACACACACAGGATGGAAGACAAACACTAAGGAATGCCAAGACTGGCTGAAACTAGGAAATAAGAGATTGCCCTACGGAAGGAATTGACTTGGTGATATCCTGATTTGGAATTTGAGCCTCCAGAACAAAGAAGATAAATCCCTGTTTTTTAAAACCACACTTGTGGTATTTGTGTCTGGCAACCTTATTTAATTAAGATAAGCAAATAATATATTTTCAGTAAATGGCAAAGATTACTGTGAATATACACATAAATTAAAAATATAGTTACTGATCTTTCCTTTCCTTCCTATTTCCTTCTATCCTTTATTTGTTACATACATATCAAATACAATAAAATCCACTTTATCTTTCATTTATCTAAACCACATATTGAGAAATCCAGAAATAGTATCTGGCAGTCACCTAATCTGTTATCAGTTTGAATATTAAGAAGGGGTGGAGTCTAGCCTGTCAATCTGGAGCTAGCCAATGAGATCTCTGTGTGGGCATGGCTATCTCCTGAGAATTCTGGGAAATCCGGTCATATATCCCCTTGGAGTGAGAAACTCATTACTCAGTCCCTTGGAAACACTCTACTGACAAGATGCATGCTGATAGACCCGGAGCCCTGACAACTGGAGGAACCACAAGGAGATGCCTGCCAGCATCGAGATGCTTCTACTGCCACTGGATATAGAAGACTCTGCAACCACTGGCCTGTGATTGTCCTGGTGTCATTGCATGTGCTTCGTGAGTCTGAAGAGGACTTATAGATTGGTTTCTGACAGATGGGCTAATATCGGACTTATGATCGTGGACTGGACTGGGCTGGGATGTTTCCTCAATGTGCAATTGCTCTTAAATATAAACTTCTCCCTTATATCTATATGTGTGTTTATGAATTTTGTTTCTCTAGTTTACCCAGACCAACACATATCCCAAACCATGAAATTGGAGAATCTAAGATTTGACAGTTAATGTGTTTGATGATTTGCCAAATAAATATTGTCATTTAATAAGAAGTATAACTATGCATAAGAAGCCCTGATGATGTCCTGGTTACACAGTCGGCTGCTGCCTACACGGTCAGCAGTCCCAAACCACCAGCCAATAGAAAGATGAGATTTTCTATTTCCATGAAGATGCTTAGAAACTCACAGGACAAGTCTACTCTGTCCTGTAGGGTGACTACGAATCAGAATTTACTGAAAGGTAGTGAGTTTTTTGTTTCTTTATAGGTATGTATTGCTTAATGTCTATTAGGGCAATCACAGACTTTTTCTTTATTGCTCTCTCTTTTTCTCGTTCTCTCCCTTTCTTTCTCTCATTAAAGTAGTCCTCCTTGCATTTATTTTAGTGATTTTAATACTTGAAACACTGGAACAAGCAGGTGAAGGAAAAGGACACAGTTCCAGGCTCAGGCTCGCTAGTATTGCCCAGTGGCAGGTGCCAATGGGACAATTAGGTAGGTGTTGGAAGTGGAGGGGAGTAGGGGAGTGAGATAGCGATGGGAGGTTGGAGGGGTTGCCTAGGCTATACCTATTACCCAGGTGATTGGAACAGAAAGTGTGACTGGGTTCACTCAGCTTCCTCCCTGCTAGTTGCTCCAGGAGAAGCAGTAACAGCAGGCACATGGTCATTCCAGAGTGGGCTTTCATAAGATTTTAGAATGGTGTTCACATAACATACAAATTTCTTAACATCCTATTTCATGATTATTAAACAACACATACCTATACTATAAATATGCCTCCATCTGCCTAATCACAGGTGCTAGCACTACCTTCCCAATCTGTGTTAAGTAAGCTTAGTCTGAAGAAAGGAAAAAAACAGGGGAAAGATTGGGGAAAAATCTCAGTGTTTCAAAAATCTGAGGATGTGCTCTTTTAATTAATAGTCTCTATTTTAGCTCTCTGGGTTCTCTGTGTTCTAATATCCATTAATGTGGCTACAGAGAACTCACAGGCAAAATTCAGGATTTAAGGGATTTTTAGGGGTGACAACAATTTGCCAGTGAGGAATGGCCAGGCTTGAGTTATTTATCAGAATGTGTTACAAAGTTTTGTCAATTCTGCTAGTCAACTCCCAAGGGCATATCGCTCAACCCAAAGGCACTCAGCTCCACTTGCAGGGACCAGCAAACACAGCTCACTGAATTAAATGCCCAAAGGCACCCTATCCCACGAAACTCTGGCCAAAAGTTGCTCAGCTTCACTGTCAAGTGGTCAGTGAGTCCAATTTCCCCAATTAAGTGCCAAGAGGCACCCTACTCCACAATCCAGTCTCCTGTGTAAATGCACTCAGCTATGCTTGCTCCATGGGTTGGAAAATATAACTTGTTCCATGCTCTGACCCCTGGTTTTGCTCCTGCTGCACTTCTGATGTTATTAGAAGTGTCTTCAAGGAGGGTCACGATGCAGAAATCTCAGCTAGAGAGAATGTGCTCCTCTCCTGGATTTTGCTAGTGATGAGAGTCCCACCTCCTGCTTCTCAGAGGGCTCATTTTATACAAAACATGATGTTCCTACATGGAATCCTATCATAATTATTCTTAGGTAAATCCTAGCAGTACCTTCCCTCATCTTCTTACCAGACCCAAGGAGCGAAAAGTCATTAAATACTTCCTTCACTTTCACTGGAGCCCTATGAAATGATCTAGTGTCTCTATAAGTAGATTTCTAGAAAAGTCTTAGAGGAAATGCTAGAAAGTGTATTTGATGAAGTATAAGGATAAGTGAAAAATTATTCCTATAAAATCATAGAAACATTTATTTTAAAGTATCAAAATGTGAATCAATTCTTTAATTAATTGATTTAAAATAATTATATTGGAGGCTCTTACAGCTCTTATAACAATCCATACATCAATTGTATCAATCACATTGATACATATTTTGCCATCATCAGTTCCAAAATATTTTCTTTAACTTGAGTCCTTGGTATCATCTTTTCTTCTTACCCTTTCTCCCCATTCTGCCCCCTCATGACCCCTTAAGAAATTATAATTATTACTTTCATTTTTTACACTGACCACTGTCTCCCTTTACCCTTTGTTTCTCCACACCTTCTCTCCCCCTACCCTCTGGTTATTGCTTCTCCCATTTTTGTTCCTGAGAGGCTTATCTGACCTGGATTCCATGTGTCCTGAACTCTTTTTTTAAGATCACTTTATACAACTCCATCACAATTCATACATCTATCCATTGTATGCAAAGCATATTTGCACACTTGTTGGTATCATCATTCTCAAAACATTTTCTTTCCACTTAAGCCCCTTGTGTTAGTCCGGGTAGACATGTATAAGGATACGTTTTTTTGTGAGCATCACTGCCTCTGGTGATCGTGGGTGCTACGCAGTGCTGCTCCTGGGAGCCGCCGCTGGATTTGAACCCCCAAGCCCGCAGGCTGCAGTCCTGCACACAATCACTTATGCCACCGGGGCTCAGCCCCATGTATAGGAATACAAGGTTAAAATTTATATACAAGACAAATGAAACATTGAAAAACACCCCGACCCCGTCCAGTTCGAAGTCATAAGTCTGATATTAGCCCATATATAAAATCTATAAAATCTCCTTCCGACTCATGAAGTCACAGGTCAGTGGATGGAGAATCCCAGTGCTGGCAGGGGTCTCCCTATGGCTCCTCAATTCCAGGGCTCAGGATCCATCAAAAACATCCAGTAGTGGTCGAAGCAACTCAGCACTGGCAGGGGTAGCTTCAGAGGTCTAGTTCCATCAGGGTAAGGCCGTGTGGCTTCTCCTCTGGCTTCTCTAGCTCCTTAGATACTGCGATCTTGTCTTGTCCATAGTTTGTTGTCCCAGACACTGAATCCCAGCAACTGGGGAGGTGGCCTCTCATCTCCACCTGAGAAATATCTTGAGATTTCCCAGCTCAGGAGAACGCCATGCCCTTGGAGGTCTCATTGGCTGCTCAATGGCTATCTCCAGATTAACAGACTCCATCCCTACATCCCAGTAATGAAATTGGCATAACAAATACATGACCGCCACCCCCCTCATATTAGCTCCTCATTTTCTCCCTCCTTCTCCGCTCCCCCTCTCCCATGACCCCTCAATATTTTATGCTATTATTATTTTGTCATATCCAACAGTCTGATGTCTCCCTTCACCCACTTCCCTGTTATCCATATCCCAGACAGAGGTCATATGCCGATCTTATCATTGGTTCCCCCTTTCTACTCCATCCTCCCAGTATGGCCACTCTTACCACTGGTCCTAAAGGGATAATCTATGCTGGATTCCCCATGTTTCCAGTTCCTATCTGTACCAGTGTGTATCTTCTGGTCTAGCCAGATTTGTAAGGTAGAATTGGGACCATGACAGTGGGGGAGAAGGAAGCATGTAAGAACTAGTAGAAAGTTACGTATTTCATTCTTGCTACACTGTACCCTGACTTACTTGTCTCCTCCCGCTATCCTTCTCTAAAAGAATGTCTCTTCATCTACAGATGGGTTTTGGGTCCCCAATCTATACTGCCTCTCATTTATAATGAAATAAATTTTAGTTCTTTGATGCCTGATATCTTAGACAACTTGTGGTCACACAGACTGGTGTTTTTCTTCCCTGGGGCTTTGTTGCTTCTGAGCTAGATGGCCACTTGTTTACCTTCAAGTCTTTATGACCCCAGATGCTATATGTTTTTGATAGCTGGTCACCATCAGATTTCTTCACCACATTTGTTTATACACACAATTGTCTTTAGTGATCATATCAGAAAAATGAGTTCACAATGATATGATTTTCAGTTCTTTGATAACTGATCAATTTGACACCTCGTGGTCACACGGGCTAGTGTGCTTCTTCCATGTGGCCTTTTTGCTTCTGACCTAGATTGTTGCTTGTTTACTTTCAACCCTTTGTGACCCCAGTTGCTCTATCTTTTAATACCCAGACACCATCAGCTTTCTTCACTACTTTTGCTTATGCACACATTTATCTTCAGTGATCGTATTAGGAAGGTGATCATCATGGAATATCAATTTAATAGAACAAAATGCTCTTGTATTTAGGAAGTACTTAAGTAGAGGTTCAATGCCCATCTGCTGCCTTAATACTAATCCTATAAGTATATGCATGTAGATCTATTTCTCCATCATCATATATAAATATAGTTACCTATATACATGCCTGCATTTAAACCTCTATAAATGCCCTTTGTCTCCCAGTTCTTTGCTCTATTTCTTTTTATTTTCTTCTTGCTCCACTATCATGCTAGCCTCAATTGGGTTTCAGTAATTTCCTTCTGTTACATTACTCTTTATTAATCTCTATCAGGCCTCTCACATCCACTTTGTCACTGGTTTTGGATCACTTGTTCCCTTATCCCTGGGTTGGTCAACACTACCACCTTTCCCCTCCCACCTCCCTTTCTCCCATGTCCCCCACAGAACCATCAGTCTCATTGTTTTCTCCTCCAGACTTTCATCCAGCCTATTTTCCCTAGATAGACTCACAGAGATAGTAATATATACAAAAACCCAAGACATCCACAAGATGAAGTGACAAAACAACAAAACGATGACAACGACAACTATGTGGTCAGTTGTCCTTCCTCCCAGGGGAGTTTGCTTTGGAGGACAGCAATGAACCTGCAGTGCAGGAAGAGGGGCATGTCTGATCAGAGAACATGAGAAAAAATGAAGAGGGAGGAAGAGAGAGTGGATTACACCCCTAGCCTTGAGGATGATATCCCCACTCATGACAGCCATTGCACAAAAAGGACCATATGGCTGGTCCCACTATGAAACACAGCAATTATTTCTTAACATAGCTGTCATTTAAGTCTGTAGACTTCTGAATACAGTATTTCCATCTCCCTAAGGCATCCCTAAAGGATTATATACTCCACAATTTACAGCACATCAAAACTGCTTGCACCTTTGAGGGACTCGAATTGTATTCTTCGAAAATGCTCTTCTATTTTGGGGTACAAAAGTAAGTCCAAAGAGGCAAGATAAGGGCAGAAAGGTAGATACAGTAAAATTTCCAAATAAATTCTCCTGTCTTACCCCTTGTTACCCTTGAGGAAGAAGAGGTGCATTGCCATGAGAGGCGGGGTGGTGGGGGGGGATCTTGGTACAACTGTCATGACCGTTTGCTCACCAATGTAATACTTCTGGTTTCTTAAAAGTTCTTCATAGTAAGTCCCAATTGGTCAGTATCCTTTGAGAAAATCATCAATCCGACCCTTTGGAATTCTCTAAAACAGTTACTGTAACCTTCTGCCTAGAGTTTAACTGACCCAGCAGATCCCCTCAGCTCTTGCCCCTTTTTAAAGTCCCCTAAGGAAACCTAAGTGAATCCCACCCATGGACGTGTGGCTCAGTTTGCTTCTCAACAGCAGAATCAGGATGTGAGATTTCTTCTGGAGACTCTTGGGGTGAATCTGCTTTTAAGTTCATTCAGGCTATTGGCAGAATCCAGTTCTATCAGAGTGTAGGCGAATTAACCATTGGATAACTGTTGCCTCACATTTTAGAGACAATTGTCATTTCCTCGTTTGTGGCCCCATGTCTATCATCTTCATAGCCAGCATCCTTCTTATCTCTCTGAACTCCCTTTCTCCTTCATCTCTGCTTTTACAAAAATTTCTATTAGCATGTAATTCACATACATGCAATTTAACCACTCAATCACGTTTAGAGCTGCATCATGACAATCAGTTTCAGAACAGTTCTTCTCATGGTTGTTGTTGGCGCCCCATTTGCCCCAACAGGCCCTGCCATAGCACTTAAGGACAAATGCACCCATCGAGATAATGCAAGAAAATCTCTATTTCAAGGTAAAATTGACCTTAATCCCATTGCCAAAATTCTTTGACAGCAGTACCAGATTAGTGCTTGTTTGAATAACCTCATTCAAAAACTAACTTAAACGCAATGTGTATGTAATGGAAAACATAAAGCTATAAAACTTTTAGAAACAAAAATAGGAGAAAATCTCCAAGATTAACAAGTTAGCAAATCAGTTTTAAATTTAACATCAAGTGTTCTATTTGATAGAATTGATCAAATAATCAATTAAAAAGTGATCAGTTAAAAATTATTCTGTGAAACATGGTTAGTAGAAAAAATAGATTGGGGAAAATAAGTTCAAATTCTTTAATTAAGAAAAATTACCCTTATGTCCCATAAGTCAAAATTGACTTGATGCTAACAACAAGAAATCTGGAGTTTTCAAACTCAACAGTAGGCAAAAAATATGAACACTATAAGTGAAAAACAGGCAAAAAACATGAGTGTATGTTTTACCACCAAGATAATATATATTATGGTCATAGCATTAAAAAGATGGTTAACATTATTTAACTCTTAAAAAAATCACATGGCCATCAAGTAGATTTGGACACATATTGACTCTGTAGAACAAAGTAGAATTGATCCTTTAGGTTTCTCAGACTGTAACTGTTTACAAAAGCAGGCAGCCTGATCATCCTGCAGAGCAGAGCGAGCTTAAACTGCTGACCTTTGGTTTAGCAACCCAGGATTTAACTTGCTATGCCACCAGGGGCATTCTCATTAGCTATTTATTCTTTCTCACTGCCTTTGAGTGGATTCTAACTCACAGCAATCCCATAGGACAAGGGAGAACTGCCCCCTGGGCTTCTGAGACTGTTTATAGGAACAGAAAGCCTTATATTTTTCCCAAAGAATATGGCTTCAAACTGCTGAGCCTTCAGTTAGCAGTACAGCTAATAACCCACTGCACCTCTAGGGCTCCTCCATGATCCATTAGAGAAATTCAAATTACATTGTGGTTTTTTAAATTTGTGTATTTCCCTAATGGCATTTTTGCATATTCACATGATAGTTGGGCATTGAGTAAAGAAGACTGAAGATGAATTGATCATCTAAATTATGGTGTTGGTGAAGACTATTAAAACAACTATAGACTGCCAAAATATATAGATTTGACTTAGAAGAAGTAAAGCCAGAATGCCCCTTAAAGTCAAGAATTGGCAAGCCCTTTCCTCACATATTTTGGACATGTTATTAGGAAAGATCAGTCCCTAAAAAAAAGGATCTCATGCTTAGTAAAAGGTAAAGGCAGTAAAGAGAAGAAGCCCCTAGACAAGATGGTTTGGCACCTACAACCAAGGACTCAAACAAGAACACTTGTTAGGTTGGTGCAGGACTGGGTAAAGGTTCATTCTTTGTGCATAAGGTCCATATGGATGGGAACCCACTTAATGGCACAAAGCAACAATAATGATAGTTCCATTTTCCATTAGGGAAATGCAAATAAAAAACACCAGGTAATATTGTTAAACAGGCCTCAGAATGCTAAAATGCAAAGTCAAAAAACAAAAATCAGTGCCAACATCAAATGCTGGTGATGATGTGAAGAAACTAAGTCTCTCTTACATTCCTGAGAGAAAGGTCAAATCATGAATCCATGCTGGAAAAATTGACAATTTCTTATGAAATTAAACATATGACCATATAATCTAGCAATGCTCTTTTGATCATTTTTCCAAGATAAAAGTAAATGTATATTGTGTTAGACAGGGTTGTCTAGAGTAACAAAACAAGGACACTAATAATTATATATATTTATATAGATAGAAAGATATCTAATATAAGAAATAAACAGTTACCTAATCTATAAAGTGGGACAAATGGCTTGGTGGAACTCATTTGCATGAGACAGCTAATACACTGACAGTCCTTCGAGTCTTGATTGCCATTGTGAAGTTCTCTGTAGAGCAATTCAGGCAATCTGGCCACAGGCAACAAACAGCAAGGCAGGTCTCCAATAGTCAGCCAGATGACAGGGTTCGATAGTCCCCAGCTCAAGAGATGTATATCCCAGGAGTGTGGCAAAGCAAGGCTTGAAGGAACCTCAACTCCCAGCAACACAGTCCATGGATTAGGTGTCCCACCTAATGGTGGGACACAGATGGTGTAGCTTGTAGATCAAGGCACAGGACAAGCAAAGGAGCCGGCTCGTTCAAAGATCCAAGAGCAAGAGAGAGAATGACGAGGCTCACCAAGCCATTTATAGCTCCACTTTTCCATTAAGCTCACATGTGGTCATTGGCCATGTTGTCACAACAAAATGTTGGCCCAATTTAGATGTCCATTAGCAGGTATGATGAATTGGTTTTGTGTCAACTTGGCTGGGTCAGCATGCTCAGTAGCTTAGAAATAATACCCTATCATGTGATCTAACACAATCCAACCAATTACATGGTTGAGTCTAAAATAAATAATCAACTCTGTGAGCAATCAGAAATTGTGTCAGAGTAACCAGACCAGTGCAGTTTGATGCAATTGGAAGAAAGACTCGTTAGGAGTGTGGCTTATTCCTTTTTAAGCTGACTCTTGAAAAGTTTGTCATATCTGCTGGGTCAGGATCCCGCCTCTGATTCATGCTCCTCCGACCGCAGTGCCTGCTTATCCAAGGAGTCATAAGTCAACCTTAGATTCATTCGACTTTGTATTCTCCAGCCAGTAGGCTTCCTTCTTCAACTTCTTGCTCTTTGGTTTGTAAATCCCCACAGCTACATGAGTCAAGAGAAACTTCTAGTTTACCATCTGGCCCACAAATTTGAGCAAGACTGGACCTAGAAACACACACACACACACACGTAAATTCACTGTTTTTCTAAAGAACCAAGGCTAACACAGCAGGTGGAAACTGAAACATGCATACCAGAAGTATTAGTCAGCAATAACAAAGTAAGTATCTTTAGATAAATATCTTAATATAGCTTTCCATTTTAAAATTATAAAAGTATTATATATCTCTTCAGACCATATTGTTGCAATTTTGTCCTACAAATATATAATTGTATTTTGGTGTATAAATGGTATTATGTAGTGTAGTTTATTCTATTCCATTTTAATATTTAAGACTTATTCATATTGATACGTATGAAATTTGAACGACGTCATTCAATTTGAATGAGTTTATTCATTTGAACTACTGTGGATTGATTTGTAATGTGATCAATTAGTAATCAGTTTCCTTTTTCACTTTGCAACAGTTGTGGTGTGTTTGGGACAGTTGTGCTGAGGAAACCCCGCTCTAGAGAGTCAGAGAGCACATTGGAGGGGCAAGCTTCTCAGTAAGCTCCCTGGACCAGAATGTAAGCTCCTCTTTCTCGCAACGTTTCTTGAGCATCCTCAACCAACCCTGTGTCATCTGATGGAGGAAAATATTTAACAGATTCAGATATTTTTTCACAGAGCAGGCATAAAGGTAAATTTAGATTTAAGATACAACAGCCAATTGATTGATGACCAATTTTGCCATCATTACTTATAGAATAGTCTCTCATTTTTCTTTACTGTCATTATCCTTCTTAAATGTGTGGGTCTAGGTGTTTTATTTCATTTGTATACTTAATTGACTTTGAAGCCCAAACTATATTCTTAATCACTGTGCCTTTTTTAAACATCTCAAGTGATGATAAGTTTCTACTTTATTTTCCTTCTCAGAAACTCTTATGGCTGTTCTTACCTGTCTCTTTATCCATCTTTAAATCCTAGAATACAATAGAGCCTAGCTGAGAATATTTCATACAGCAAGACTTTTTTTCCCCAAATCTTTATATTCTAATTTCAATTTGCACATTTCATCTTAAAATCTCTTTCCTCTTATATTTTTGTGTAAGTGGCAGGGATGAATCATACTTCCTCCAAGATTTCACAGAGAAATCTCTGTTGCAAAATATATAAATTCATAATCTACAAATTCTTCCACAACGCCTTCAATACCTTCCTGAAAACACTCACACACACCACACACAATATACTTACACATAATTCAAAGAAGTTCTTTGCCACCTTGTAAAATGAATGCCACCAGAAGCACATTTTATAAGCACATTATAGCAGCATTCTATTTGTGGCAATAGCAGCATTTCCAATCAGACTCAATTATTTTTAAGGCCCTCATCAGAATTACCCTTATTTTTCTATAATTCACCAACAATCTCCCCAAGGTACACAAAACACACAAAATTCCTCCAGATTTTGGCCATTATCCAATTGCAAAATGGTATATATAATGTCACTGAGATAAAATATATTTTTGCTCACAAAGTCAGACTAAGGCTTTACTTCTTTTTCTTATTACATTTCCCTGGTCTAGGATTTCTGCAGCAATATAACACAGATTTGTCAATAACACACTCCCACATATTAGGTATTTGCTTGAGTAACAGTTGTTTATGTTATTGTTATTGGACTTGCATTTTCACATCTACTAAATGGCATACTATAGCTATACTTATTCATTTATTTTTCCTTTATGCCTTTCAAGATGTTTTATTTTCCTTCTATATAGGTATTACATATTTTTATACATGACATCCAGCTTGACAGTTTACTTTTTAATTTACTGTTATTGTAATATAGTGACATTTTAATATAAATTGTCTACCAGTTTATTATGTTACATATGTATGTTATTAATCTTGAACCTAGAAACTATGTCAAACTCTTTTACTTATTCTACAAGTCTATTAGTGTAGTCTGTTGGATTTATTATATATATATAGAAGTCCACAAACTTTTTCTACAAAAGACCAGATGATAAATCACTTTTAATGTGAAGGCCATGCAGTCTTGCACCTAAATATTCATTTCTGAGGTTGTAGCATAAATGTAATTATAGACAATATATAATGAAATGTGCTTCACCTGATCTGATACACAGTAGGCTATTTAACTCACAGGTCTTATTTTATGGAGTTGTGGTGTATATTAAATTTTTTCTGAGATAAAATAGGATATTTTAATTTTTAAAGTAATGCTTTACAGTTTTACTTCTTTTTCTTATTATATTTAATCATCTAGGACTTCCACAGCAAAGCAATATATATGGTTTTATCAGTAGCTGGCATTAATGTATTCTCCTAATTATATTGTGGTTAATTACAAAATTTGATATTAAGGATATTGTTTACTTTGGGTTAAGAATGTTTCTCATTATTTTGAGACTGCTAATAACGTTTAGAAAAATGAATGCTGATGTTGAAAAAAATTCAGCATCTATTGAAATCTAGAATTCCTGATGATGTGGTGACTACAAGTTAGGCTGCTTTCCCTTTAAATCAACATAACTCTTAATAAGATTTATGTACAACTCTACAACTGTAGTTCTTCTTAGATCCTAGTAATGCTGACTTTTGGTTCCTCTGTGTTTCTTTCTAGAAACTTATCAATAGTCTTCATCCTTTCAAAGACCTGGCATTTATTTATTTTTATTGTTCAACTCTGTTTTAAAGATTGATATTACCTTATCCATTCAAGTATATTCACTTTCACTACCTTATCATGAGTCATTATCTTACATAACAATTCTTGGATTGAATCTTTCAATCACTAATTTTAAACCTTTTAAAATTCTCATTAAGTGAAAATTTCCAAAAAGTAACAATGTATCTTTATTACCCAGGTTTGATATTTGTTGTCTTTTCATAGTAAATATTTCAAAGCATCGTATAAGTAATATTTTCATGAATTTTTTTATTTGCCAATACATGGAGAATTAGGAGAACTTGCATCATAAAACTTTTATACCACTATGATTAAATGGTACCTTTTTCACTATGTCAACTCTTTCAATAGATGGGGCCTTTCTTTATAGCCCTACATAAGTTAAAAGCATTCATGCTGTTTTTAATCTATTCCTTGGAGTGTTGTGCGCATGTTCGTGTATATGTGTTTGTGAAGTGAAAGGTCAGAGGACATGCAGAGTCAGGGCGGGTGGAGACATAGCAGCTGGTGTGGTTCATTCAAGAAGGGGGCCCTCTTACTTCCTCAATAGTCTTTAATGTTCTCATTTGTCAAGCCATCAAGCTTTATGATGCAGATTTGTCTTGCATTATAATATCATTGGCTTCAGGTGTGTATTTTACTTAAGGACAATTTACAAATCAAAACAAGAAACTCGCAATAAACTCCCTTTACAGTTGTGTTATAAGAAGCTTCAAATTCCCTTAGGCTTGATTGATAAAACATGGCATTCGTCCTATTCCTAGGATGACTGCAGCACGCTTTACGAGGGAGCAAAACAGCTGGCAGAGTGAGTTCATGGAAAGGTGAAGGTAATGGAGTCATAAAAAACACGATGATAATGATTTTAAAAGGGATAATAGTTGTAACAACACTATTAACCTTTTGCTTCAGATTATTGAATGTGTGGTCTTTTTTAGAGGCCTAATCAAAGGTTTTCAGTCGCTGTAATGTGGGAGAAAGAAGGAGCCCTAGAGAATTTGCTGCAATTCTTTTTTCTCCAAAATAGGCTTTCCTTAATCCTAATAGAAAGCAAGGCCATTTTTGGAATTGGACCTACTTTGAAAGCACATTATTTTAAATCCTGAAGAAATGGAAAGAATACTGAAGCACATATATGTATCCATAAATAGGTCATAATTTCAATACCAGATATGGACACTAAAAAATAGGCTATTTTATGGTGCGCTAGCATAGCACACCATTTTTAAAAATTTTAGATCTATAAATATATTTGCAAGCTTGTAGACCATTTGGAAAAACTGTTCAGTTTAGTGAAAATTAGAATCAATCTCCTTTTAGATGCTTTTTCATGTTTCCACAGTGTCTGGTTGTTGCATGTAGTCAAGAAAGATGAAATTAGTTGCAGTACAAATAGATCGATGGAAACCAGGTAGTATAAACATTGACAATAACCAGGTAGTATAAACTTTGACAATAACAACAAACTCTTAGCCATTAAGCTTAGCCACTCATAGCAACCCTTTAGGATGAGACAGACTTTCCGCCTCACTGCAGCAGAAGCAGGTTGCTTCTCCCAAGTGGCTGGTAGAGTGCTTATGGACTGTCCCACCGAAGCTCTTTCATATAAACCATGTCCCGCTGCCAGCCAGCCAGCTATTCATAGCCTCCCTAGAGGACAGAGGACAACTGGCCCTGTGAGTTTCTGAGTCAAACTATTCATGGGAGTACAAAGTCCCGCCTTTTTCCAGCTGAGCAGTTGATGGTTTCAAACTGCTGACCCAGCACACAGCAGCCCAAAGCATAACCGCTAACCACAAGGCTTGCGACTCTAACCAATTTAGAAGACCAGGCAGGTGAAGAGAGTGATTTTTCAGGAAAAAGAACAGCATTGAGAGGAGCGGCTCTTAAGCTGAAGGCCAGGTCAGGACAATATTTCTGAACTCCAGGGTTTTTGTGAGCCTTTTGAAATCATAAGAAAAGTTCCAAAACATGCTCATGTGCATTGGTTTTGGAGACTATAGTGTGTGCATTGATCCCTGAGAGGATTATGTAGCCTCAAAACAAGTTAGAAGCAAGCGATCTAGATTCCCTTCATATGCAGTTGCTGGGGGCCATCGCGTCAGTTCCCACTCATTACTACCCCGTATAAAGAGCAGAACAAAGCCCTGCCTCCTCCTGGGCCATGCTCAAGATTGCTGTTATTTACCTTCTGATCTGGCAACAGCTCCATCTTCTCTGCCTAGAACCCGCTCCTCTCAAAGCTACTAAGCATATTCTTTGCCGACCTCTTTCTCATAGACTTGAATTTACAAAGACATTTCAAATCAAACCATAGAATGCAGGCTCTCATAAAGAAGAGAGCATGATAAGGTGTAGAAGTTCATGGAGGGTGGGATATTGAAGTCATTAGAACCATCCTGAGAAGCTGTAACAAGACTTGGGAAAATACATGGATTTCTGTGATACAGCTTCAAGTGTGTGAACCAAGAATTACCAGACTGCAGCTGAGACAGTTTCTCTGTTGTTTCACAAAAAATTCATTTCTGTTTTTTCTGTTCTACTGCTGTGCTCTGAAATTTATCATAGCCTATTTTCCCTTTAAAGCTTTGTGCATTTCACTTTTTAAAACAGTGATATGGATACAGAGAAGTTAAAGTAGAAAGAAGAGTTCATTTACTTTCTCTTCCTTAAACACTTTCACCTCATAAAGCATCTTACATCCCTAAGGCACATTTGCACAAGTGATAAAATAATTGATGCAGTTATTAACCAGTTTCCATAATTTACATTAGGGCTCACTCTTTATGTGCTATAGGTTTTAAAAAAGGCTTAATGCCATGTACCTACCACTTATGGGAGCATGCAGGGTAGTTTCCCTGCCCTAAAAGTGTTCCGTTACGGATTTTGGGCAAGATGCAAGTTTTTCCTCAGAGACAGGCCCATTCTTGCATTTGTGGTATCTAATTCTAGGTCACTCATTAATTCTTCAGAAAAGTCTGAATTCCATAGGCACAGTTCTTGATTTAGGCTTTGTTTATGTCTTACATGGTTTTGGTAGCTGCAGCCTAATATTACTGATAACTCTTTCCAGGCCAGTGCTGTGGACTTTTGGTGGCTTCCCCAAGGCTAAACCTAAAATCATCTTCACGCTCACAAAATTTCCTCATACTCCTCAAGACTACCTCTCTTGCTGTCCTCACCCTAACTTAAGTCACACATCCCTCCTAAACTATTCCTGACCCACTCCACCATTCACTTACTCTCTCCTGCCTGGTCAGCTCTTCCTTGAGTGTTCATTCAAGAAATTCCTTTAGAGCAATCTATCTGTTCTTAAAGCAGCTGGGATACCTTCCTGCCCACACTTACTTGGACCAGCAACACTTGACACCTTTAGATGACCTTGCAGTTATTACACCATTGTTGTAGAGAGCCTTGTCTGCACTTTAGACTTCGTAACAATATCAGATTGTCTCATGTGAGAGGAGTTAGAATGCAATTATTAATGAAATCTATATTAGTACACACAAATATATATAAGTAAGTACATAAACACAAACATTTATAATTTCTAGAAGTATAGTATAGAACTGTTAGTAGTGCTGATTATTTTGTAGTGCCGTGTTGGACATGAGGACCTGTGACTTAATTCAATACTTAATATTAACTGAAGATACTGCTGTTGTTATCATATTTTTCAGACCATAAGAAACACCTGACCATAGGACACACCCAGTTTTTAGAGCAGGGAAACAAAAAATATTGTGAACCAAATAGTACCAGTTCTGTGATTACACACCCTCAGACCTCATTCCACTCCCCCGACCCACTTTGAGGGAAAAAAGTGTGTCTTTTGGTCTGAAAAATACGGTAGTTACCTTTGAGTTGGCTATGACTCTTGGTGACCTCCTGCACAACAGAACAGAGTGTTCCCTTGTCCTAGCTATCTTCACCATCTCCTTCACGCCTGTGTCCCTGGTGACCAATGGGTGTTCTGAATGCCTTCCAGCCTGGGGGGTGCTCCTCTTCCAGCACAGGTTCAGATCATCTTCTGTTACCCATAGGTTCTCATCGATTGGTTTTTGTCAATAGATTGTCAGACCTTTCTTCCTAATCTACCTTAGTTTGACCACTGCTATCTAAAGGACCACTGGCACTGCTTCTCTCATCCTAGCAACACACAGGGCACCTCAGTGCAACACATGGACCACTGGGGGGTGCTACAATAAGGACATAGAAGGCCTCTTTGGGGTGCTACTGTTCTATATATATATATAGAACTAGAGTTCATATACAGTACTAGAGTATATGACAGATGAAAGAAACATGTCTCATCATGTAAAAGGCACATTAACGAATGATTAAAATTCCACAAGTGCCTTCATAGTTCCTTTTCAATAGAAATTCTGTTGTTTCATTGTGTTCATCTGCAATGGTAGAACTTTGCCCAAATGCGCAGCTCCTCTGAATAAAAACTGTCCTGATCTTTTCTTTGAAGCGAGGCGTTGCTATGGTGGTTATGTTCTGGCAGTAGGAGGTAAGCTGCAGTTGCATGGCAATTTCTGGAATCTGTCTTAGGAGTCAGGTGCAAGCCATTTGCTCCTCTTCTCTGGCTCTTTTCCTGCATCCTGGGCATTAACTCTGACTTGAAGAACGATGATGTAGCAGTGAGCTGGAGGAGTCTAGTTTGTGGAAACATTATGGAGTGCTACTTCAGAAACAAATTACTTCAGAAACTTCCCAAACACATTGCATTTTGGACTTTTCTTCAGATGCAACTAAAAATAAACATCTCCCTGCTCCCCGAATCGGCTTGATTAGCAAGCCTGTAGTCATTACAATCCACTGAAACTGTGCTTTTCACTACAGTGATTTTTTCCCTCAACTTCTATCACTAAAAGTTCATAGGATACATCTGTCGCAGTGTGTCCATCAGGCTTAACTCATGGTGACTGGATGCATAACAGAATTAAATTGTTAGATTATGCATAACTTCAAGATTGTTGGTTTGTCTGTAGCCTGTCAGAAGGCATCTTGTTGGAGTTGTTTGCTAATTTCTGGAAGGAGATCACCATGACTTTCTTTCTAGTCTGTCTTAGTCTGGAAGCTCCTCTGAAATCTATACACACGGGTGACTTTGATGGTCTTTGAAATGCTGTCATCATAGCAACATGCAACCAACCACTGTCAAATAAACTGAGGGATGCCTGGTAGTCTTTGCACATTAACACAGAGTAAGGATGAACATATTAACTAATGATAGAAAGGCAGATAGGAAGATTCTGGACTACTTCCCCAGGTTGGAAAAACATGCAATGTTGATGCTGTCCATTGGTACAGAAGTCAAAAGTGGCATCAGAATATTAGAGTGGGAGACTAGGATGCTGGATTTGAATTCTGAGCCACTTAAGTTACCTGCATTTGCTCTAATAGGATGTCAACTTTCTCTTAAATATTTGCATGCATGTGGGGAAATAGTAAGAGGCTTGCATCTGGGAAAAGTGAGGGGATTTAAAGAGAGATTAGGGTAAGCAGTCATCCCAGATCTAAAATATCACACTGTCAAAATGGGAATTGACTTGTTAGCTTACAGGTCCTAACCAGGGGAATGCTGATGAGACTTTGTGGAGTGATGCATTTGTGTTATGATATTCATATTCATACATGTGGTCAACACATCACATTTTCTAAATGTTGGTACTAATTTCTTAATTTAGATTTCAAACATAAAGCTTCAACTTTACTATTCTTTTGTATTCCTACATATACTGTTTGTGTCTGAATACCTATATTTATACTGACTACAGTAAAAAGTATATAATATCATCATTCAACATCAAGAATGGTTTTATGTCTGTGTTGTCAGAATATCATTTAAATGGCTACATTTTGTTAATGCACAGTAGTTAAATAAACTCCAAGATTCTTGTTCTGCAATAACCCATTAAATCATCTTAAATACTATGTCATAATGACAACTTGATGCAACCAGATGTGATATTTGCGGATTAAAAAAATACTTTTCTAAAGACACAGCTTCCTGATTTTACATTCTCAAGCCCATTTTGCACAGCTGCTAAATCTCGCAACTCCACTGCTGTGAGCGTATATCACTTATGCTCTACTTCATGCACAGAATCATGCACTGAAGTGCAAACGAATGTTCTCCAGGACATTTATGAGATTGGCACTAGCAAGGTTTAGTTTTCAGGGCATGGTTGTCTTACTGTAGAAGTATGCAGATAAGCGTCATCAGGTATTGTCTCAGAACATTAAAAGCAGATCTTGCAAACACTCCTCCAAACAGAGTGTGGACTTGATAGAAGGTTGGCAGGGTACATTATACCTTTCAACTGAGATATACAAATTCATATCTGGATTAAGAATTATGACCAGATAGGATGAACAACATCAAAATAATAATCTGATATGCCTCATTCTGCCCTGCATGGCAATTAACTTTTAAGGAGAAATGTTGAATTTCTATTCCTAAAAGTTTTCATGTCATGTGGGATTGGAAAGTGAACTTTTGAACTTCTGATTTTATCAGTTAGTATAAAATGTTGGCACAATTCAATGGAGTGTATGTGATGAACCATCAAAGAAGGAGAATGCATTTGACAACCATGCTCTGCTCTGTGTTCAGGGAAGGATAATGCCACCATCAAATGGAAGTCGTAGAAATTAGGTCATAACAGGCAGTGCAAGTGGGCCCTAATGAACTCAGATTCATATCTACAGTGAAATTATATGTTGGGTAATGTCCCCAGAAAAGCTGCCATGTTTAAATCTGGAGTGAAGCCCATTGCTGATACAACAAATCAATTGATAAGAAGTGTCTTTATTGCACTCAATAAAAAAGCAGCGCAACCCCAAATAAACATACATGGCTCATAAAACAAATTGCTCACCTAAAATGAATTACACTCTTATGTTTTTTAAAGTAAATTACACCATAGAATATTCAGTGATGTATGCATCCACTAAAGTGTAAGATTATAAACAGCACTAAAAAGTAAATGTTTCCACGTTTCTTTTTAATTTTGCTATTTTTTTCAATATACAGGATTACCAAGAGCAAAATGTAAAAGGAAAAAAGTGGTAGAAATTGCTTGTTTTGAGAAATATAGGGGAAAATGCACCATCTGTGATTTAGCGCAGTTCTCATTATCCCATCTGTGGTCTAAGCGCAGTTCTTAATAAAGTAAGAATCCCAGTGTAGGTTGAGATGATTTCTTCTAAGTGTTTCCAAGAAGACTCTTTTTTGTTATCCTTGGTAAGGTGAATCTTTTGAGCAAACTAGTAAATGGAGCTATTACAATTGTTCCAAGGACTTTTTGTATGTAATGGTTTAAAATTCAGAACAGCAGATGAACTGGAGCTTTGTCTGACAACCAATATCCCAGCAAACTTCATGATGCACAAAGGGGAGTTTGAACCCGGTGTGATGGCTACATTAATCTATTGCACAGACATTGGTTATCAAGAACCTTGTTAAAGGGGATTCCATGTATAAGAGAATCTGAAAGCACTATAAATCGTTCTGTGTTGATTTAGTTGATATAATTTTATTTACTTTTAATAAGAAAGCACAGCGATGCAGCCCACAATGACTGCATAGAATTTTTGTTAGGGAGATGGCATGGTGCAGCTGTGTGATGTTAGCATTCAAATCATTCTGATAGATTTGTTTGCGAAGAGGAAATCACACATAGGCACACTCCATTCAATAAAGTAAAACCAGAGTTTCTTGACCTTGATACCACTGACGGTCTCAATGGGCTAATTCTTCCTTGTGCACCTATATATATAGAGGGAGTTCCTTGTTAATTATAAAGTATTTAATAGCATCCTTGGGCACTAGCCAGGAGATGGATAAAAGTATCTCTTACTTGGACAAATGTTCCTTGAGAATAGCATATCCTCACCCATTCACTGAAGATTAATAGCCACATCTATATAAATCTATATAAATACCCAGCTTTTTCTATTAGCAATTATTGAAAACGATTGAGGTTTAAATATTTTAACATGTTTTTTATAAGATAACACTAACCTGTAACTACCTTCTTTTGACAGATTTGTTAAAAAGGTGCAAGTGACATAGAAGTGAAAAAAAAGTGAGAAATGATTTAAGAGAAGCTCGGTTAGCTCAATGCCTACCCCCCACAAAGTGAACCCTGAAGATATGGATGCTACAGCGAAGAGTAGAGAGGAACACATACCATGCCTCTTGTCAGGAAAAAAATAGCATCTGAGGACTTAAAGGTTGTCTTCAACCCAGCAGCCATCTAAACGAAGCTTCAGCAGAGTGAAGTGGAAGAAGTGGGAATCATAAATAATAAAAACTTAACAGCAAGGAAATAGAGCTATTAGAGCCTACATTTTGAGTCCTCTGTCTGCTGAAGGCAACCATTGCTGAAGGCATTGCTGAAGGCCCAAACCCATTTTCAGGCCCCAGCCCCCCCAATGCGGATTAAGCCTCGTGGAAATCTCCTCTGATTATAGACCAGAGATGGAAAAGGCCTTGTTTTCAGAGAGTATCTTTCAGCGGGATTACTACAATTGTAGTCAGGTCAAAATATGACACCTTGTCATTTGATCTCCCTCTGGATCCCATGTACAACTCTTCCAGTTTTTGACATTTTCTACTTTGTTTTTGATTAAAGTATCCTTTGTTTTATTCTATTTTTGTTGGCCTGTTTGAGTTCTGTTTTGATTTTGTATGTTTTTCTGCATATTAAACCATGATAGGTAAACATATTGAGTCAGCAATTGGATTACTGGTTTCAAAGGGATGTAGCAGGGAAGTAGAGCAGTGAGGTGGAGCACTAACAGCAAGGAGTACAATGAAAAAGAAATATACTGAAATTAAATCATGGCGATTGTTGCACAACTCATGAATATGACTGAACTGATGAAATGTATGGAAGTGAATCTTATGTCAACAAAACTTAAAATTAAAGAAACTAAACAATGTTTTTAAAAGAAAGAGAGAGAGAGAGAGAGAGAGAGAGAGAGAGAGAGAGAGAGAGAGAAAGAGAGAAAAGCTAGAGCTTGGGTAAACATAGTACCATGGACTGCCAGAAGAACGAACAAATCTGTCTCAGAAGAAGTACCTCCAGGATGCTCCTTAGAGGTGAAAATAGTGAGACTTGGTTTCACCGACTTCATCCCTGGTATCAGGAGAGACTATCCCCTGGCACAATGACATCATGCTTGGCAAAGTGGAGAGGCAATGAAAATGAGGAAGACTCTCAGCAAGATGAATTGAGACAGTGCCTGCAACAATGGGCTTCGACATGCAAACAGTTGTGAGAATGGCAGAAGACAGCAGCACAGGATTGTTATGACTCACACCTGTTTCAATAGCACGTAAATACACACCAGCGCTGGAGAGATAAACAGCCTGCAGGAAGCAGGGCACATGTTCAGTCCCTGTGAGACATTCTTGTTTACATGGAGACAGGCTGATGGTAGCCAGAGTCTCAGAACTGGAGAAACCACATGGAGACCCCTGCCAGAGCAGAGACGTTTCCACTGCCACTCGATCTACAAGACTTTCCACCTAGTGACCTGTGATCATCCTGCATTCAGCATCAGTGCATGTGTTTTATGATTCTGAAGAGGAATTTATAGATTGGTATTGGATGTATGAGCTAATACTGGACCTATGAACTTGCTCTGGACTGGAGTGTCATGTTTTCTCAATATCCAATTGCTCATGTATATAAAGCTCTTTCTTTTTAAAAATCATTTTATAGGGTGCTCATACAACTTTTATCACCATCTATCCATCCACCCATCCATCCTTGCATCCATGCATCCATTGGGTCAAGCACATTTGTACATCTGTTGCCATTATCATTCTCAAAACATTTTCCTTCTACTTGAGCCCTTGGTATCAGCTCCTCATTTTTTCTCACTCTTTCCCCCACACTCCTTACCTCATAAACCTTTGATAATTTATAAATTATTGTTATTTTTCATGTCTTACACTGACTAATGTCTCACTTTTTTGTTGTTCCTCTCTCTGAGAGGGGGTTACATGTACATCACTGTGATCAGTTACCCCTTTCTCCCTCCACCTTCCCCTTCCTCTCCTGATATGGTTACTCTCAATATTGGTCCGGAGGGATTTATCTCTCCTAGAGTCCCTATGTCTCTTACTTTTCTCTGTACCCATGTATATGCTCTGTTCTAGCCAAATATGTAAGGTAGAATTGGAATCATGATGGGGGGGTGGGACAGGGAGAGGAGGCATTCAAGAACTAGTGGCAAATTGTCTGTTTCATCGGTGCTAAACTACAACCTGACTGGATTGTCTCTTCCCCATGACCCTTCTGTAATGGAATGTCCAATTGCCTATAGACTTTGGTTCTCAACTCCATACTCTTCATCATTCACAATAATATGATTTTTTGTTCTGGGTCTTTAATACCTGATACTTGAATTGATCAAAACCTCATAATCATATAGACTGATGTGCCTCTTCCATATGGGCTTTGTTTCTTCTCAACTAGATGGCCACTTGTTTATTTTAAGCCTTTAAGACCCCAGATGCTATATCTTTTGATAGTCGGGCAATATTATCTACCTTCATCATATTTGTTTATGCACTCAAATTATCTTCAGCGATGGTGTCGGGAAGGTTAATAGAACAACATGTTCTTGCATTGAGGGTGTATTTGAATGGAGGCCCGATGTCCATCATCTATATTAATATTAAACCTATAAATATATGTACATAGATCTATTCCCCCATTGAAATACAAAAATATATTTACACATGTACATGCCTGTGTTCAGACTTCTATAAATGCCCTTTCCCTCCTAGTTCTTCCCTTTATTTCTTTTTATTTTCCTCTTCTCAATCATGTTCACCCTTCATTTATGTTTAAGTAATTCCTCTTGGGTATATTGTCCATCATCAAACCCTGTCAGACCTCCTATACCCTCCTTGCCCTTGATTTTAAATCACTTGTTGCTCCCTTGTCCTGACTTTCTCAACACCCACTTCCTTTACACTAACCCCCCTCCTCCCATTTTCCTCCAAATGAAGGCAGAGGCACAGAGAGTAGAGGACATCCTGGCTCACCAAGTGGTGGGCACAATATTTCTACTCAGAGCAGCCAATGTATAGGGCTGTCCCAACCAGGAGACCTGATTTCCCTTAGTGATTCACAGCACTACTAGAGACAGTGCCAGAATTGTGCCTGATCTGATCCCAGAACATCTGGGGGAAACACTAAGGGCATGTAACAGAACAGGAAGGAGAACAGAGCAATTAAGTCCCTGGAGAATACTGTAGCTGAAAGAACTTGGATACAAGGCAAAACTTCAAGGATACGTATTCACGGTCAATATGATCATCTGTACACAAGTGTATATTGACAGACAATCAAAGATGTGGCTGATAAAAAATGTCTAGCCTGGAGTTTGTTTTGGTCTCTGTTCTTTGTTTTGTGGATTGTAGCTTTACCGAACCTGTTTTTGTTTTTTTGGTTTTCTCAGTTAATGTTGTAACAAGATTGTTATTGATGAAATTTTAAAAATTCTGAGTGAATGTAACCAGGCAAGTATTCCCAAGCTTGAGTTTGTATAAAATAAAGGACACAATTCAGTTCTGGGCTACTGCCCGAGCGAGCTGTAGTCCTTTGCCTTATATTCATTCCATGTCCTTACCACTTCTCTGTGTCTCCGTTCACTTTCAACAACAGAATACCAGAAAATACAGTGTGGGGCCAGGGTGTGGGACCCCACTAGACTTGACCAGAAAACACTCATAAAGGTCAGCAAACAGACCGTCAACTATTTATAGGTTTTTCTTTTTTTGTCATTGTTTGTTGTTTTGTTTTCTTTTGTTGCTTTGTTTTTCTCTGTCTTGTTTTGGTGCATATCATTATTTCTGTATGTCTATATAGATAAGGTAGAGGGATAAACAATCCTGAGGAGAAAAATAAAGCTTTCATATAAATATAATGAATATTATATATAAATATAAATATATATAAATATATATAAAATATAAATATTATAATAAATATAAATAAAGCTTTCAAATTCATATGAATTTGTTTCTCTAGTCTACCCAGACTGAGAACTAACTTAAATAGAAGTTTGTTTTTCTTACATTTTTAGAAGTTTAGAGGTAGGCAGTTGGTGGCTGTTCAACAACTAAATCAACTCACCATCAGTCTTTTTACCTTTCCTTCTGGTTCACAAGCAGGCTACTGCATAACTAACCTTCCTCTGCATTCTTGACAAGCTGAAGTATGGATTCTCTTATATCTTATAGATAAAAAATTGAGTCCTATGGAGATTTTTAACTAAAATAGAAGTGGAGGAATTGGGATTTTATTTTTCTTATAGTAGAAAATGATGAAAAGAAGGTTAGAATGGATTTAATTTTAGCCATCCTCCATTGTCAAACAGTATGCCCAGTGCTTGGAATTCCACATTGGATGAATTTCCAGCAAGAATTCTGGATTATGTTCATTTCAATACAAAAGAACACGAACACTTTGAGCAAAATTATGTCCTTAAATGTGACATGAAAATATGAACTCAGCCCAAGTTTGACTTTAGCATTCAAATAGCATTTTAATAAATGTTGGTGTTCCTGGAATCATTTTTCTGCTGACTTTTCATAATCCTTGAATGAGCTCAATAAAAGAAATGTGAGAAATGAGGAAATTGTTATGTGGACGAAGGCCTGGGGATGTGTGGATGCTCAAATCCAAGGCCCTTGGAGCAGGCAGATCTGTGTAGACCAAGGACCTCCACACCTAGCATCAAGGTGGAAGCTGACTCAGGGGTCATGGGTTAAAATGGGATTTTAAGATTAATTTGCCAGAACACTGCCACTCTAGTATCCCCCCCCACACACCCAATTCTATTCGTCTCTTTATTACTTTGATAATCTCTTCCGCTTGTGATGCGATTCTTAAGGATCCACTTTAAATTCTGGCATCATTTAGAACATGGTATCTCCCTTTATTTAAACTCAAAATTAAGCCTTTGGATTCTTGTCTCTATTCCAATCCCTGTTGTTTGACTGTAGCAGGCATCTGGAGAGAGCCTGCAGCACTGTTGCATGGTGGTGGTCTGCCATTTGACCCTAACCTCTCCAGGAGCACTATGGGGTAGACTTAGTTTACTGATGGTCAATAGGAAGTATTCTCTAGTCAGCTTAAATGCATTCCAGTTTTAGATAGCCTACATGACATTTGGGGAGTTTTTCTCCCATAAAAATAGAAAAAAGCTTCTGCTCCAAATAAATCAAAGTCAAAAGTCAACGAAAAGCTCTAGCTGACACCAGCTGCATTTGTCAAAGTCCTGGTGTGTGCATGAATAGTGATGAGAGGCGATTGATTCCTGAGCTGCCTGCTGTGATGACATTTCTCCATCTCTAAGCTATCCTTAGAGAAACTCATAGATATGGGGGAGAGAGTGTCACACCATCCTCACCGTAGTCCAACCATGCCATCTGGACTCAGGTTTTCACTAACTAAGAACTGGTAGTTTTTGAAATTCACAAGGATGTGCTTGATTTGTTCTTCAGTCTCTGTCATCCAAGATTTTACGCTTTCTGGTTTCTGGTCCTCAAGTTTGCCCTTGATTGATTTCTTGTTGCCTCTGATGTACTTTTTATAGGTTTCTTTGGTGAAGCTGGTTTCTTGCAAGTGGTGGTTCATGACAATATCAACACTGGTGATCCCTGTGTTCCATTGTCATTGGGGTCCTCAGCTGAGGCATTGCCACCAATGAATGCATCATGGATGTTACCTCCTGTCCTACTGACCATCTACCCTCCACTGCCAGGCACTGGAAACCTGTCCTCAGTCTCCCAGATTTTGTCAATGTCTGAGAACATTTCAACATGGCTGATGAGATCAGGATAGATGATCATGATGGTGGCTACCGGGACACAGTGACTGCTCTGGCTTAGTAGGAACTGGGAGCACAGACCAAGCACAGGAGTGCCTGAAAATTCACCCAAAGAAAGATACCACATCTAATAACTATTCAAAATTCAGTCTACTCTTTCATTTGGTCTTAAATATCTCTTTATTCAGTTAACACAACTAATGAAGACACTATATGTGCTAGATTTAAATTCTCTCCATCCAAAGGTTGGTCCAATTTTGGGTATGCAACATGGACTGTGTGCACCACCCAGGTACTCTCAACAATCCCTAAGTAGTTCTGTGCAAAGCCCACATCCTTGTATTGTCAGCGGTGTGCGTCCACAATTTTTTTTGCTTCCCCAAATCTGTCTGCATATTGATATTATTTACCTTATGACCACAGGATCAGTAAAACCCATTCATTTTCTTTTCTTTTCTCATTGACTGTGATAATTTGACCAAGAATGACCAATTTGCTTTTTCCTTTCTAAATAAGAGAATATTCAGAAGAACTGTATTCCTTGTGTCTCTGTTAAACTAAGTGACATATTTGACTCTGATATTTAAGGCAAACTTCTGCCTTGCTATGTGTCAGTATTGCTGAAGAACCTACTGAAAGATCATCTTCCTCCTCTGGGGAGCATGAAAGCACCTACTACAGGCTTTTCTTTCTCTGGATATTTTTTCTGTTTCATCTAGATTTGATGGGATAAATAAATAACATGGGTCTTGTTGTAATTTACATGCAGGTTTTTGTAAATGTCTATCATTGGTTGATATCCTATTTCTGTCAAGTCAGTTCTGAATCACAGTAACCCTCAAAGGGAAAGTAGAAGAGCTCCTGGGGTTATGATTCACAGGAGCTGAAGGTCTCATCTTTATTTTTAGGGTGGCTGGTGCACTTGAACAACTTCCCTTGAGTTAGTATCCTAACACATATCCCACTGCACCACCAAGAGCTCCTTCATTTGTCAGTAATAATGAAAATAAAATTATGAAAAATATCATTTCTGGCTGCCTGTGGATCCATTGAGTCTGATAGCCTATTGCTGGATGTGCTGGATTGCTCTGCAAGATGTCTCTATCAATGCAGAATGTTCTTAACTATTGCCGTGGAAAATTAGTAATAGGAGACTTATGGATTTGGCTAAACTTCAGCCCCAACTTGCTATTGTTTAAAGTATCCTGAGAAAAAGTTTAGGTTATGATTATTTTTGTTTGTGGCTTGCTTTACTATTCTCTTTGTATTCCTTTGCTTGCACTAGAATTTTGGGGTTTGAAAATTTGTCTTATCCATATTATTATTGTTTTAAGATCATTTTGCACTAAAAGAGCAATACCATATCATCAGTAAAGAATAAGAAACCATAAAGAGATATCTTTAAGATTAATCAGTCTTGTAGTAAACCCTGTCTCCTGGAGACCCAATGTATCTCACAGTACAATTGTACTCCACAAAGTTTTCAATGACTCACTTTTCAAAAGTAGATTGTAAAGTATTTTCTAAAAATAATTTAATGAGCTGGGCCCCGTTGGCGTAGTGGTTGAGTGCGGGAGTGTGGACCATCCACTGGCTTGGCAGTTCAAAACCAGCAGAAGCTCTCCAGGAGCAAGGCTGGGTCTCCCACTCCCACCAGAGGGCAGGGATGCCCCCCAAAAAACAAGCAAACAAAAAACAAACAAAATAATTTAATGAAGGCTTGGAAAACTTTTATCATAATCTGTAAATACATTAATGTGTCAAACACATTCATACAATTGTTGCCATCATCCTCCTCAAAACATTTTCTTTCTACTTGATTCTTTGTTATAAGAAGAATCTTATATGAGAAGAATCTTGTTATATGAGAAGAATCTTCTCAACTTTTCCTCTCCCTCCTTCATGAACTCTTGATCATTTATAAATTATTATTATTATTATTATTTTATGGCTTATACTGTCTGATGTCTCCCTTTATCCACTTTTCTGTTGCCTGTCCCCCAGGGAGGGGGTTATATGTAGATCATTATGATCAGTTGCCGCATTCTCCCCCACCATCCCCTCCCCTTCCTGGTGATGCTACTTTTATTATTGGTTTTGAGGGGTTTCTTTGTCCTAGATTCCCTGTATTTCAAGCTCTGATATGCACCAGTGTGCATCCTTTGGTCTAGCCAGATTTGTAAGACAAAATTGGGATCATGATAATTGGAGGGAGGAAACATTGAAGATCTACAAGAATGTTTTAGGTTTCATCAGTACTAGACTACACCCTGACTGACTTGCAACACCCCACCACCCACCCTCATGACCGTCTATAAGGACATGTCCAGTTATCTACAGATGGATGTTGGGTCTCCATACTGCACACCCCCCCATGCACAATATTATGATGTTTTGCTCTTTGATGCCTGATACCTGATCTTCTTGAAACCTGATGATCACACAGTTAGTGTGCTTCTTCCACGTGAACTTTGTTCCTTTTCAGCTAGATGGCCACTTGTTTATCTTCAAATCTTTAAGGCCCCTGATGCTAAATCTTTTGATAGCCAACCACCATCAGTTTTCTTCACCACATTTGCTTATGCACCCAATTTGTCTTCAATGGTCATGTTGGGAAAGTGACCATCATAGAATGTCAGATTAGTAGAGCATAGTATTCTTGTCTTGAGCGAGTACTTGAATAGAGGCCCAATGTCCATATGCTACCTTAATATTAAACCTATAAATATATGCACATAGATATATTTCCCTATTGTCATATGGGCTGAAATAAATGGATATCTACCTGTAGAAAAATGAAATAAGACTCTCTCACTCCATGCACAAGAGTAAACTCAAGGTGGATTACAGACCTCAAGGTAAAAACCCAAAATATTAGGGCTATCAATGAGGAAATTGGTACAAACCTGAGAAATTTGACGCAGGGAATGCATAAGCTACAGAAATTGGAAAGGATGCAAGTACAGAAGAGTCACAAATTGACAAGTGGAATTTACTGAAGATAAAACACCTGTGTACATTGACAGAATTACCAAGAGAGTAATAAGATTGACCAAAGACTGAGAAAACATCTTTAGACATCAGACAAAGATCTTGTTACTAATATCTACAATACTCTGCTAGTTTCCAAAAGTTAAAACAATGCTCATTCAGAAGGAGGGCAAAGAAAATGAACAGAAGTTTCACAGAGGCAGAAATCCAAATAGCTAACAAACTTAATAGACAAGGATCCTTATCATTAGTCATAAGAAAAATGCAAATTAAAAACAATGAGATACCACCTAACCACCTCAAAAATAGCCTATTCTGAAAAGAATGTAATCACAACAACTGCTGGAGGGGCTGAGGTGAGATAGGAACTATCATTGCCTGCTGCTGAATCTGTAGGTATGTACAGACACTATGGAAATTGATTTGATTATATCTAAAACAGATGGAAATCAAGCTACTATACAACCCAGCAATCCCTGTACTGGGCATATACCTAAAAGAGGCAAGAAACAAACCACAGCTAGACATCTGTGCTCCAATGTTCATGGCAACACAGTTCCCAATTGCAAGGAGGTGGAGACAATCCAAATTTCCATTAGCAGACAAATGGGTTAAAAATCTGTGGTACATACATATAATGGAGTACTATGCATCGCTGAAAAGCAGTGATGAACACATGAAGCACATCACCACATGGGAAGAACTGGAGGAAATTTTGCTAAGTGAAGTTAGCCAAGCGCAAAAGGACAGGTACAACATGAGTCCTTTGAGGTAAGCTTAAAAAAATAATGCAAAGGGGCCATAGGGAAACAAACCACTACTGTACACAAACATTCCTGAGATGAGATCCAGGCAGTATGGCAGGGGCCAGACCAAATCCAGGGATACATAAGGTAGCTAACTAAAAGGGAGCGAGTGTGGGGAAGACCTGGGTCGTTGGGGAGCACAGCACTGACTCACTCACAGGGAGGATATCTTACATACCACCAAGTCTTTCTTTTGAACTTTACGCCTTTTGGTTAGCAGCCAAGAACACTAGCTGTTTGTACCATCAGAGACTGCTGACCATAAATAGGTGCATAAAGATGTTCAGTGCAGTACTTATGGTAAGATTAAAATTTGAGACCAAACTAAAAACCATCATAATGAAATAGTTATATAACTTTCTTACAAGGAATCTTATTAGGGAAATGCAACCATTTACTTATGAAAAATAGGAAAAGCTCCTTTTCCAAACAATTTGCAGGACAATACCAATAATAAGTGTAACCTAATTTATAGTTAACCTAACTCATACCAGGTTTTCCTAGACCTTGGAAATTTTTTCTTGTTTATATGAGATCATAAAAGATAATTTGATTTAATGACACATTGCACTGGTGGGTCTACTGCACAATATGGCTGTAGTGTCAAAAAGCACGCATGTTACTTTGGAAACTACAGTGCATCTGACCCAAGACATGGTGGTGTTTCATTAGTGACACTATGGTTTAGAACCAACTAAAAGGCACTAAACAACAACAACAAAAAACATTGTTCTGAGTCATGGCAATTAGACTTTATGTCAACTTAAATTTGTGTGAAAGTGTAGGAATGATGTCAACCTGTCAATCAGGTGGTAGCTTGGTAATGCTTCTTTGGGGATCTTTTTATGAGAGACACTGGTAATTTCATTTTCTTCTAACCCTTCACTTTCCTGCTTCCAGGGGAAGATTCATGTGGCAAGCAACCTTAGGAACCAACTTTCAAGTTTTCTCTACCCTGTGATTTTCTCACAGACTTGGGATCATTGAGACTTTGCACCCACTCCCTAGACCCATCTGCACTGTTCAGCATCATTGGCTTATAGCTATGTGATTCTGAAGAGGTATCAGAACCATACACTTGCATTGGAGCTTGGGTATAAAATTATGTATTCTTATGTATTTTATGTATTCTTATTTCAAATGGAATGACATCAAAACAACCTGCATAACCATCAGTCTTTCTGCTGGTGTCACTGTCTAATTTTATCTCTGTTTGAAGTTAGTAATTTAGCTTCTGCTGCTCCAGGGCAGGACCACTTATTAGAGGTAACATAAGAATAGCATTTGTATTTTTGAAAACAGCAAGTATACATTTCTACAGTTATGTATGTAGAAATGCATAAAACAGGTCTAGAAAGAAGCCTACTACTTGTGAAACTAATGGATGGTGGGAGGTCACATGGCATTTTTGCTTTATCTTATAGTAGTGTATAACTAGAATATGTTTATCTACTATGTACTTTAAAAACAAACAAATTATTGTCTACAATAAGGAAACACTCCAAATCATCTTACCCCCCAAAAAAACCCTGCTATGACAACTTTAGAATGTTTCTTTCTCTCTTTTTAAATTTGTACATATTTTATACAGATGTGCTTAGAATGAACACAACACGTAAAATATAACTGGTTTTAATACAGAGATTAATTAAATATAAAAACAAAGAGTTTGACAGTCTGAATTGTCTGAGTTCCAATGAGGGAATGGGTGGTGCCATTATGGAAGTGTTTAGAAAAGGTAAGCAGTTCAAAAAGGACCAGAAATCAAAAGTAAAAGGTTCCTTCTCATTGGCTAAGACCAGCCTCCACCCATACTGATCTTTCACTTAGAATTCTCCAACACCCTTGCTTTTTAATAGGGGAGGAAGGGTGGAGTGCCTATTAACTCTATATGATTTAGTGAAGGTCCAAAACACCTTGAATGGGCCAGCTCATTTAATCTCTACAGCCTATGAGTCACATCCTATTGTGGTTACTATTGATGAAGAAATTGAGGCACACAGCTACACAGTTACAAGTGTTGGAGTCAGGATGTAATCAGGAAATCTGGCTTTGTCTTTACTAGTATATTGCATTGCTGAAATGATAATGTTAGGTGGTGACAAGTTGTTTTTGCTCACATTGACCTCATTTCACAGAGTAGAACTATCCCATACAGTTTTCTAGGCTTTAATATTTGTGCAAGCAGATCTAGCAGCCTGACAACAGATTCTTATAATCATAAACCGTTATAATATGATGCACTTCCTGGGTTGTGTCAATGATCACAGGCTTGGCATGTAGAGTTTCCAGAGTGGTGCTTCAGAAGAAAGACCTAGTGATTAATCTCAATCAAACCAGTCTTTGAAAACTCTTTGGAGGACTTCAGGCAATAAGGTAGATTAGTCAGAAAAGCTAGCCAGACCCGCTGCAGTTCCTTCCATTAGCACTGCTCAAGACCTCTTGGCTGGCAGAGAGCACTTACTTGTGCTGGGCGGCCTCCTCTTCTTACCTCTGTGTCCACCAGGTTTCCTCCTTTCATTTGTTCTCTCCTTTTCCTTTTATCACCTGTTTTCCTTTTTCTCTTTCATTTTTCTCTTCTTGTTTCTCTTTTTTTCTCTTAATTTTTCTGTATAATTGTATCCCTTTCTCATCCTTCTATCTCTTTGGCAATATTGCTGATTATTTTTCCCCTTCCCTTGACTTTATTTTCCTTTTCTTTTTAAATTTTCATCTTCCTTTATTGTTAATTACTATTTTGCCATTCCTGTCTTGTTTTGCCCTGCTTTGGTCCTTTATTATTTTCTTCTCTTTGCTTTTTCTTTTCTGTTTCTTAATCAACTATTAAGAGACAGCCATTGTACCTATCTGAAGAACAAGAGCCACTACCCACCCTTGTACTTATTATTTCTATCACACTTACAAAAGATAAGTTATGATTGCCCAATAGCACACAGACAATTAAATATAAATACTACAGTACCATTTATCTCAGAGACAGCAGTTTCAGTTCTCATGAAGAATCATAAATAATTGTTGAAACATGTGACCAGAATACCAAGTGAGAAAAGTTTTGTGAGGTAAAAGAGCACTGGAATTATCTAAGCAGTTATTAACAACAATGGCAATAATTGGCACTTTCAATGGCTTAAAAATAGATCAAGAAAGCAGAAAAAAATCAAGAAAAACCATCTATACCAATAATGTAGATCTGTTGGCAGGTAGTCTAACATTTACTTACTAATTCAATCCTTCCTTGATTTATTAAGATATACATTATTCTAGCAGACCTGGGTCTGATATTGTCAGTGGATTTTGTTGTTAAGTTTTGTCTCACCACTAATTATCATTGTTTATGTAAATAATAGCCAGTCATGTACATACTTAATCTGTGCTACCCAATAATCCATGTATTATGGTTTATAATTAACCTACCCCTATTTTATCTTCTCTTCTGAGTTGTTTTTTTAATACATTACCATGGGTTAAATCAATGACACTTTAAGCACAAGGTCCTTATGCTCCAGAGAGATAACTGATAAGATTATCAACCATAAAATAGTAAAAAATGCCTCAAACCTGCATCAGAGGCAGATAAAGAACATAAACTTATGGATGGATTTTGGGCTTGCATTTAATTCTACCTCTATTATAAGAACAATTAGTTCTATGGCATGGCCCCGTTTGATTCCCATCCTGATGAAGAACACAGAAGATATGGATGCTGCAACAAAGCGTGGTGAAGCAATTGGATGGTGTCTATTTGGAAAAATAGTGACTGGGAATTTAAAGACTTGTTTTCAAACAAGTAATGATCCAAGTGGGATATCAATGAAGCTCCCACGAATAAAGCATACAAACATCTGTGACACAAGGAGTATAAAAGATATAATCCAAATCTGAAGGAAAGAATTGTGTCAAAGTTTAAATTGGGAAATTCTGGTTTACAGAAGGTGACGATTGACAGTGGAATTCAAAAATATATCTGCAGGGTCTACACATGCAATAAGTCTCTGGTGGTTCCCTTCTGACAATAAGGGAGGTATGGGAATAACCTGGTTATGACACAAAATATTGAAGAGATGACTATAGTAGATAGACATGATAAGTATGGCTTGAATGGTCGAAACCTTGTCATTTGGTATCCCTTTTAATAGACTGAGTTTGATCTGGTTTTATTATTTTCTGTTTGATTTTCAGGTTGGATTGTCTCTGTTGTATTTTTTTATTGTTGGTAGCATCCTTGACTCTGTTATGTATCTTCTATGTCTTTCAGTATATGAAACTCTTATTGGGGAAGTCCACAGAGATAAGTAGAATAAGGGGTCCTGTGTGGCACAGGAGGGGAGGAGTAGTAGTGGAGAGCTCATATCAAGGAAGAAAATGTTTGAAACTGATTGTGGCGACAATTGCACAACACTACTTGATATGACTGAATTATTGAATTGTTTGGTATCTGTATATCCTAATAAAATTATTGGGAGAAAAACAAATTTATTAATTTAAGTACAGACAAAAATACTAGAAGAAGTCAAGAAAACCCTACAAGAGCAAACTGACAAATAAATGAAATTAAAAGCTATATAAAAACAGCAACTATAAATCCAGATAATTAAAATGAGTTGTATTAAATAGATAAAACATTATAAGGGCAAAGGAATGCAATTAAATCATTGGATGACTAAATTAATGAGATATAAAATAAATATCTCAGAAACAATCTCTTAAAAACATAATGAGATAAAAGAACTCAAATAAGGAAAGCTACATATGTGGTACACCATAAAGATGAATATCATATGAGTGATTGGATTTGAAGAATAGGAAGGGACCCAAACAAAGCAAATTAGGGGTATCTGACCTCCAGCTTCTCGCAGGGGAAGAAATTCTTCATTAGTATTGCCTAAGAGTGATTTCTATGAGACTGTGATCAGTCATACTTCTGCCCTTCAACTATCCCTTCCGAAATACTCTCTTTTCCGTTGGGTTCTATAATTTATTGAAATGATCACATGGAACTCAGAGACAGTGCTCACAGAGGATTAGGGAATTTATTAGGGAATGAAGGCAACAGTTTACATTGTAGGTGATAAATGGTCAGCGTACAGTTCTTAAGTCAGGAGAATTTCTTCCCTGTCATGCCCACATAAAGACTCTGGCTATCAACCTCTTGACTTTGCCTCTGTGCTCTCAGACAATACTACAAAGCTCTTTTAGAGCTGCCAATAAATGCCCAAAGCACACTCCACTATAATCTTCAACCTGAAGGCACTCATTTTCAATTTCATGAAAAATCAAAACTCAGGTTCCCCAATTAAGGTGCCCCATGGTGTTCCATGTAACAAGTCAGCCTCCGGCCCCAGAGCACTCGGCATTATTTGCTTTGTGAACTGTAAAGTCCACCACTCTGTTTCAAGCTCTGAATCCTGCATCTACTGCTCTTTCAGTGTCAAAAGTGTCTCCTGGATCAAGCAGGTTCAAAACAAAAGAAACTTGAGTTCCAAAAGACATGTTCTACTCCTGGATATTCTTTTGCTTTTCTTGCCAGAAGTGAGATAATGCATAATCTCCTCTTGCTTGTGAGATACTAATTTCACAGAACGGCTATCATAATTAAGCCTTTAAAAATCACTCATAATGGAATCATGTGTTGAAATCTGTATTTTCTTCTACCTTCTTACTCAAACCCATCAGGAAAGTGAAAGTCAGGTAGTGGAAGTAACAAAAGCTTTTGTTAGAAGAGCCATATTAAATAATTCACTGCCTGGCAAGCACAGAAAAAACTTTTGAAGAGCTGTTGGAAGGAAAATTCCCTAATATTATGAAAGATGGGGAGAGATACACTGAAAAAGCTCAATGACACCCAAAAGACAATCACTGAAACTTATCCTCTTGATCAAACTTTGAAAACCAAAAACAGGGAAAGATTTCAGAAAACAGCACAGGAAAAACTGGTTATCTTCAAAGGTGAACCAGTAAGATTTTGTCCTGATTTCTCAACAGAAACCAGTTCAGTAAGAAGGCAATTAGATGATAAGTGTAATTGGGGTGGGAGGGGAACTGTCAACTGTGTTGGGCCAGGTTGACTAGAGAGGCAAATCCATTGACACTCAAATGTGTATAAGAAAGAGATCTATATTGAGGAAATGATATCAAGAAACATCCCAGTCCAGTCCAATTAAAGTGCACAAGTCCTATACTAGTTCATAAGTCCCTCTGCAGACTCATTCAGCCACAAACAATAATGCAGAATGCAGGAAGATCACAGGTTGGTAGGTGTAGAGTCATATGGGCTTAAGGTCGGTGCAAACATGGCAGGGATCCAATAGCTCTCAGCGTTACTAGCAGACTTCCAACAAGAAGGAATGAGAAGGGAAAGAGAGAAAAAAAAATTCCCAGAGTCCTCCTTATAAGAAGGCCACACCTTCAAGGAGGCATCATCAGGCTGTAAACTGACTGACAGGATGGTTTCCACCCCTATAGTTTCATCCATCTTCAGTTTGACATATAGTCATCTAACTATGGCACTAACAAAAAGTTATATAACCAACAAAGCTGTCCCTCAAATAGGTCAATAGAATTCCAGACAAATTTTAATTAAAGAAACTATTAAAGTAATTTTCAAAATGCCAGCACAATATTATAAGAAGTACTGATGGGAATTATTTGGACAGAGAAGCACCATGGAAGATAAAGTGAAATACACAAATGGAAACACCCAAAGTTTAAAGTATACAAAATAAAACAAGCCTAAGAATCTGAAAATGGGAAACCAAAGATATCAATTTATTTTAAAAATTACTACAAAATAAAACTAGGAAATAGTGTAGTTTCAGAAATTCCAAATAGAGGAAAACCACAATCAATTTCAAGATAGGACATGCTGTTTTAAAGTTAGGATCAAATAAAAATATGATCAAATAAAAATATATACATGGCAACCACAATGAGTGTTAATAAAAACTCCTCATTAAAATAAAAAGATGAAAGTCATAAAGATTTAGTAAGTACTAAAACAACAGCAGTGAAAAACTGACAAGATAAACCATTAACAAAATTAACTCAGTGCAGTAAATTATGTGAAACAAAGTAACTAGTAGCATGACAGAAAAACACAGTAAACCATGTTCTTTGTTCTTGAACTCCTTGTTAGCAGCTTTACTCTTCCCTCCCCATCCTACCCCCAGGACCACTTATTTTTTTTGCCATACCTTGCACTATCCCCAATATGACCATTCACATACAATTCTGTCTTGTTTCAAACTGATTGTGGTAGCAATTGCACATTACTATTTGATGTAATTGAACAATCAAATGTTATGATATCTGTAAGAACTCCCAATAAAATTATTAATTAATTTCCAAGGAACATAAAAATGATATTTATCAACATTACATTGAATATAAATAGATTAAATACTACTGTCAAAAGATGTAGAGTTGCAGAATACATAAGAAATAAAACCCACCAATATGCTATCTAAAGAGATGCACCTTAGACACAGTTACAAAGTCAGACTAAATAAATATCAGCATATATTTACTATCAAAATATATAAAGCTATCAGCAATAAAAAAGCAAGATTGGCAATATTAACTTCTGACAAAATAGAATTTAAAGAAAAAATACAGCATTAGTGACAAAGATGGGAGATATATAATAAAGGGTCAATTGAAAAAGACAGAGACATAATAAATGTCTATGCACCTGTGGCAGTCATGTGCTTATGTTAATTTCATGATTGAAATGTAGGGGTGGAGTCTAGCCTGTTAATCTGGAGATAGCCATTGAGTAGCCAATGAGGCCTCTATGTGGGCATGGCTTTTTCCTGAGACTTCTGGGAAATCTTGCGCTATTTCCCACGTGAAGATGAGAAGCTATCTCCTCAGTTGTTGGGAGTTAGTCTTAGAGACGATGTATCACAGAAAAGACAAGATGGCAGTGTCCGAGAAGCTGAATGAGCTGGCAAAGAGACCACATGGCTTTGCCCTGATGGAGCCAGATCTCTGAAGCTGGGACGGCCACATGGAGACCTCTTCCAGCGATGAGTTGCTTCGGCTGTTGATGGACCCTGAGCCCTAAAAGCGAGGAGCCATGTGGAGATCCCTGCCAGTGCTGGGACTCTGCACCCACTGACTTGTGACTTCGTGAGTCTATAAAGGAGACTTTATAGACTGATATCGGACATATGGGTTAATATCGGACTTATGACTTTGAACTAGACTGGGCACAAAGTCCTGTTCCTCTTGTATATAAACCTTTTCCTTATATCTATATGCGTGTACTTGAAATTTGTTCCTCTAGTCTACCCGGACTAACACATTACCTAATGAAAAACCCTCAAAGTACAATCATCTGTACTTTTACAGAATTGAGGAGAGAAATATCCAGCTCTCCAATCATAGTAGGAGACTTTAATATATTACTTTTGATGAAGCACAGAACAATTTAGAAGAAACTCTCAAAAAAGACCCTGAATAACTGAAAAATTAGCCCCTCATAAACATACAGAACATTCCTCCCAGCAGTAGCATAATAGATATTCTTTTCCAGGGTACATGGAGCACTCTCCTGAATAGTCACCAAAGTAAGCCTTAATAAAATAAAAAAATATCAAACCACTATAAAACATCTTCTCAGACCAAAGTGCTATATATTAAAATCAACAATAGGAAGATCAGCCAATAAATCAAATGAAAAAACAATAAAACTGCTGAAAACTACTAAGTAGTAGGAGAAATAAAAGTTGAAATTTTGAAAAATGCCTTCAACCTAAAAAGAATGAAAGCATAACATATCCAATCCTCTGAAATACTGGAGAAGCAATGCTGAGAGAACAATTTATAATAATAAACACACAAACCATAAAAGAAGGACCAAGCAGCACTTTATGATTATTTATTTATTTTATAATAATATGTTTTTATTATTCATTTTATTTGGAGGTCTTACAAATCTTATGACAATCTATCATTCAATTGTATTAAGCACACTTGTACATAATTTGACATTAACATTTCCAAACATTTTCTTTCTACTCGAGCCCTTGGTATCAGCTCTCACCCTCCCACCCCAGGGAATCCTTGTTCAATTATATATTATTGTTGTTATTCCTATCTTATACTGTCCATTGTCTCCCTTCACCCACGTTTCTCTTATTTGTCCCCATGTGGGGTGGGAAATACATCCAATCTTGTGGTGGGTTTTCCCTTTCCCCACCCCACACCATACCTTTACCCTCATGGTATCACTACTATTCCTGAATTCCATGTGTGCAGAGTCCTTATCTGTACCAATGTGTGTACTCTGGTCTAGCTGGATTTGTAAGGTAGAATTGGGTCCTGGGGAGGAGGAGCTTGAGGAATGGTGTCACTTTCACCAGGACTACACTGTACCCTAGGTCAAGACCAAGCAACACTAGAAAAAGGGGAGCAAGGCAAACAAAAAGCAAAACCTACAATCACCAGAAGAAACAATAGAGTTTGTTGTTATTTTTAGGTTTCAACAGCTCATTTCTGACTCATCACAACCCCATGATCAGCAGAATAAAACACTAAGAAGTCCTGTGTTCTCTTAAAAATTGTTATGTATGAGCCCATTGTTGCAATCACTAGGCCCATATTTCTCTTCAAAGATCTTCCTTACTTTTACCTGTCCTACTTCACCAAGAATGACGTCCTTCTCCAGTAGCAGGTCTCTCCAAAGGCATGTTCAAACTACCTCAAATCAAGTTCGCCAGTCTCTCTTATAAGGAGTAACTGGCTTCACTTCTTCTAAGACAGATTTGTTTATTCTACTGGCAGTCCATGGTACTTTCAATATTCCTTGCCAAAACAATTCAAATAAAGAAATAAATGAAGCACAAAACAGAAAACATTAAAAAAAATAGCAAGATGAGAAGTTGGCTCTTTGAAAAACTAATAAAATTGACAAAGCACTAGCAAATCTAAGAAAGGAAAAGAAAAGGATGCAAGTAGTACACAAAAGAAGTAAAATGGGCATATCAGAACAGAACTAACACAAGTCAAACGATAGCAAAACCATATGAAGAACTGCACTCCAAAAATTAAAAAACCCAGAAGAAATGAACAGGGTTGTTTTTAGAGGAAAAAGAAATACCTACACACATCCTAACATAGAATAAAGTAGGAAATTTGAGCAGATTCATTAAAAAGAATACATTGATGAGGTCTGTTCCTAGATGAATTGACTGTAAAAGTCTGTCAAGCATTCAGAGAACTGACCCTGATATTCATCAAATTATCCCTAAGTTTTAAAAAGAATGAGTTAGTCTCTGATTTTATGAAACAGCATAATCTTGATAAAAAAATTAGGTAAAGACATCATTATAAAGGAAGATTAGATGCCAATATCCACCACAAACATGGGCACAACGAAGTTCTCAACTAAGCTCTAGACAATCGAATCCAAAGTATGTAAGAAATAATGCACCATGACCAAGTGGAATCAATACAATGTGTGCAAGGATGGATCCACACTACAAAAATAAACAATGCAATTTGCAACATAAATTAAACAAAGGAGCCACATAATTACATTAATCTATGCAGTAAAGACATTTGACAAAATCCAACACCAAAAAAATAAGATAAGAAAAATACTTCAATATAAGTCAAAACATAGATACAAAGCCAGTGGCCTAAATTAGAGAAACTGGACATTTTTCCTTGTGGATGGGAACCAGATAAGGATGGCATGTCATATTCAATATTGTTGGAAATCATAGCCAGAGCTATAAGACAAGAAAAGGAACATAAAAACATTCACAATAAACAAATTAAAACTCTATTTGTAGATGATATAGTACTATACAATTGCTCAGCAAGAAAATTTTGGAACTATTGCAAGATTCAGCAAAGTGATAGGGTAGAAAATGTCAGCATCCGCAAATAAGCAGTATTCCTTTACTCTAACAAAGACAGGAAGATAAAATCAGGAAAACAATACCATTTATAAAGTCTTTGAAATAAGTCTCACCAGAGAAACAAAAAATAATTCTATAGAAAGAAAACTATAAAATGCTACCACAAGAAACCAAATGAGACCTATGTAGATTAAATCATAGATCATATTTACAGATATAATGGATTGAAATCTCAGAACACTTCATTATTCCCTGCTGACCCTGTACAAGGACCAGGAGGTAATCTTTCCTTTTTGACTGAGGAAAGAATTGCAACTAGGTTGTATCCTTCCACATAGTTATTCAATCTGTATGTTGACAAGATAATCCTGGAAACAGATTGCATGAAGTAAAATGTGGTATCAAGATTGGAAGAAGGCTTATAAAAAACATGTGATATGCAGATAACAAAACCCTGCTTGCTGAAAGTGCAGAGGACTTAAAGCATTAGTGATGAAGATCAATGACTACAGCCTCCAGTGTTACATTGCAACTCAGTGTAAAGAGAACCAAAATCTTCATAACTGGACCAATGGATAACAATGATAAACAAAGAAGATGAAATCCTTAACCTCTTCAATTTTTTCTCTATGGATAGATGATCTGTGACAAAGAACTGAAGCACAATAAATGGGAAAGACATCATCTCTTTTAAAAAATAATGCTTCTAATTGAATATTCATTTTCAGAAAAATGAAACTGAAAGCACATCCCACACCATATGTAAAAAGTAAACTTGAGATGGATCAAAGATCTAAAAGTAATTAAACTACAATCAATAAAAAAACTTGGGACATACTTGGGGCTTTAATACATGATCTAAATATATTGCCAAACATAACTTGAAACACAAGCAGTAGAAGACAAACTAGATGACAGAGGTTTTCCAAGTAGACGTGTTTTACTCTAAACATGTCACTGAAAGAGCTAAAAACAAACCACAGACTAGAAAACTGAAAATAACATACTGGACAAAATAACATATCTAAAACATACATAATAAATTCATATTACCAAATACATAGATCTTTCAATGAGAAAATAGTAAACCATTCAAATGTTAAAAATTGTACAGAGGGCATGAATAAATACTTAATCAAAGAAGACATTCAGTCAGTCCACCAACAAGGGCTCAAGTGGGAAGAGAGTGCTTTGAAAATGATGATGGAGGCATATGTGCAAATGCGCTTGACATACTGGATGATTGTCTGGATTGGGACAAGAGATGCAAAAGTCCCCAGTAAAAGTATTTTTAAGATGCAAATTTTAAAACTTAGATTTTATCTAATCCCCGCCCTAATGTCAAGGTTAAAAGAAAATGGGACAGAAAACAAGAAATGATTTTAAGAACTCTCCTACACTGCTGGTGGGGTTGTAGAATGGCACAATGAACACAGTATGAACAAATTCACTGCTAAGCAGGAGAACAGCAGTGGCAAAAACACCCAGCGGGCCAGATAAATGTCCTCGGCGGGCCCCATGTGGCCTGCAGGCCGTCATTTGAGGACCCCTGAGCTAGAGGGTACACATAAATTAACTTGCGTGTATAAGAAGTCAATGCATAGTCAACAAAAATGGTGATGCAGGGAAGGCAGTAAGAGAACAAGCCTTAAAGGCAACAGTGTGGTTGTTTGGTGAGATGCCATCCAGGTGGTTCCAACCCATAGCAACTGTGTCAGTCCGGGGAGACTAGAGGAACAAATTCCATAGACATGCATATCGATAAAAGGAAAGGGTTTATATACAAAAGGAATGTGACACTGAGAAGGCATTCCAGCCCAGTCCAGTTCTAGGTCATAAGTCTGATATTAACCCATATGCCCGAAATCAGTCTATAAAGTCGCCTTCTGACTCACGAAGTCACAGGTCAGTGGGTTAGAATCCCGGCACTGGCAAGGGTTTCCACATGGCTCCTTGCTTCCAGGGCTCAGGGTCCATCAACAGCAGAAGCAGCTCATCGCTGGCAGAGATCTCCATGTGGCCACCTCAGCTTCAGAGATCTGGCTCCATCAGGGCAAAGCGGTGTGGTCTCTCTGCCGGCTCCTCCAACTTCTCAGACGCTGCCATCTTGTCTGTGATTCATTGTCTCTGAGACTAACTCCCAACAACTGGGGAAGATAGTGTCTCATCTTCACGAGGGAAATATCGTGAGATTTCCCAGAAGTCTCAGGAGAAAGCCATGCCCACATAGAGGCCTCATTGGCTACTCAATGGCTATCTCCAGATTAACAGGCTATACTCCACCCCTACATTTCAATCATAAAATTAACATAAGCACATAACTGCCACAGCAACCATGTGAATAACAGAAGAGAAGTTATTGCATATTAGTGCTTTTTTCATGTCAGTCTGAAGTTCTCTCTCAGACTGCCTGGACTAAGCTCTGTTGTTGCTGTTATTGTTATGTTGTTATGGCTTTAATTTCCAATCCATAGTGACCTTATGCACAACCGAAGGAAACACTGCCTGACCCTACACTATCCTCACAATTGTTCCTATGCATAAGCCCATTGCTGCAGACCTTGTCAAGTCATCTCATTCAGGATCTTCCTCTTTTTCACTTTAGCAAGAAGGATCTTAGTAAGCAGATCTTTTTTTCTGGGATTAGTCTCTCCTGACAGTAGGCCAAAGCACACAAGATTAAGTCTTGCCATTCTTGCCTCTAGGTGTATTTTGGCCAGACTTCTTCCAAAACAGACTTGCTCGACCTTTTGGCAGTACATGGTACTTTCAATATTCTTTGACAGCACAATTCAAATGCATCAATTCTTTTTCGGTCATCCTTATTCAATGTTCAACTTTCACATGCTATTTAAAATACTATGGAACAAAAAAGGTGAATCTTGGACTTCAATGTAAGCTTCCTTCTTCCCAACATTCTAAAGAGATCTTGTGCAGCAGACTTGCCTAACATAATCCATCATTCTTCTCTTGAATTCTGTTTCCATGAGCATTGATTGTGGATCAAAGCCAGACAAATACTTGACAACTTCATTTATCACAATGTTTTCTATTGTCCCAGTTATGGGGATTTGGTTTTTCTTTCAACTGAGTTGTAATCCACATTGAAAACTATAATCTTTGCTTTTCAATCAGCAAGTGCTTCAAGTCCTCTGTACTTTCAACAAACCAGATTGGGTCAGCAGATTGTAAAGCCTTCCTTCATTCATGAGGCCACATTCTGCTTCACATAATTAACCTTCTCTGATTATTTGCTCAGCCTAGAGATAAATAAGAATAGTGAGAGGGTACAACCCTGACACACACCTTTCCCGATTTTAAACCATGCAGTGTGATCTTGTTCTGTTCATCACAACCTCTTGATCCATGCACAAGTTCCACATGAGCACAATGAAGTGTTCTAGAATTCCCATTCTTCTCAAGGTTATCTATAGTTTGCTGTGGGTTGCATAGTTGAATGCCTTGGTATAGTCGGAACACAAGTAAATATCTTTCTGTTATTCTGTACTTTCAACCAAGGTCCATCTTACATCAGCAATGACATACATAAAAATGTACATCATACATCTTCTTCTAAATGCAGCCTGAATGATCTTCAGCAATATTGTACTTCCATGCAATAATAAAGTTATTATTTTATAATTTGAGCTTCAGTTGGGTCATCTTTATTGGGAATGGGTACAACTGTGTATTTCTTCCTGTAAGTTGATCAAAGAACTCTCTTCCAAATTTCCTGGTATAGATGAGTAAATGTGTATTAGTCTGGTTCAACTAGAGGAACAAATTCATAGACACTCATGTGTATAAGAATGATCTTGACATTAAAGGGTAATTATATATTAAGAAAACATCCCACCCCAGCCCAGCTCTGATAACAGGCTGAGCCCCGGTGGCGTAGTGGTTGAGTGCAGGACTGTGGCCCACTGGGTTGGTGGTTCAAATGCAGCAGCAGCTCTCCAGGAGCAAGGTTGGGCCTCCCACTCCCACCAGAGGGCAGTGATGCCAAAAAAAAGGGGGGGAAGTGTCTGATAACAGTAAGTTCCTCTTCAGACTCACACAACACCTGCAATGATGCAGAATGTAGGAAGATCCCAAGCCAGTGGGTGAAAAGTCTTGTGGAATAATCTCAGCACTGGCAGAGGTCTCCAAGTGGCCCCGCCAATGCTAGGGCTCTATCTGTGTCAGCATAGCTCCTTGTGTCTTGTCAGCAGGAAGGCAAGCAGATAGTCTGTGTATCTGGCCTCCAGTGAGCTTCTTATCTCGTGTCACCTCCAAATAAGGTCATCAGGCAGCAAACTGATTGAGAGGCTAGACTCCACAAGTGACATCAGATTATCTAAGTACAGCAAAATGATTCTAGTGTTGATAGTTCATAGATCAGTTTTTCCTAAATTCCTGGAGCCTTGCCTTGAGCTAGTGCTTCCAGTGGATCTTGGATTTCTTTCAGGCCCATGGGTTCTTACCCATATGTCACCTCCTGAATTGGTGGGATGCTGCTTGTTTATTTGTTTGTTTTGGTATAGTGACTTTGTGAATTCTTTCCATTTTCTTTTGATACTTCATGTATCATTCAATATTTTGCCCATAGAATCTTTCACTAATTGAGGCTTGCATTTTTCTTGATTTCTTTCAGTGTAAGGTGTGCTGTTCTTCCATTTGGGTCATTGAGCTCTAGGTCGGTGCATATAATTATAGGACTTGTCTCGGTCTTCTTGAGCTGCCCTTTGACGTCATTTCTCCCCTTTGTCTTAGCTGCTCTCTAGGAAGAACTAAGTTTATATCTTTTCTGACATCTTCTTTGATAGTTTCTTTCTTTCCTATCTTTTTTTTGGGGGGAGGGCATCACTACCCACTGGTGGGGGTGGGAGGCCCAACCTTGCTCCTGGAGAGCTGCTGCTGCATTTGAACTGCCAAGTCCTGCACTCAGCCACTACTCCACCGGGGCTCAGCTCCCTCTCCTATCTTTTTAATGCTGATTTGCATAATTCATGAATGATGTTCTTGATGTCCTCCATAGCTCATACATCTTCTGTCTTTAGTGTCCAACGTGTCAAATCTGTTCTTGTGATGTTTTCAAAAATGCAGGTGGAATACATTCTAGGTTGCAGGCATATTTGACTCCTGTGGATTTCTTTTTTTTTTTTTTGGCATTGCTGTCCTCTGGTGATGGGAGTAGGAGGCCAACCCTTACTGCTGGATTTGAATCTCTAACCCAGTAGTCCTGTGCTCAACCACTACACCACTGAAGCTCAGTCGGATTCCTTTTACTTTCTTTCAGCTTCTGAAATTACCTATTAGATATATTTGATCTCTTCCATAGTAAGTCCCTGACTTGGTTTAACTGCTGATATTTAGCTTTTCCATCCTATCTTCCCACAGATGTAGTAAACTTTGTTTCTGTGTATTCCATCTGCAGAAATTCATGTGCATAGTTGTCATTTGTGTTTTTTGTCGTGTCATTTGTTTTAAAGTGTTCACTATGAACAAGTAGCTGGTCTTGCCAAATTATATCATGCAATTTCCAGCTTTAATTCTGTCACCAAGTTTATATTCCCCTTTCTCCCAAATTTTTGTATCCCAATAATCAATAACTATCAATGTATCTTAATTACATGCTTGATTAATTTCAGAGTGATGATACTGGTAGATTTCCTCAATATATTCATCACTAGATTCTGTGTTTTGCATATAAATTTGAGCAATAGTTGTACTGATTTAATTTCCTTGAAAGCAGATAGATACAGTCTTATTATAGATAGCATAATAATTTTAAAAAGTCATTGTATTGGACGCTCATGAACTTCTATCACAACCCATACACATTAATTGTGTCAAGCACATTTATACATTTGTTGCCATCATCATTCTCAAAACATGTGCTTTCTCCTTGACCCCTTGGTACCAGATTCTCATTTTCCCCCTATCTCCCTGTGCCCCCCTCCCTGATGAACCCTTGATAATCTATAAATTACTACTATTTTGTCATATATCTTTTACTGTCCAATGTCTCCCTTTATCCACTTTTCTGTTGACCATAACCCAGGGAGGAGGTTATGTGTAGATCCTTGTAACTGATTCCCCCTCTCTATATCATCCTGCCTCCACACTCCTGGTATCACCACTCTCACCACTTGTCCTGAAGGGATCAACTGTCCCAGATTTGCTGTGTGTCCAGTTCATATCTGTATTTGTATATATCCTCTGGCCTTAGTCAGATTTAGAAGGTAGACTTGGGATCATGATAGTTGGGGGGGAGGTGGGGGGAAGGGGCTGAGGGGAAAGAAGCATTTAGGATCTAGAGGAAAGTTGTATGCTTCATCATTGCTGCACTGCACCCTGACTGACTCATCTCCTCCCTGTGACCCTTATGAAAGGGGATGTCCAGTTGCCCATAGATGGGTTTTGGGTCCCCAGTCTGCACTCCACTCATTCACGATGATTTAATTGTTTTGTTCCTTGATGCCTGATTCCTGAACCTTTCCACACTTCATGATCACATAGGCTGGTGTGCTTGTTCCATGTGTGTTCTGTTGCTTCTGGGCTAGATGGCCACTTTTTAGCTTCAAGTCTTTATGACACCAGATCCTATATCTTTTGATCACTGAGCACCATCAGCTTACTTCACCACTTTTGCTTGTGCACCGATTTGTCATCAGTGATTGTGGCAGTTATGTGCTTATGTTAATTTTATGATGGAAATGTAGGGGTAGAGTCTAGCCTGTTAATCTGGAGATAGCCATTGAGTAGCCAATGAGGTCTCTATGTGGGCATGGCTTTCTCCTGAGACTTCTGGGAAATCTCATGATATTTTCCTCGTGAAGATGAGAGGCTATCTTCCCCAGTTGTTGGGAGTTAGTCTCTGAGACGATGAATCATGGACAAGACAAGCTGGTAGTGTTCGAGAAGCTGGAGGAGCCGGCAGAGAGACCACACGGCTTTGCCCTGATGGAGCCAGACCTCTGAAGCTGGGGCGACCAGATGGAGATCTCTGCCAGTGATGAGTTGCTTCTGCTGTTGATGGACCCTAAGCCATGGAGGCGAGGTGCCCTGCCAGCACTGGGATTCTGCACTCACTGACCTGTGACTTTGTGAGTCAGAAGAAGTCTTTATAGACTGATTTTGGGCATATGGGTTAATATTGGACTTATAACTTTGAACTGGACTGGCCTAGGATGCTATCTCCATGTCCCATTCCTTTTGTATATAAACCCTTTCCTTATATCGATATGTGTGTCCTTGAATTTGTTCCTCTAGTCTACCCGGACTAACACAGTGATCATATCAGGAAGGCGACCATACAATAACATGGTTTTTTGTTCTTTGATGCCTGATTCCTGTTACCTTCAGCACCTCGTGAACACACAGACTGATGTGCCTCTTCCATGTGGGCTTTGTTGCTTCTGAGCTAGATGGCCGCTTTTTTACCTTCAAGTCTTTAAGACCCTAGTTACTATATCTTTTGATAGCCAGACATCATCAACTTTCTCTACCACATTTGCTTATACACATATTTGTCTGCCGGAATTGTGTCAGGAAGGTGAGCAACATGGAATGCCAATTTAATACAACAAAGTGTTTGTGCATTGTGGAAGTACTTAAATAGAGGCCCAATGTTCATTTGATACCTTAGTACTAAACCTATAAATATATGCACCTAGGTCTATTTTCCCATCATATATAAATATATTTATATATATACATGCCTGTATTCAGACCTCTATAAATGCCCTTTGCATCCTAGTTCTTCCTCTATCTCCTTTTACTTTGCTCTTGTCCAATTATCATACTCAGCCTTCATTTGGGTTTCAGCAATTCTTCTCAATTACATTACCCTTTGTCAAGCCCTATCACACCTCCTGTACCCTCCTCACCACCAATTTTTGATCGCTTGTTGTTCCCTTGTCCTTGGGTTTGTTAATACCACTTCCTTTCTCCCACCTCTCCCTCTCCCCCTTGGAACTGTCAGTCCAGTTTTTTTCTCCTTCAGATTTTTTTCCAGCCTATTTTTTCCATTAATCATTTTATTGGGGGCTCATACAATTCCATCATGATCAATACATATGTCATTTGTATGCATACCACATTTGCACACCTGTTGCCATCATCACCCATGAAACATGCTCCCTCCACTTAGGGCCCCAGTACCAGTTCCCATAGTTCCCCTCCCTCCTTACCCTTCCTTCCCCATGAACCCTTAATAATTTACAAATTGTTACTACTTCTTCATATCATACACTGTCTGCTGTGTCCCTTCACCCACTTTCCTGCTGTCCTTACTCCAGAGAGGAGGTCATATGTAGATCCCTGCAATTGGTTCCCCCCTTCCACTACACCCTTCCTCCACCCTCCAGTATCACTACTCCAACCACTGGTCCCAAATAGATCATCTATCCTGAATTCCCCATGCTTCCTGCTCCACTGTACATCCCTTGGTCTAGCTGGATTTATACAGTAGAATTGAGATTATGATAGTGGGTGTGAGGAAGCATTTAAGAACTAGAGGAAAGTTGCAGACCCCACTGATACCACATTTTACCTTGACTAATTCATCTCCTCCCTGTAATCCCTCAGCGAGGGGAGGTTGCTTCACCTATTGATTGGCTTTGGGTCCCCAATCTGTACTGCCCCTTATTTATAATGATGTAATTTATTTCTTCGATGCCTAATACCAGATCCCCATGACAGCTCACGGTGCCATGGGCTGGTGAGTTTCATCCATGTGGGCTTTGTTGCTACTCAGCTAGATGGCTGCTTTTTTACTTTCAAACCTTTAAGACCCCAGACATTATATCTTTGATAGCTGGGCACCATCAACTTTCTTCACCACATTTGCTTATGCACACATTTGTGTTCAGTGATTGTGTCAGGAAGGTGAAAATCATGGAATGCCCATTTAATAGACCAAAATGTTCTTGCACTGAGGAAGTACTTGAGTGGAGGTCCAATGCCCTTCTGCTATCCTAATACTAACCCTAAAGTATATTTACATTGATCTATTTCCCCATCTTTTTTTTTTTTTTTTTGTGGGCATCACTGCCTCTGGTGGTCCTGGGTGCTACCCAGCCGCCGCTGGATTTGAACCGCCAAGCCTGCGGGCTGCAGTTCCGCACTCAACCACTTACGCCACCGGGGCTCAGCCTTTCCACATCTTCTTATATAAATATATTCAACTATGTACATGCCTGTATTTATACCTCTATAAATGCCCTTTACCGCCCTGTTCTTTCCTCTATTTCCTTTTACTTTCTTCTTGTCCTACTATCATGGTCAGTATTTTCTCACTGTTACATTGCTCTTGATCAGTCCCTATCAGGTCTCTCACATCAACCTTTTCATTGATTTTGAATCACTTTTTGTTCCCTTATCGCTGGGCTAGTCAACACCACCACCTTTCTCCTTCCTCCCTATCTCTCATGCCCAACACCTCCCTAAGAACCATCAGTCACATCATTTTTGTCTCCAGACTATTCGTCCAGCCTATCTTATCTAGATAGACCTGCAGAGACAACAATATATACAACAATATGTACAAAAAACACAAACAGCATAAGAAGAAGCAATAAAAAAACAATAACAACAAAGAAACCCCAATGTCCAATAGATATGTAATAAATAAAAATAATAACAAAATAAAAACCTGTAAATAGTTCAAGGAATGTTCATTGACCTCCAGGAGTGCCTCCCACCCCAGTTTAATCGGATGGGGTGCCACACCCTGGCCCCAAAGTAAATCCTTGGCAGTCCATTGGGAACTCTATGCTCTGTTGCACAACCTTAATTTTTTGCCATGGTGTGCTTGGGTTAGACAGGGTATAAACCCAACCCTGTTCCTCCATTGTTGTCCCCCATGGGCTTTGGGTCAATGAGGGAAGCCGTATTTCATAGTGGGGCTGGCCACATGATCCTCTCTGGGCATTGGCTGTTCTGAGTGGGAATATCACCCTGAAGGTTTGGTGGGCCAGAATGCACTTCATTCTCTCATCTTTCCCCTTCATTTTGTTCTAGTGTGCTCTGGTCAGGCATATCTCATTCCCCAAACTGCAGCTTCAGTGCTGACCCCAAAGCAAACTCCCCTGGGTGAGAGGTGGCTACTCACATAGTTGGTATTGGGGTTGGGGTCTCAGACCCCTTCACTGGTTTCCTGCTCCATGCTGTCATGCTGGATTCACATCCTGAAACACCCAGTTTAAATTTGGTCCCTCTTTCCCTGTGGAGATATAAACAATATGCTCCCCTTGGATAGGGTAGTATCCCATTCCCTCTTTACACATCACCATCTGCCCCCCTGCCTACCCGCCCCCCCCACCCAAGTTGGCTACCATATGTTAGCCCTGGATTTGGTCTGCCCCTGTCATACTAACTGGGCCTGCCCCCAGGAATTTCTGTATACAGTAACTTTTTCCCGATGTCCCTTTTGCATTTTTTTAAATTATGCTTACCTCAGTGGACTCATGTTGTACATGTCCTTTTGCATTTGGCTAACTTCGCTTAGCATAGTTTCCTCCAGTTCTTCCTATGTGGTGATGTGCTTCGTGTGTTCATCGCTCTGGTTGTGGTTTGTTGTTTGCCTCTTCTGCGTAGGTGCCCAATAGGGGGATTGTATCCAGCCTATCTTACCTACATAAACGTGTGGCAAATATAACATGCACAAAAACAAGACAGAGTCAAACAAAGCAACAAAAGAAAAGAAAACAACAACAACAAACCAGTGACAAAAAGACAAGCCTGTAATCTTTGAGGACTGTTTGTTGATCTTTGGGAGTATTTTCTGGGCAAGGCCTTGCTTGTCCCACATTGCTATGCTATCTTTTCAGAATCTCTAAATAGAAATCTTGATTAAGAGCAGACCTGGTACAAACTCCAAATGTACCACCAGTCAACATTTTCATCTGTTCAGGAAGTTGACAAAGTTTGTCATCCATTGACATTTCACCTTTTTTTGAAGTGAGAAAACATTCTTACACATGAGTTTTTCCACAGTGCTGTCCTTGTAAGCTGATCTCAACATCACAACGGTTTCTGTGGCATTTTATGCAAGCAGGAAACCCAGTTTCACAGTCCCTTGCTGTCTTCTTAAATTTGTCATCACACAAAGAAATGAGGTTTGAATGAAATAGCTTTTTACAAAAAAATACACAGTGACCAGAGAGAACCTTTCCAGGCAATGTCACTGAGTGTATAAACTCAGAGCAAGTTGCTCCTTGCTTACTTCAAAGAAAAAAGTCATAGTCCAAAAGCTCCACCCAGCAGGACTAGTTCTACTATCGAGGGGCATACTCGAGTAAATTATAATTCTTGAGTCATGAATATTGGTATGCTTCTATCATGTGGACATAGTTAACATCTCACTTTGATAGCTCCTTCTTTGGAAACAGGCTTTTAAGAATTTATGAGGGAATCCAGCCCCTAATACATCATCATGTGTACAGTAAGCACAATTTCCCAGCAATAATAAGTGAATAATAAGTAAAATTTACTATAAAGATTATAGTAAAGTCATAGAAAATATGAGGGATAGAAAAGAGATTGAAATAAGGGAGTTGGACATATTTCATGGTAGCATGCTCACGTCAACCACACGTGGTGGTCTGACCGGAGAGAGCAGGAGCAGGAGGAGGAGAGAGAGCAGGGGAGTGAGGAACCAGGCACCAGGGGAGAGGGCCAGAGGGGAGAGAGCTTTGTAATTGCTAACAAAGGACTATAACTCTTGGGGGGGGGGGGCATGATTACACATCACAGGAAGGGGTTGCACCATAGGTTATGCAGCAATAGAGGGGCGATCTAGAGACATACACACAATAAGAAGGGGAGCTATTGGGATCCCACATGTGACAAGAATTAAAGTGACCAGATTTTAAGCAGGACACCATTGACAGTGGGGGATGGAGTGGAGTGGTGGTGGTTCTTGATTAAAATTTGGGGCTATATGGAGCAACAAAAGTTTTCATAGAACACAAAATAGTATTGTAACATATTTATTTTAATTTTAAAATGCCACGGGACGTTGTTAAATTGTTAAAAAAAAAAAAAAGCAGGATGCCCTGTCACTTTAGACAAGATGGGCGAATCCTAGACTCATGTTGGAGACCTCACCTCTATTATCCTTGAGCTGGAGACTTCATTTAGGCAACACTTGCAGGGGAAGTGACTGATTATCCTTCCCGCAGAGAGCGAGCCCTGACTATTGTGGCAGACAAAGGCATCTTGATGACTGCAGCCTTCAGGAAGAATATCTCTAAGCATCTGACGTCTCACCAAGTGCTAGCAAAGAGTCTCTAATATTTGGGGGAGACAGAACTGGGGAATTGTCTTACTATGATCCCACAAGAATCTAGACACTACTCCATCTGGAAACTGGACCCTATCTAAGTTCTTTTCCAGACTTTGTTGGAGCAATCCTGTATTCTGTCTTCCCTTCATGTTGGTGAGCGGTGAGTATTGAGGAAGGCCAGGTCTTAATAATGAATGGCTCTTAGATTGTAGCTACTTTTAAGCACAAGCCCCCAAACCATTCCTGTAATTATGTTTTGTATCTACCTCTGGTTCACCTTAGAGACATTCTTGATAATTTATGGTAGATAATCTGATAGATCTCCTCCCGGAAGCATAAGGATCTTCTGTTTATAGTGTCATTGATTAGCCCATGGTACTAATTTTAAAACACTATTGAGGGAGGGAGATTGAACAAGTTTACATTAGCTACATAGAGAAATGCCTGGATTATCCACCTGTACAGAGTAAATTCTTATGTACTGGGTGCTATTTCTACAAACAATGGGAGTTGGCTGTCAGACAAAACTTACAATATTCACTAACAATGCTAATAACAGGTCTTCCAGAATAATACATATCTCAACACAGCAAGTAGGACACTGAGGTTGTAATTTAATATTGGTTTATCTACCAACAATTCAAAACCCCTAGTGTAACTGTCTTCTGCTTCTTCACACACTAAGTAATTTCAGTCTTTTTAAGTTTATAAATCATTTTATTGGAGGTTCCTACATATATTATAACAATCCATACATTCATTATATTAAGCAGACATTTACAAATGTTACCATCAACCATTTCAAAATACTATCTTTCTTTTTGAGTCCTTTGATAGCACTCCTCTTTATTCTGTCCCTACCCCACCTCTACCACCTCACAAACCCTTTATTATGTATTATTATCATCTATATGTATCTTACACTGTCTATTCTTTCCCTTAACCTACTATCCTGGTATTCAACCCCCTTTAAAGGAATTATTCTGCCACCATTACTATTTGTTTCCTGCCCTTCATCTCTTTCCTTTCCCCTACTTTCCTGGAATTGTTACTCACATAACTGTTTCTGAGGGTGTTTGCCTGTCCTGAATTCTGTATATTGAAAGCTCTCATAATTTCAGTCGTTGAGTCCTCAGGTTACAGGTGTGTTTGGAGTAAAGTCTAGATCACCTAGTGATGTTTCCATATTGGATCCCTCTGATATGGTTATTGGAGGCTCGTGGTGCTCTTGAAGATCCAGAATCCAATGCCCCATTTATCTATGTCACTTGGCCTGTGTCCCCAAGGGAGTGGACGGTGTACAGAAACTTAGGCTTATTAAATCGCACTATTGATGAGAATATTTTCCTTCCATTCATAAGATCTTCAGTATCTGGCAATGTTTCAAATTAATAGATAATATTTCCAGTGGGAAAATATTAATACATAATATTAATGGAGGTGGTTTCGTATATCTTCCATCTAGAAGCTGTGTTGAAACCTGTTCACTTTGGGTAACCCTGCTGGCATTTGAAATAACAGTGGGCAAAACTTTTAGCGTAACAGCAACACAAGTCATCATAGTACTTCAAATATATTAGCAAGTGGTTGTTGCAAACACAACCCAGTAAATGTGATCCACAAATAGATTCATAGATAGACATAGGTTTAATCAGGTTGAGAAGAATGGGAATATACTCATGAATATATGTACTCATGAATAAATATGTGTTTATCTATGTTTGAAGTGGATATTGTATGTGTGTATTTATCTTTTTTTGTGAATATGGTGGAATGTACAGAGATTATACATTAGATATAACCAACAAAGTGAAGGAATAAGTTACTGAGACTAGGTCCTCAGGATCATAGTCTAATGGAGCACCAAGATAAACTGGTGGATTTAATAGTTCACAAATACAATGTTCTAAATCTACTATATATTTTTGAGTAAAACCGACCCAAATATCAGCTGAGGCACCTAATGCTACTACAAAAACTGCAATAAAAAATGTGCTGAAAACTCGGCTTATACGTGAGTATATATGGTACTTTCACAGTAACTGGAGTTTTAAAATCTAGTGAGTAGCCATTTAAGATGGAACTATTGGCGTCTTGTTGCCTGGGGGACACAAAAATGAAGAAAACCCATTGAACCCAATGTACAACAGAAAATTACCTATTTTTGGTCTCCAAGTGTGAAATCTTTCCAGAAGCAGATGCCTCATTTCTTTGACTCACCCCCAGCCCTGACGTCACTGGTGGATTGGGAGCCAACTGTTTGGTTAGCGGCCAGATGTTCAACCATTTCCCTGATGGAAATGGCCCTTATTTTCATCTTGCAGGTTATCGCTTATGTTCTCCTTCTTTTGCATTTCTTTCATTTCTGTCCTTACCTGTCATATGCTTCATGTGTTTCTTTCATTGTATTCTTGAATTAGATGCTTAAGTCATTCAGTTTTTTTCCTTATTTAACTGAACCTTTAATACCATGTATAAAGAAAGCACACTTTTCTCCCTAATCATCTTTTTTTCCTTCTTTTAAAGAAAACGTATTACTGGGATTGCTTACAAGGTAGTGTAAAACTTTCCAAGGGCTTGACCTTTCTCACTGTCCTTTACCCTTGCCATGTTTCTGTCCTCATGTTTTTATTTGATCATTGTTATCACTCTATTTTCCATATTATTTAGGTTTAGAAAAGTTTTCTTTTTTTCTTTTCTTTTCTTTTTTTTTTTTGTGGGCATCACTGCTCTCCGGCGGTGGGAGTAGGAGGCCCAGTCCCACCGCTGGAACTGAACCTCCATCTCATTGGGCCGCAGTCCCGCGCACAACCACCACGCCACCGGGGCTCAGCCCAGAAAAGTTTTCTTTTCTATTCATTTTTTCCCATCATAATTTAGACTTAGTTGCATATTTAAATGAATTTAGTGTTCATATTATTTTGTGTCTATATTAAAAACAAACATGGCCACTTTTATCATTTTTAATGTAATCAGAGTATAGTGCTTTGTATCTATAACACAATTCTTTGGCATATTTCTTTATTGCTGGAAATTTGGGTTGCTTCTTTTTTTCCCCTCTTTCTTTTGTATATTAAATCACACCATTGTTTTTAGAGAACCTCTCCTGCCCTGTGGGTGGGACTGCTAAGAATGCTGGTGCCTTTTAAAATCATGAGTAATTCAAAGATCTCTTGGGTTGAAATTCAAGCACTCCTGATTCCCCCAGTAATCATGTTATACTGCCCTCCTATGGTAGTCACTTTAATGGCATGATCATGTTAATTCTCTTGTTATTTCTGACTACATTAACATTGATAGTCAGCCTACACCTAATATTCTATGAGAGATTGTAATCAAATGGTTTTCTCTATACCTTCAGGACATTTCTTCATGGTGTTCAGTATATTTCATGAACAGAAGCTCACAATCCTTTTCTCAATCATTCCTTAAAAACACAGAAATTGTACTGGAGAAAGAATCCATATCAATTTTCTAAAAATAATTTTCATGTTATACAAAAATTTTGTATCACTTCTTACTTTCATACCAAGCAGTGAGATTTTTTTCTCTGTGAATTATTATCACCAGATATTGATGATGTGAAGTGTCAGTCAATAGATGTTGTCTTTTATAGATGTATGTCTTTTATATGTTGTCTTTATGTGTGAAAACATAATTTCCTTACATGTTTTCAGTAGCAGTGGGGACAGAGTTGGAACGGATGGAGCTTTGAACTTCCTTCTGTGGAGCCCTGCAGTGGTCCGGAACACAGTAAGGCCCACCCTGAGCTGCCTCTTTTGTACTGAAATGTGCTCAAGGCAGCCAATCGCGCCTCTTGCTTCACCATGCTGACCCCAGCACTCCCCACCCATGTTCTACTATGTCCTTCTGCTATGCCATACTTTCCCTCTGCCCCATTGCCAACACCTGTCCAAGTCATTGCAATACTTACTTGGGTTATGGTAATGACCCCCTAATTAGTCTCCTGATTCTAAGATCAGCTTTTAGTTCATCCTCTGAATAGCAGGCAGAGGGGACTTTCTACTACAATGCATTGCTTGGAAGTCTTCAGTCATTCTTGTACTACAGCACAGGCATGTTCTCTGTCCTGGCTCTGGGTCTGTGCATGTACTGTGTCCCTGCCTAGAACAGTCTTCTCTCCCTTTGTTGTTTGGTTATATACAGCCTGTTCTTAGTTCCAACTTCAGAGTTACTCCGAGAGTAATCTTCCTGCATCTCTAATTTTATGGATCATGCTTTCTATAATTCTCTGCCACACTCTTGTCTCACTGTATTAGTCCTCATCAATTAGGCTCTTGGTACTCTGAAATCAAATATATCTTGCTACTGTTCGGTTCTATCAATGAATAATTATACTTGACTGTTAGCTAGTAACAGAGACTAAAGGGAATAAGATAAAATATATGATTCTCTTGTGTGTCACAGGCCAAAGGCAAGCATTATAGAACTGGTTTGGATAAAGCCAGGGCCCATTGGAGAACCAGGTTCTCTCTATCTTGCTTTGAAGATAGTTTTTTTAGACCTCAAGGTCACCTCATGGTGTTACTAAGGATGTTAGAACTAAAACCTGGACACACATGACCCACACAGGAAACAAAGAGAACAAATAGGAACTGCATAGGCATCTCTCTCCCTTTGAAGAGCTTTAATGTTCTAATAATGTCTGCTTCTATCGCATTAGCTAGAACTTAGAAACAGAGTTGTTAAATCAAGCTACAAGAAAGAGTGGGGAATGACTGTCTGAGGACTGCCGTAACAAAATACCATATACTGAGTGACTAATCAAAGAGGGATTTACTGTCTTATAGTTCTGGAAGCAAGGAATATGAATTTGGGCTCTCTCTGGAAGGTTCTAGGGCAGTGGTTCTCAACTTTGGGGTCACAACCCCTTTGGGGGTTTAATGACCCTTTCATAGGGGTTGCCCAATTCATAGCAGTAGCAAAATTACAGTGATGAAGTAGCAATGAAAATAGTTGTAACGTTGGGGGTCACCACAACATGAGGAACTGTATGAAAGGGTCGTGGCATTAAGAATTTTGAGAAAATGTTTCTAGGGAAAAAATGTTTCTCATCTCTCTCAGCTTCCAGAAGGATTAGACATTCCTTGACTTGTAGATGAAACTTCATATGGCCCTTGTAAGTCTGTCTCTCTGTATCTCCTCTCCTTTGTCATAAGGACCACTCAGATGTGACTGAATTCCTTTCTAGTCAGGATGATTTCATGTTTACGAACTACTTCTTCAAACACACTACTTTCAAATAAGTATATTTGATATAATTGGTATAGCATTTAGGTCTTCCACATATCTTTATGATGTACACAATTCAATATATAAAAATTAGGAAATAACATTTACTCAAGCAGAACTAGAATCCTGTGACCTAGAAAGAAGATGACATTTTGAAAGCAACCAGAAATCTGTACATTTTTTAGCTTGCTATCTCCAAATCAACTAACTTTTGGTTTTCAAGGGATGCTTGTTGAAAGGGTGAACTTGCTATCTATGCCCTTCCAATCAAGCAACAGACCTTGCCAAAGAGTGTGAAAAACTTGAACAGCATTTGAAATGTTTAAATACTTCCTTATACTGCTGTGCATTAGCCCGTGTATTTTGGAGTTCAGCGTGTCGAAGCAGCTTTAGCTAAGTGCACTGAGTACGGGACGTGGAACCAAAGGCTGTGATTCAGGGCCCTGCTGAGCTCCTGAGAAATCTAAGTGGCTTTGCTCCGATCACTTACCAAGCTAGAACATTTAAATGTCTTGTAAAGTAACCCTAACACCATCTCTTCTACTTAAAAAGCGTGTGAGTGGTTGGGGAAGTATGTGGAAATGCAGCTTAGTACTCAGTGGGGACCCACCCACAAGCGGCAGAGCCAGTGGTGCTTTCCAGATTTAATGTGCCTGGACCTCTTGCTAAAATGGATTCAGGAACTCAGGTGAGAAGGCAGAGACTGGGCATTTCTAAGAGCTTCCTGGTGGTGATGATCCTCCTTATAATGGAGTGATGGAGTGTTTCATGCTCATGCCACACTGTTTGCTGAATATCTGAATATTATTCCTGTGTATACATACAAAGGAGATCTGGGAGTCCTTTGGGGTTTCTAATGACAAGGCCAGCGGCTCAAACCCACCAACCACTTTGTGGGTGAAGGGTGAGTTTACCTGCTTCCTTAAAGATTTACAGTCGCAGAAATCTTAGAGGAGCTTGCTATGAGTGGGAGTCAACTGGAGGCAGGAAGCTTGGGCTTGGGGCTAGGTCTACCTTACCCAGATGCTCAGAGTTGACTGCAGCAGAGGACCCTGCTAACAGAATCTTTCTCCTGCCAAAAAGGAATATGTGGCCCCCCACCACTGCCTCTGTAAAACAGGTGGGACATCTTAGTTGTAGTTGTATATGGAGGGCCTGAAAACTCTTTGAATTATGACTGAATAGGCAACATTGGGATGTGCTCCTGAAAAATGGTTCTACTCAGATACGCATGGGGTTGTCATGAGGTGGAGTTAGCTGCACGAAGATCTGTTTTTTGTTTTACTGACAGAACTCACAATCAGTCTAGACAATTGTGAAACCCGGTCAAATGCCTGTGAGTTTGTAAGTATGTTCACCCATGCTTCTTGTTGGCAGAAGCAGTCTACAAAGAGACGAAGACTGGAAAAGAGCATTGATGAAGACATTAGAGCTGTCTTCAGATGGGCTGCCTGTCCTCACTGCTGCCTTGCTTACTTCTGCTTGCAAATGATAAAACACTTGAACTGTGGCCCAAGTTAGAAGGATCTAGAAAGACATAAGCAAATTGGTTCATTCATGGTCAAGGGCCCTGTAGGTGGTGCCAGGCCTTTTTATTAATTGGAGAAAACTCATAATACTCATGAGATTAGAGAGTAGTTGTCAAAAAAGACTCTAGTATGACACTGACTTTCCCTTGTAGAAGAAGAAATACCAGGAGTCCCGGAGGAAGCACCAGGAAAGACTTCCAGGACACTTCCCTGTCCTTTTAAGCATTCTTACCAGCTCTATTTGGCAAAAGTGTAGAAAGAGTATACATAAGCAGGGCAATTCTCAGTCTTAGCCCCACCAGAGATCCCTGGGTGGAGCCAGTGGCTGAGTGTTTGGCTACTAAATAAATGTGGTAGATTGAGTCCACACAGAAGTGCCTTAGAAGAAAGGCCTGGAGCTCTACTAAAACCACCATGGTAAGACAAGCACCAGGACCCTTTGGCACACAGTTGTGCTCAAACACACATGAGATCAATATGAGTCTCAGTCATGGATGGCAAGTGATTAGCAAAGTTGAGCCTTCCAAAGACTCCCACGGGAAGAACTATGCTGGCCCTCACTTCTTAGCTGGAGGGCCAGTCTGAGGAGACCGGCAGGGGTCCACTGTGCTCTGGGAGTGTGCCCTGGCTTTGACGATCATGCTTTGGCTTAGATGGACTATAGACTATACTGACCATCATGGATCGATCATTTAAAAAAGCAAAAAGCAAAACAAAACACAGATAGGATTAAAATAAGTACTTCAAAAGACCGAAATATTTTTAAATTTTTTTATTTAATCACTTTATTGGGGGCTCATACATTGCTTTTCACACTGCATAGTTACGTATACTGTGCTAAGCACAATCACATGCCTGCTTTCGTTAACATGCTCAAATATCCTCTTTTCGACTTGGGCCCTTGATATCAGCTTCTCATTTTTCACCCTCCATCTTTTTCCCCCACTTCCACCCCAGGCCCCCTTACTTTATAAATTAATATTGTTTTGTCATATCTTACACTGCCCGGCATTCCCCCCTGCCCACTCCTCCCAATGTCTGTCCTCCAGATAGGAGGCACTCTGTAGTTGGTTCCCCACAGTTGCCTCCCTCTCTCCACTCCACCTTCCCTCCACCCATCTGGAAACTCCACTCTCACCACTGGCCCTGAGGAATTCATCTGCCCCGGGTTCCCTGTATTTCCAGTTCTCATCTCTGCCAGTGCTCCTCCTCCAATCCAGCTGGATTTGCAAGACAGAGTTGGGACCATGATAGTTGGGGGGAGAAAGCCTTCAGGAACTAGAGGAAAGTTTATGCTTTATCCTTACCTCACTGCACCTTGACTGGCCCATCTCCTTCCCGTGACTCCCCTGGAAGGTGATGTCCAATTGCCCACAAGTGGGCCTTGGGTCCCCATCCTGTTCTCTTCCTCATTCTTATTGATGTGATTCTTGTCCTTTGATGTTTGATATCTGCTCCCTTCGACTCCTTGTGATCACACAGGTTGGTGTGCTTCTTCCATGTAGGCTTTGCTATTTCTGAGTTAGATGGCCACTTGTTCACTTTCAAGTCTTTAAGATCCCAGCTACTTTATCATTTGGTGGCTAGGTGCCATTATCTTCCTCTGCTCTGTCTGCCTCTGTACCCTTTTGTTCTCAGCGATCATGTCAGGAGGGTGGGCACATAATGATATGCTTTTTGTTCTTTTGATCTTTGATTCTTTCCACTCCTCATGGTTGCACAGGCTGGTGTGCTTCTTCTATGGTGGGCTTTGTTGCTCCATTTGGTCATCCTCAAGCCTTTAAGACCACAGGTATTATATACTTTGATAGCTGGGCACCATCAGTTATCTTCACCACTCTTGCTCATGTCCTCACTTGTCCTCAGTGATCGTCTCAGGAAGATGCATACACAATGATACGTTTTTTTTTCCCCTGTTTGATGCCTGAGACCTGATCCTTTTGACACCTCGTGGCCACACTGACTGGTGTGCTTCTTCTGTGTGGGCTTGGATACTTCTCAGCTAGTTGGCCATTTGTTTATCTTTAGGCTTTAAGACCTCAGACTCTGTGTCTTTGATATCTGGGTGCCATCAATTTTCTTCACCACATTTGCTTATGCACCTATTTGACGTTAGTGATCATATTGGGCCAGTGAACATCATGGAATATCAGATTCATAGAACAAAGTGTACTTTCATTGAGGGAGTGCCTGGGAGGAGGCCCAAGATCCAACTGCTGCTTTAGTACTAAGCCTATGACTATACGTACCTGAATTTATTCCCACCTTATGATAGATAATTATATTTACATATATACATGCCTGTGTTTAGGCCTCTACAAGTGCTCGTTGCCTTCTAGTTCCTTTGTTTATTTCCCTCTGCCTTCCTCCTGTCCCACTGCTATGCTCAGCCTTCATTTGAGTTTCAGAACTTTCTCTTTGTTACATTGCCCTTATTTTGGCCTTACCAGGCCTCCCACATCCTTCTCACCACCAATTGTGGACTCCTGGTTGTTCCCCCCATCCCTGAGTCTGTCCATGCCCCCCTTCCTCACCCTACTCCCCCGTGTCTGCCAGGAACCAATGGTCCAGTTGTTCTCTCCTCCCGACTGTTCTCCCAGCAGTGCTCCCTTCTTGATTCAGTCCATTTTGGGGGCTCAAACCATCTTGCTTCCCCACTGCGTGACCCCTAAAATGTCCTTTTTAGCTGTCTGTAGGGAGACAGTGTGACAAGCTCTGTTGTTGTTTGCCCAGTCCCCACTCCGCCTCCACTGCCCCCCCCCCCCCCCCCCCCCCCCCCCCCCCCCCCCCCCCCCCCCCCCCCCCCCCCCCCCCCCCCCCCCCCCCCCCCCCCCCCCCCCCCGTGGCTTAGGTCCCCGCAGAAGCATAGTCCTCGGAGCATCATGAGCAGGGATCAGGCCAGCATGGGGACCAGACCGACTCTTTCTCTTCCTCCATTTCCACCTGTCTCCATGAGGGGGCATGCTGACCCCTCTCCACAATCTCCTCTCTGCCACACCCACTTCCACTGAGGGAGTCAGTCTGGCTCTGGTTATGGCTGGCCTGTATCTCTCTCTTCTCATGCCTTCTTCCTTGTGTCCTCAATGTCCTCATGGTTGGGTGTTTCATGATAGGATCTGCACGCCCCCTCCAGCTTCTGTGGGGATAAGACCTGTACTCTCCCCCTGGGTGAGTTAGTGCCCTGCTCTCTCCATTATCCTTTCACTTTCAACCCCCCTTTTTCTCCCTTCCCCCTCTGTCCTTCTCCTTTACTGTGCTCCAACATGATCTCCCTGGGTTTGCTTCACCTCCTCCCCTTTCCCTAGATCTCTAACCAACTGCTGTTAGAGGGGGCTTCTCATCTATACCTACCATGTTGGCTACACTTACCTCGGGGACTCAAGCTGTATTTCTCCTTTTGTGATTGATCAGCACTGTAGAAGTGCTGACACACTATGGCCAGAAGTCCAACATTCATCAAGCACAAGCAGGAGAACATCATATAGCCCAACTCCATCCAGAAGCCAATAAACCGATACCAATTGCTTAGAAAATATGGCTGCAGGAGGAAAGCATGGCAATATTTTTGAAAATGCCTAGTAAAAATAAAATGAATGAAATAAGCACAGAGCTTTAATTAAAGTTTACTTATTATCAGTAGCCCTGGTGGTATTGTTGGGTCAACATCAAGTATATCCTACCTTAATTTAGAGACTCTCAGAAACAGATGTATTAAACACTTATGGCTAAAAATCAGAGGATTGTGGAACAATAGAAATCACATCACACATGAAGAAAAAGGCAAAAGTCATTACAAGACAAAAAAGAAAGAAGAGACCAACACGGATGTTAGGTGATACTCTGAAACTTGTAGGATGTAGAGTAAATAAAGAAAACAGAATTCATCATGACATGAAAGAGTTGAACAGGAAATTTCACAGAGATGCTTACGAGGTAAAGCATTCTGAGAAAAGTGCCAGGATCTCAATGTAAAACATGCTCAGTACATCTCCAGCAAAAACAACTGAGGAAAACACTAAGTCTCAAGTGGACCATTTAAATGATGCAGAGAGCATCAAAAAAAGATGGCAGGAATATAAAGGGTCACCTTATCAAAAAGAGTTGGTAAAATACAGAATGCTTTTGAAAGTAGATTGTTGCAAATGCAGTTAGGCTCATATTTAGTACCTGATAACCCATTTAAATTTATTCTGTTATTTGCTATTTTATGCTTTCTTTTCAATTGAGATTTTATCTGTTTTACTTTTTTATTCTGATTAGTTTTTTCTTTTTTTTCTAATGTTTTTCTGTATTTGAAATCCAAGAAAATTAAATCATTAGAGACAGTTACTGGATTAAAGGTTCATTGGGAGTATGGCAAGGGATTTGAGGGGAAGTGGGGAGTTAATAAGGATGAGTACCAGAATGAAGAAAATGTTCTAAACCTGACTGTGGTGATTGTACATTTTTTCTTTTTGTAATTTAACTACTAAATTACACGAAAAGTGAATTATGTGCTAATAAAACGTTGGAAAAAAGATGAGTTGATCAACATTCAACCATTTTAAGAGGTAGCAAATGATCAAGAACCAATGTACTAAAGCAAGAAGTCTAATCTGCATAGTTAGCAATAAAAGCAAACTGTCAAAAACTGACAAACTACAAGTTGAAATATTTCAACAAGTTGCCATATCTGTGGAAGCATTGACAAGTCTATGATGAACAATTTGGAAAACAGTTATATGTCTAAAAAACTAGAAGAAATTCATAATTGTGCCCATCCAAAAGAAAGATTACTGAACAGGATATGGATATCATTGAACAATGTCATTATTATCACGCAAGGAAAAGTTTCATAATGATAATTTACATTGACAGTTGCCAGAAATTCAAGTTGAATTCAAAAAAGGATATGGAAAGAAAGATATCATTGCTGGTGTTAGATAGATCTTGGCTGAAAGCAGAGAATACCAGAAAGTTGTTTAACATTCATTGACAATGACAAGGTACTTAACTATGTGATTATAACAATGAACAACCTTATGAAGAACAGGAATTTCAGAACACCTAATTGCCCTCACTCAGAATCTGTACATAGATTAAGAGGAAATCACTTGAATAGGGCATGGGGAGACAATAATTTGAAACCAAGAAAGGTGTATATCAAGGTGATAGCCTCCACCCATATCTGCCAATCTATATGCTGAGCAGATAATCCAAGAAATTGGAATATGTCATTAGAACTGAACTCATCTTCAATCTGAGATATGCAAACTACATGTGCTGAAAGTGAAGAGAACTCCAAGCACTTACTGATAAAGATCAGACTAAACCTTCATTATTGATTATAGCTCAGTGTAAAGAAAACACATATCCTTACAACTGGATAATATTGCTGTAAACAGAGAAAAGAATGAAACATTTAATTTTACTTGGATCTATAATCAGTTCCCATGGAAGCAGCAGTCAAGAGATAAAATTGCATATTGCATTGAGCAAATGTATTGTTTTAGGGCTCTGTGTTAAAAAACATTTACTCAGTGCCTTATCCAATTCATGGTATTTTCATTCATCTTGTACATATGTAAAAGCCAGACAATGAATAAGGATGAAAAACAAAGAAAATACACACTTGAATGATGGCACTGCAGAAGAGTGTTCAAAGTACTATGGACTACCAGCTGGGCAACAACCAAAAGACCTGTCATGGAAGAAGTACAGCCAGGATGCTCATTAGAATTGAGGCAAAATTTCTTACATATATAAGACATGTTATCAGAAGAAACAGGTCTGTAGAAAAGAACATAATTTTTGGGAAAGTAGAAAAGCCAGTGGGAAAAAACAACAGACTTCAAGAAAGTTGGCTAACACAGTGACAACAAGCTTAACAATTGACTATCTTAAAAACTGACTAGTGTTTTAGTCTATTAAACATGATGCCATTCTTGTTAATCAGATTTGCCTGTATAACACCTAAAAACAATAGCTAGTATAAAGTGCTATTGCATTGTGATGATGCTTGTTCTGTATTTGATTTGCATTTTCCTAACACCATTAGATGGTTCTTCTCTATTGCTTTGGAATAGATTTGATGGCACACTCCAACGACAGCAGTAACAGCAGTTACTTGGGCAGAGCGTCCTTTCACATGCTCATTGGCTATTTGTCCATCCTTTTTGGAGAGGGCTAGTCATTAATTTATTAACCTCTAGATGAGTTTGTCATTTTCCATTATAAATATTCTTTATAAATTCTGTATATGTAAATTTTCATTTATTCTCATGGTATGTAATATTTCCCCTACTCTTTTAGACAGTTCCTTGATGCAAACATGTGTTTAATTTTAATAGCATTCATTTTGCCTTTTATCATCTTTTGTTTCTTATGATTTGGGCATCATATTTAAGAAGCTGTTCTCAGACTCAATGTAATGAGGATTTATACAGAAGCTTTTTCCCAACAGTTCTTCCTATTGAATTTGGGTATTTGATCAATTTTTAGTTCATTTCACATATGATAAAAAGTAAGGGTCCTACTTCTTTGTTTAGCATGTGGGTAACCAGATTCCTAGTGCAATTGATAGAAGAAATGCTTCTTTCCCCACTCAGTGATCTTGGTACCCTTGTGAAAACTTGTGTGATCATATGTATATATATATATATATATATATATATATATGCATTTCTCTCTGGACTCCAGTCTTTATCATCGGTTAATATGCTTATCTGTATGCCAATGCCATACATTCTGGTTACTATAGTATTGTGACAATTTTGAAAGCATGAATCCAACAAATCCATACTTCTTTTTCAATTTTTTTCTCTTTTAGTTATTTGTTGTTGTATATGAATTTGAAAATACTTTTCCTATCTATACAAAAACAAAAAGACAACAAAATAAACCTTATTGGATTTTGATAGGGATTGCATTGAAGCTATACATCATGTTAAGGCTGTAAATATTTATAAGAGCAGAAAGCCTCATATTTCTCTTGTGGAAAGACAGTCAGGTTTTTTTCCTCTTAATTCCTGCATTACTACTCCCCGCACCTTTTTTGGAGTGTGTCATTTTGATTTTTATCTTCTTTTGTCTATATTTGTTTTTAGCTATTTACTGAGTTGTTACCTTGATGTCTCCTTCATCCTTAAGTATTCTAGTTTTTTCCAGATATACAATTTGGGCAAGTAGTTTCTTTTTTTTCTTCTGGCATACAGTAGGTATGTCATCTCACCGTGTTCAGTTCTATACTATTTCTCATAAGAAACTAGCTGTTCATTCTATTGAGGCTCCCTTATAGGTAACAAGGGTCTCTTACTGCTTCCAAGATTCCTTCTTTGTCTTTGGCTGTTAAAAATTTGATGATATTATAGGTCTCAGTGTAGATTTCTCTGATTTAATTCTGACTAGAGATCATTTACCTCCTTGAATATGTAGATCAATCACTTAGCAAATTTGTAAGACGTTAGTCACTACATGTTCAAGTATTTCTTCTGCAATTTTCTCTTTGTCTTCCCTCCTTATTGTCTTCTCATCTACATTGATTTGGTTTGCTTGAGAGTGTTTCAAAGCAACCGAGGGCTGTTCATTACACTTATTTTTTTTATCATCTTGAGACTAGTTAATTTCAATTTTCCTAATTTTCACATTCTCCAAACTCTTCCTTATGTGTTTTTATCTTTTATAGATCTTGGGATGGATTTTTCATTTCAATAGTTTATTTATTTTTAGCTTCATTATTTCTGTTCGTTCATTTTTTCCTTTATTAATAGCTTGTTTCATTTAATTTGTTCCTTGTTTTCATGAGTTTTCATTAGGTTTTTGCCTATCTTTTCCTTTAACTCTTTAAGGATACTTACTTATAAGTCAGTTTACTTGAATATCATTTTTCTACTCCATTTAATGTCTGGGCTTTCTAAGGAATGTTTTCTGAGAATTAATTTCCCCATACTTTTCTCATATATACATTGTGATTTTTGTCATTGTTATTAAACCTAGAAATTTTGATATTATTATGTTTAGCTCTGGAAATCAAGTTCTCACCCTTTTCTAAGACTTGCTGTTCTTGACAGTAGAAGGCTACAGCCATCTATTTGCTTTATGATTTTTCCAAGTCATTTTAGCAAAGGCTTCATTCCTGGTCTTGTGTAGTCACTGACATCTATATTACTTTAGCTTGTTATTTTGGGTCAATATTTTGAAAGATTGCTTGAGCCCAAATGGATAAAATGGAAGCAAAACACCAATTAATCAATTAAACAAAAACACTACTTGTCTTTTTTGATTGACTGTATTGAGACATCCTTAGTCTTCACTTAGTCTTCACTTTATTATTGACTAAGCCTGGAGACCAGTCAGTATTGAAAATTTAGAATCTTTTTAGATGTTTTTCTTTTCTTTTTGACATAAATCACTTCCTGGGTATGAAAATGGCTTTGTAAGTTCCCCAGTATACATAACTGTCTTCCTGGATTTCCCCAACAAACTTCCAGTTAGTCTATTATATATCTCAACTGTTATCTCTTGCCTCAGGCAGCTGTACATTCAAGGTAAATGAAAATATCACAAAATTTCCTACCATTGTAAAGTTTCACTTTTCTTCATTCATGTTTAGTTGTTTGCTGCAAATCTTTTACTGTTTTCTAAAGTTTTGCTAAAGTTTTGCCTGTGAGTCTCTTCTTGTTCAACTGCTTCCTACAATTCCAGGGAGTGATGGGTGTTGGAAGTTGCCTCCACTATTTGTTGGTGTCATTTGTAATTGTTTAGTTTCTGGAAAACAATACTATACATATGTCTGTACATATGTTTGCAAATTTGGGCATCATTACTTAGGTTTATTCTTAGAAATGATATAAGCACTTATATTTTAGAAAATATCAGAGAAACATCTAATTTAAATTAGGGGAATCAAGTGGATTCTCAAGGAAAGACTAAATAGGAATGGGTTAAGTGAAGAAGGTGGGTGGGAGAAAAGGATTAAGCTTCCTTGAATCATTTACATTCTTTTGTGAAATAGTCTTCCTTCCTTAGCTATAATCATGTTCTTTGTTGGGAAGTATGAAGTCAGGTGGGATGTATACACTCTTTATCTGTGGAGCAACTAGATGGTACTAAAAATAGAGGTGCTGCCACTCCTATTCAATACTGTGTTAGTTCTCTGATCTCAAAAACACATCACAGTGTCAACATAGCTTGGCATTGGTATGGTGACAAAAAAAAAAACCCAACAATGGAACAGACTTGACAACCTAGAAGTAAATCTGCCCACCCATGGCCAGCTGATTTTTTTTTACAAAATTTCAGATAAAGCCAATTAAGAGTGGGAAGACATAATCTCTTTAATACATGGTCCTTGAAAAACTAGATATCTATTTAAAGAAAAATAAAACAAGATCTATATCTTTCATCATATACAAAAATGAACTCTACATGGATCAAAGATGTAGATGTAAACCATAAAAATTTCCAACAGATATATAGGGACAAAGTTAGGGGCCTTAAAACATGGCATAATTTCACTTTCAAATATAACTCAAAAAGCAAAAGGCAATCTGGGTAGCTAGAGTCTCATATAAATGAAGCATTTAAGTGCATCAAAATGCTTCAGCAATAAAAAAAAAAAGTCTACAGACTTGAGGGTGGATGGCAATATCAAAGAACTAATCCCTAAGACTTATATGTATGCTCAATGCCTTATCTACAATAAGACAAACAATTCAATTTTTGCAAAGGTCAGAGTACATGAACAGACTTCACTCCAAAGAGCACTTTAGTTAAGAAATACGTGTAGACGTGTCCTGGATCATCAGCTGTTCACTCACTCACTGTCTCTCTCACTATCTCATAGTGACCCTGTAGGATGGGGCAGGGTTGACTGTGTAGATTTCTGAGACTATAACTTTTTACAGGAGTAGTTAGCTTCATTTTTCTCCTGAGACATCACTAGGGATTTTGAACTGCTGACCTGATGGTTAGCGGCCAAACATCCAGCCTCTATGCCATCATTAGAGATATACAAGTAAGAACAATGATATGTACCATATCCCCAAATTAATAGAAAAGTTAAACAGCAACAACAACAAAACAGAAAACAGCAAATTCTGGAGAAGGTGCAGATAAACTGGACCCTCATACTCTGCAGACTGAAATGTCAAATGGTGTAACCACTGTGGAAAACAGCATGATGCAGCCTTAAAAAAATGAAACACATGCAAAATATCCCATAGTCCCAGAAATGATCCAACAATCCCACTATCAGGTCCATATCCTAAATAAATAAGAACTGTGACATGAGCAAATACATGTATGCCATATTCATAGCAATATGATTCACAATAGCAAAATGATCTAAATGACCATCAAGGATTATTGGATAAACAAATCATGGTGCATACATACAACAGAATACTATGGAATGTCAATGAGTAATGATCAATCTTTGAAATATCTCATAACATAGGTTAATCTTAGAGGACATTAGGCTGAATGCAGTTTGCCAATTACAAAAAGACAAATGTTTATTAAAACACTACCTTAAAAATTCAAGAAAATATTTACATATATAGTCATTATTCAAAAGCTACCAGGGATAGGAGAGGAGAAATACATTGGTTCATTATTAACTATAGGGTACATGCGTACGACCATGGGTGAAGTGAAAGGCAATATACAGTAGGAGGTGAGGGTCAGCATAAAATGTCTATGGCAAAAGAACATAGTGGGAGGAGCACATGAGTTAAAGGCAACAAAGATAAAAAAGATTACAAACGTAATACTGCAGTAACAGTTATAACTAATCTATGAGCATATGTATGTATGCATGTATGTATATGCATATAGCTGAATAGGAGTTAAACAGGAAAGAGCATAGCTAGGATTGACAGAGAATATGTTACATATGTATTTACATGGGTAAAATATATATCCATGAATTTATTAGAGCAAACAGGGGCAATATTATAAAGACTTCTTACTCATAACTAAACACCTTGAAGGATCAATATACTGGGTCTTGGAAGACACACAGATCAACTGGTATCACAGTGCAAAAAGCAGTGTTATATATCCAATTTTAACATGCATTTTCTGAGAGGCCATCTCAGGTTCAACTATTGGCCTTTCTTTTTTTTTGTTAAGTTGGTTTTGCTGGAGAAACAAATCCAGTGTATGTATGAGATAGCTTTATATCAAGTGGCAAATTATATATATAGAAAACATCCTGGTCTAATCCAGGTCAAGTCCGTAAGTCTGATCCTAGTCCATAAATCCCTCTTCAGACTCACGAAGCCACATGCAATGCTGCAGAATGCAGGAAGACCACAGGCTGGTGGGGAAGATGTTGTGGGGATTCACTGGTGGTGGCCACATTACAGGGTTCCCATGGGTGTCAGGATAGCATGTCAATAAGATGGTGAAAACAGAAAGAGTGTCCAGGTTCCAAAGAGCTATTTATTTCAGTTGCACCTTCAAAAGAAGTCATCATGCTGCAACCTTATAGACAGGCTAGACTCCATTCAATAGTTCTTACAGGTGCCATGTTGTCACACACACAAAATTTATTACATTTGTCTTCATAAAATTGAATGATGAGAATAGAAGACATGTGGAAATAATTTTTCATAGGCCTGTTAGACTATGCAAATTCCAGATTCCATGACCCTGAGACTAGAAGAACTAGATGGTGCCTAGCTCCCACTATGATCCCTCTGAAAGGGATCACTATAAAAGAAGTCAACATGCTGCAATCCTGGAAGAGTAGGAGAAAAACCATGAAACAAAAACTTAAAATAATGAAACAAGGGACTGAGCCCCGCTGGCGTAGTGGTTGTGCGCGGGACTGCGGCCCACTGGGACGGAGGTTCAATTCCAGCAGTGGGGCTGGGCCCCACCACCGGAGAGCAGTGATGCCCGCCCCCCTCCCCCCCCAAAAAAAATAATGAAGCAAGACTAGACTTTCTTATCTGATAGACTAGTGGACTCTTGCTCACCAGATTATGCCCTTAAGATACCCTTTCATACTTTAAGCCACTCCCACAACTCCACTTGAAAGGCTTTGAGATGATCCATACATATTCAGAGAGGCATGTACTCTATAAGAGCCACTCAGAGAGCAGAAAGGACAGCGTTTGCCCAGAGGTAAAGCTCAGGAAAAATGCTGAGGGTGGCATAGAACCAGGCAATGTTTTATTCTGTGTGTGTAGGGTCACTGTCAACCAGAACCAACCAACAACAACAAAGCTCAGAAGGTCAGAAGGGTTAGAAAAAAAGGACAGACGAAAGTGGCCAACACAGGAGGGCAGTGGAAAGCTGGCTGTTACATTGTGAGCACTGCTGTCAATGACACGGATTGGAGATGTGGGGAAGGACAAGAAAAGCAAGTAGTCATAGCTGTAGACAAGCTTCAGATGCCTAGAGTGGCCTTGGTTAAACATGCCCTTGTGTCTCCGTATCTTGAAAAGAGCTTCAGGGAAAATGACTTTATTTGTCCCTCATTATTTTTATGTGAATAATAAAATACAAATAATTCTGGAACTGAATCCTAATAGCAATTAGAATAAACAATAAGAATTATTTCAGTTGCTTGACTATTAAGACTCTAATGAGTAAAACAGAAGTCTTACAATGAGAATTTGAACAATTCATTAGCAGGAAACATAGGTACTTTTAAAAAAACTAATGAAGTATTTAGCTAAATAAGTTAAAGCAAACAACCACAAGCAAAAGAGGGCAGAAAGGGCAGATGCCACCTCATGGCATATTCTTCACTTCAGAGGAAACACGAACTTGTGGAAATGACCTCTCACTTGACCTCACTATGCCCCTCATAGATTACAAAGCTGAGGAGAAAGTCCGAGGTGGGACTACGTGCCCAGAACCACCCAGCTAGCAGATACCCACTTCTCCCCTGCAGCCTGAGTCTTTCCACTTCTCCCCCTTGCACTACACTGTGAGCATTCTGTTGGGTCACTTTCTCTGTTGTATACCACGTTTCTGTGGGTCAGCATCAACTAGATGACCCCTAACAACAACACCCTTGTATTGCTAGAGCTCAATGCCATACTCTTTGTGGGTGTGGCAGTCTTGTGCTTAGGTTTATTTCATGATTGAGTTCTAGGGGTTAAGTCTAGCCTGTTAATCTGGAGATAGTCATTGAGTAGCCAATGAAGCCTCGCTGTGGGCATGGCTTTCTCTGATACGTCTGGGAAATTTTGCCATTTTTCCCTCATGGAGATGAGAAACTATCTCCCAGTTGTTGGGAGTTAGTCTCAGAGACAACAAACTACAGACAAGACAAGATGGCAGCATCCCAGGAGTTGAAAGGACTGGAGAAGAAGCCATACAGCTTTGCCCTGATGGAGCCAGACCTCTGAAGCTGGAGAGGCTACATGGAGATCCCTGCCAACGATGAGTTGCTTCTGCCACCACTGGTTGCTGTTGATGGACCCTGAGCCCTGGAAGTAAGAAGCCTTGGGGAGACCCCTGCCAGTGCTGGGATTCTGCACCCACTGACCTGTGACTTCATGAGTCGGAAAGAGCAACCCCCAACTCAACCAGTGCTCTTGCAATCCACCAAGCCCAATTATAATAAGGGCCACCCCTGGCACCATTTGTGCATGGCTGGGGGGTCGACCCTGCTCAAAGACAATGTCTGCTATTCTTGGAGACCTCGGGTGCTATATCACTGACTGAGTGTGGCTTCCAGAAGGCACCACCTTGGGTAAGTGAGCTGGCTCTGGGTCTCCACTGTGTTGGTGAGGCCCATCCTGAGGTGTCCAGGACTCCTCCAGCTTGGAGGGACCCTGGGAAGTTGCTGTGATTCTCCAGGCTGGCTTGGGCTATGCTCAGGGCAGGGGGTCAGTTGTGTCTGATTTCATAAACCAGGCTCTCATAAACAAAAACTTCTGTTGCCCTTTCAATAGAGCTTTAATTTCAAATTGGAGTACTAGGAAAGCTCAAATAGTTAAGCAGTTGGCCACTAACCAGTTGGTGGTTTGAATCCACTCATTGGTGTACTGGATGAAAGGTCACAACCACAAGACTGTCTGAAAAGCACAGCACTACCCTGACATCCAGGCTCACAGGCTCAGCATGGGTGGCAACTAGGCACAGGGCATCTGACCGCAGGAGCCACCTGCAGACACATACAGTGGCCCGTTATTCAGCACTGACCCCGCAGCAACATTCTGGGATGGCAAATGAGGGGAGGTAATTTCTGAGAGTAAAACGCCCAGATTTACCAATCTCAGGATAAAGTTCATGGATGTTGATATATACTTGTGTAGCCACCACCCAGATTCCAGAAGCAGGAGAGGTCTGTCACTCTTTCATCCCTTTATCCAGGCAGTTTCCTTTCCTACAGGTAACTACTGATCTGTCCATCAGTTTTGTTATAGAATTATACCAGATGCAATCTTTTCTTTCTGGCTTTTTTGTCACTCAATATACAGCTTAGGAAATTCATCCCTGCTGCTGCATGTGTCAGCAGTCCATTCCGTTTAACTCCTGAGAGTAACTGAATATGCCACGATCCCATCATTTGTTCATCTATTCACCTGGTACTAGACTTTTGAGTTATTTCCAGCTTTGGGCTATTACGATGAAAGTTGATTTGAACATTCTTACACATAATTGGGGGGAGGACCATTAAAGTTCTGCCATCAGAGTGATATTTCTGGATCACAGGATAAAGGTTTAATTTAATTTTAATTTGTCGTACTTTCCCTCAACCAATTGTTTTATCTCTTTTATCACTTTATACATAATCATGGTTTAGCTCAAATTTTGCTCATAGTCCAGTGCCAGATAATTTACAACATTTCTATTTCGCTGAGCTCCATCCAGAGCAGCTCTTTAAAAGTCATTTGATAGAAAGAAAACTCATGAATGCATCAAACAGCCTTGTGTAGTCATTAAACATTGTCCTACGTTTCTGTTGGGTGTTGAGTGCTAAAAAACAAAAGATAGCACTTTCCCAGCCAATGCAGGACAGAAGGCAGGAAGAACTAGTGGCTGAGGAGCACTGTTTCCTCTGGACCAGGGTCTGGCAACAGCTCTGGGTCCTAAGCTGGACCTGGACCAGGCATCCCCGGAGGCCTAGCCTGGGGCGTTCTTGCTGCGCAGCGGCGCCACCTCGCGTCAACCAGGCTTGCTGCTGGGCTTGCTAGGCGCCTCATTTCCTCTGGGTTTGTGAACCACCCAGTGGGTGGGCGGCAACGTTGTTAGAAACCTATGAATTATTCTCAGTACCCTTGGCTTTAAAACTACCCAGTTACGGGCTCCTGAGAGAGCATCTCTGCATCCCTGCGCCCTACCGTCAAGCTGCTTTCTCTCAGCCCTTTGGTTTCGTGGAGCCCTGAGGGTGTAGTGGGCGATGTGCTGGACTGGTAACGACAAGGTCTGCGTTTTGAACCCACCAACTGTGGGAAAAAGATGGGGCTTACAGCCTCAGAAACCCATTGGGTCGCTCTGGCTTTGGCTCGATGATAGTGACTTTTGTTTTGTTTTTGTTTTCTCCCCAAGTCCTCAATAACATCCTGACCAGCAGCAGCAGCCCAGTGCAAAACTGGGGGCAAAACGGCAACCCCACCCTTTCTCCACGCATTTATTCCCACAGGTAAGGGGAGAGCATGGAATGCCTCCCCCAACCCTGCCTGAGCTTCTCTGCCAGAACCGAATGCCATTCTAAAAGCCCTACATGAAAACCAAACCGAAGTTTCTTCTATGAAAATAGTTGAGCCAGGTTGTGGAATGTTTACTCTACAGTCCGTCAAACACTCTGAAAGGCAACTATCACTAGCCTCATCTTATAACTGGGGAATGTGAGGTTCAGGGAAGCGTAGTCCCCAATGTCACAGGCAACTTCTGGAAGAACCAGATGACAACTTCAGCACTGGATGATTTCTCCCTGTGTAACAGTTGACCACCACCCAACCTCCCGGACCCCTCCTCTTTGTCCCAAATGTAGAGCAAGAAATCATCAATGCCAGCTAACATCATATACCATACCAAAGAGAAGCAGTTCTAGCCATCATCTTGGGTGGGGGTGAGTTAATTAAATGTTTGATGATATATAGCAGGCTAATTTTTAAGTTGATCATTTTCAGAAGTCTGTGGATAGGGTTATAAATATCCAAAGGGCCCTTGGCAGAGAAAAAGATTCCCACCCCTGGTGTAGAGGGAGGTGGTCAGAAATGGACCCCAGGCCTTTTCTTTACACAGGTATGCACCATTTCCTACCATTCTTTGGTATTTTGCATAGGAGAGAAAAACAATGCTGGATTTGAGAATCTTTGGTTCCATTTTATCCCATTTTGTCACAAAGTGATAGTTATAGTGAAGCATGTAGAAATATAAAATCTTAGGTAAAGAGAGTCCTTGAGACTCATTAGTTTTTAAGCTGTGGTACAATGAAGGTATTAGCAAGAGATAGGGTTGTCCCTCTCCATGCCTGAAGGCCCCCGTACAGGAGGTTGGAAGAAAATCTGCCATGCCTTAGGCAGTTATAAAGACTACAGGGCATGCTCCAAATTTAGACACCCACCACCACCACCACCACCACCACCCCCTCCTACCCTCAGCCAGGTGGGTGATATACTTGGGCAGCAAACTAGGCTCAGATGAGCTTAGTTTAGCCAATGGGGTCAATCAACACCTTTGATCACACCTCCCAGCTGGAGGCCTCAAATAATTACAAATATCCTAAATGTCTCAAATATCTTTAAAAAGGTATTGTGAGTCTTCCGGGAACTCTAAGTTGACAAAGACAGGGCTGAACTCATGCACTGACATTGTGTCATTATTATATATTTTCTTATTAAGGAGGGTCTGTGCTATGCATTGGCTAAAAATGGCAATCTTCAGAGCCGTGGTCTTAGTGTAACACAATTTTAAAGACAGTGTTTTACATGCTAACTTGGTGGTAGCAACTAGAGTCTTAACATTTGGCATAACTATCTAAGGTCTCTCCCATCCAGAGGAGAGAAAAGAGACACACTGACACATGTTGTTTAACAGACTCCACACCTGTCAGGTTCCACAACCCGGAGACTTAACAGGGGTCCTCAAATTATGGGTTGAGGACATTTATCCAACATGTTGGGTGTTTTTGCCGCTGCTACCTGTTCTGCTTAACAGCTGACTCATCCCAGGCCCCCAGTGAATTTGTTCATAGTTTTTTGTTTGTTTTGTTAACTATAGTCCAGTCTTCCAATGGTCTGAGGGACCATGCACTGGCCCCCTGTTTAAAACGTTTGAGGACCTCTGGGACGAGAAGGTGCTCGGGTACCCATAGCAACTCTTCTGAAAAAGAATCACATCAGAAGCTTCTGGCTGGAGTAGGAGAAGGATGTGGACCAGAACTCACACTCATAAAAGAGACCAGGCTTTCTGGTCAGGAGTGGAAACGTAACTCATCTCAGCATCATCCAACCATTAAAGATCAAAAGGACAGCGTTTCACTGAGGACAACATTCAGAATGTATAGGAAAGAAGGGAGTGAGACCAACAATTGTATATGAAAGAGATTGCAATGAATGAATTGAAGCAGATACGTATCAACTGTTGAATATATAGCTATGTTCTTCTCTATAGGCCATGCCATCATTCACAGTGAACAGTTTTTAAAAATGACAACCTAAAAAAATGGCAACCTCTTTCTTCATAAATCTTGATTATTCCTATTCAGAAATGTCTATTATGTGCCTGGCAGACACATCAAAATTTTCTTTCCCAAAACCATTCAGGTAGAAGGCAATTAACATATTTACGGGGGTGCAACTAGGCAGAGTCAATTAAGGCACCTGGGCATAAAATTAAAGGGCCTTCTTCCCCCTCCCATTCTCAGATGCTGCTCTGCACTCACACAGCTCTGTGAGCGCATCCCTCCTCCATCGTGCACCCTCCCTGTGAAGGCGTGGCACATTTGTACTGGGACCCACAGAGAAGGAAATCGGAAGGCGTCCAATTGACTTCTGACTGATGAAGCATCTCTCATCAGATGATTTAGGAAACTTTTTTCACAATGAAGTCTTCATTCCATGTAGATTTCTAAATTGCTGCGCTGTGCACAGGATGGAGGTCACGATTTCCATTTTTGTGGGATTCTCAGAGGAAATGTTCCCAGGTAGTTCCAGGGAAGACGTCAGCATATACATTCAGATTCCCCATGCCCAAACTGCCTTGTTGGGGGTGGGGGGAGAGCAACTCCACCAGCACCTGTGGGCTTGCTCTCTCCCTGATGGTGTGTTCAGGCACAGCCAGGCCCTTGAGAACAAGTCTTGTCCATGTGGCAGACCCAATTGAAATAAGATACATCTAAAAATAGATAGGACTTTTATTTTAACTTTCAGCGAAACCATGCTTATGCTTTTATACGAATCTCTGAAGAAACATCTGTCCCACACATAGAATTAGGCTTGCTAGAGTTAGTAAGTAAAAATATAAAACTCCGTTCAAATTTGAATTTCCAATAGACATCTTTTTAAAGTATAGGTTTGTCTCTAATATTATTAGGGGTTCATCATACAACAAGTATCTTTTGTTAATCTGATATTCAAGGTTAATGGGTTTTCCTGAAAACCTGCCTGGAATTCTTTTTTAAAGCAATGGTATGAAATTGTAAGTATCCATGGTAATTACTATGAACAGAATCAGCCAAGGGCTTTAGTCCCTGCGCCACCAGCCACCAGTGCCTTTCAGCCTCGTAGGGTGAGCCATTTGAACCCGCCAGCTGCTCCACATGAGAAACACGAGGCAGTTGGCTTCCACTTCCAGTCCTTGGGACTCCCGGGATTGTTCTCTGCTGTGCCTCACGGGCCACTCGGAACTGGAACAACTCAGGTGGGTTTGGGTGCAGTGGGGTGTCGGTGGCCGTCCGATAGAGGTGGGGTGGTTTTTACTGGTGAAAACTAGGGCCCAAGTTTCTCTTGGAATTTAATATTTTTCTTTCAGTTCCACAAAAAAGGCCATGAATCTCAGTCATTTGAGTGCCTTTAGTAGTTTCAGCAGACATGTTCCACCTGGAGAATTCACGGTATTCATTTTAGACTATGGCAAAGCTACATTTTCTTGGCTGCATAGAGAACAGGGCTGATATAGCAGCTTGCTTGATTTGGAATTTAAATGTGGTCCAGCCTCAAAGACAAGCCTTTTATAATGTAGAGTTGTTTTCTTAAAGCTGCCTTTAAAGGGTGTTGTTCAGCGAATTACTGTCTTTGAATGCAAATTAAATTTTCTTGTAAAATAATTTGTTCAGAAGAATGAATCAGTAAAGTTTTGTAACTGAGGAGACCGCTCCCTTGGTACTTTTGATTTGAACTCAGGGCCTAGGCAAGTCTTTAGAACAAGGCAGTGCCTAAGTCTTCTTGTTGGGAATGTTCTTTGCCCCCCAGACCCACACCTCGAGGTTAGACAGGCACTAAGAAAAGAGGAAGAAACTATTCAGCCATGCTCTTTAAGAAACTCACAGTCTCCTGAAAATGACAAGTATATAGTTAGATGATTATAGTCAGTTTTGGCTTTGCTATGATGGAAGAGGTATGAGGGCTTTGGAGACCCAGTTAGAGTTCAAGGTGGGTGCAAAGTAGCTTACGGCCAACAGCTTTCAGGAGGAACTAGCTCCCTAGTAAGTGTGGCAGCCTGGGACTAAGCATGGGAGTCAGGTTAAGATATATTGATAAATTTGGAACAAAGGGGTTGGTCATTGTCTGAACAGAGAATGTGGAGGTAAACAAAGCAAGGAATTCAGAGGGGATCTGAGAGTTCTGGTTTGTTATATACCTGTGGAGCACAATTGTACATTTAGACAGGGGTTCAATGTGGCCCTTTAAAGTGGGTGTTGGTAGACCCTGACCGACACTGGGGAAAATCTGAAATGTTCATTCTTTGTGAATTTGGGAAACTTCAAGGCAGTCAATGAGCAAATATTCCCATGGTTTCTGGAAGCCAGGACACTGGCATACCAAGTGGCAGAAACACCTTGCTTTCAAAGCATCTTTCTCTTTGATTCTGTAGCACCAGAAATAGAGCATTCCAATGAAATCACAGGCTGAGTGAAGTGGTTGTCAAAAAATAGAATGGACCATGTGGTTTTTTCCAACTGGGAGGATACTACACCTGGAGAATCACACAGAACCCGAAGAATCAGTAAAACTTGGCAGAAGGGCCTCACAAATTGGACCATGTGATTGTGTGGTGCCTGCATTGCATAGCTTTTCTTTTGGTGGTTGCGGGGGGTGGGGGACTGGGGGGATGCACTAGAGGAGCTACAGATTGTATTTTACATGTCTTTGTGACTAATGTTTGCAATTACTAATAGTTGGGGACAGATCCCACTGGAACAGACGTCTCCAGGATTTTGTGATACAAAATTAGTCACGTAGATTCTCTGGCGCTTGGTGTTTTATTCAGCTGGCCCCTCCTCTGCAGAGCTGTGCAACGCTGCGTGCTCCTGCGAGTTTCCCAAGGGAGAGTGCGTACAAAGGGAAGGGGACTGGTTCCTGTTCAATGTTCAAGCAAGTGCTGTTTCTGGTCAGATGATGCAAGGACCCAAAAGAGACCTCTTTGATTAGCGTGATCGACGATGGGATGACACTTTTCCTGTATCCCAGTGCAGCTTGCAGAATATTTATTTGGCAATAGAGAAAAGGTCACCATTTTAAGGCAGTTCAGAAACCAAATGTTCCCATAATATGGCAGCTTTCTCCCGAAGCACTCACTGGTTTTGCTGCTTTGGAATCTACACTTTCTGCAAACTCACAAGCTCTTAGAAGGGACCGGTGTTGGTGTGTGTGAAGGGGGTGTGCGGGGGGCGGGAGGTGCAAAGGAGAGGAAGGAAAGACGTCTGTTAGATGGAAAACCTGAGGTCTCCAAGCAAGGGAACTATTTATACTGCAAGGGGGGTTCATTAAGAAACGAGGCTGGCGGGAGGGGATCTCTGAGCTAGGTGCGACATATGTGGAAACAGAACAGCATGTGCCTGAAGCTTGAATTGGGTTCTGTTTTCCACTATCCAATCCGTTTATTTAAGCAGCATTTGTACACCCTGGCTGTAATGAAAACCGTCTCTTTAATTAGCTCCTGCCAAATACATGGCTTTACTGCCACCTGTTGTTCAGGAAAATATCAGGGCTCCAAAGGGGCCCTGGAAGGTCATTTAAAGTCTCCCTTAGGCTTGAAAATGGTGAAGAAATCTGTGTGCAGCATAAGTTAGCAGAGGCAAGGCAAACTCAGCTTGCTCTGAGCTAACAGGGAGCTGGAGAAGCAGTATATTTCTTGACTGAGCAAGCTGCAAATTTGGTTGCTAATCAGTATTGATTTAGCATCATAGAAAGCTATGCTTCTCATTTCAATAGGAGTGAGGAAGAAAAGTATTTGAAAGGTGGAAATTGCCTTTTCAAATAAAATGGGGAACAAATCAAGTGAACCAAAGGATGTCGAGGTGAGGCTGTGTTGAACAGTACAACATTCTTCGGTATGGCAATTAAAATAAGTGGGGTGTCCTTGAAATGAATCACAGCTATGGGTCAAAGATATGGTCATCACAAGTTAATGTCAGCCGCCCACTATACGCTTTATAGATATCGTCACTACTTTTTGGTAAAACGAATGTGTCTGCTTTGTTTATGAAAGCCTGGAGGTTGGGGTTCTGCATATTAGGTTCATATATGTGGGCACAAGAGTCTTCCTCTTAATTGGTGCCCTGTGGAAGGAAAGAGGAACACACACACATTGTTCCCAAGGGTGGAAGGCCCAGCACATTCCCCTCTTACAAAACACACCAGACCTTTTTTGTGATACAAGAATACACAAATCTGTGTGTGTGTGTGTGTGTGTGTGTGCACTCTTCATGTGGGAGACCACCATTTGAAAATTCAACCACAAGACAGTGAACTGGGGGAGGGCAGGACCTGCCTTCTGGCTGCTGCCCGGGGCCAGTGCTCCTGGTGTTTGTTTGTGAGTGTGCTGGCAGCACCTGTTCCTTGCTGAGGCATTTTCTTTCCACACTCACCTGGCCTTACTCTTCCCCGGGGCTCTGGATCCCACGGTTGTGGCCTGTCCTCTGCACTGGCTCACCGATGCCACTGTGCACTCGAAGCCACATTCCAGTTTTTCTCCTTGAGGTCTCTCTTTATTGAATTTGAGAGCTCATTAATAAGTACCATTTTGTGTGGTTGGAGAAATGGAAAAAAGAATATAAGATCTTAATGAATTGGAACCAAATCATTGTCATTGAACAACAATGCAATTTGTAAACATAAGTAAAATCTACATATATCTAGAAAAGCGCTACAAAATAATGAGTAAAATGGAAAGGCAGGGAAATCCCAATTATCAGAAATCGGCTTTGTAGAAATGCTCAGACATGTGTACAAAAATATGTATCCAAGTTCATTGGCTATAGCTTTATAAAAGGAAAATTTAATTGTTTATCCATAGGGAATTGTCAAATAAATGATCAGGTACTGTTATTATAGAAGAGAAGTCATCAAATCTTTTCATAAAGGGCCAAATATTTTATGTGAGAGGATGAATCTTCCAAATACATTAAGTGAAAAAAGCAAGTCAATATTATAGTATGATCACATTGGTGCAAAATCCCTGTACAAGTAAACCAAACTTGTATGTGTAGAATTATTTTATAACAAATAATACATTTTAAAATAAAAATATTATCTTAAGAAGAATTAAGTTAAGAACACAATTCATTATTTTCTTCTTATGTAGATTACAGTCTGGAGAAGAGGGGATACCCGATTATTCAACAGTCAGACCCTACAACCTCATCGAGCATTTGAAACTCTTGGGGTTAAAGTCCACCACGTAAATCTTTGTTGTTAGACGGCTTTCTTTAGAATTTTTACATTTTTGTTTCTTGCCATACTTTTTTTACCTGTATGGTTGTGTGCTGGAGACCAGTGAGTCCTACACTTAGGGGACCCTGACTTTTCTTTTGGGGGGCCATCACTACCCTCTGGTGGTCATGGGAGCTACCCAGCCTTGCTACTGGAGAGGTGCTGCTGGATTTGAACCGCCAAGCCAGTGGGTTACAGTCAAGCACTCAACCACTACACTACCCGGGCTCAGTCTAACGCTGACTTTTCATAGGGATGCAAGGGGCTCTGTCCTCTAGACTACTGGTTCTCAACCTTCCTAATGCCACAATCCTTTAATACAGTTCCTCATGTTGTGGTGACTCCCCCAACCATAAAATTATTTTTGCTGCTACTTTATAGCTCTAATTTTGCCATTGTTATGAAATAGACAACCACTGTGAAAGGGTTGTTCAACCCTCAAAGGGGTTGTGACCTACAGCTTGAGAACTGCTGCTGTAGGGGGTGCTCCTTTAACCCTTGAGAACTTGAACTTTGTGAAGTGACATGATGTCACTCTTAAAAAGTGACTCACATTCCTATGCACATGGGCAGAGGGCTAAGGGCAGGCCCTTCAGAGGGTGAGGTTCCTCCCATGTGTGGGCATGTACCGGCCTGTGTGCCTGTTCATAGCCCCCTCACCCTCTGGGGATTTCCTGCTCTTGAATCAGAAAGCTGGTTCCAGGCTCCTGTTCTTGTGTTCCTTCTATGTGTTTTACGTGTTTTTCTGCCCTCCCCTGAAATAGCCATTTTCAGTTGTGAATTTCCCATAGCCCAGCCTGGTGGCCTTGAATGCGTTCCAGAGAGAGCTGTACTTTTTGAGACCATAATACCAGAAACTTCCCTTCCCATCATAATGATTGCTTGAATTTACAAAAGTGCTTCTGCAGCATGAATTCATTTAGCGCTGTGAACCCTCCCAAGAAACCTAACGATTCTAGCTCGGAACCAGTGGACACTATGTATCTGCTAAGAAATCCAGATACAGAACTTCTTAAGGAAAATCTGGCATCAACAAGAGAAAACAGAAAACAAGCAAACTCCTTGTCATCAGGTTGGTCCCAAAACATTGAGACCTCATAAGTTAGAGAATAGAACAGCTCCATCAAGTCCTCTTGGCTGCCATCTGTACAGAAGCAGGTCACCCACCAGTCCTGTTTTTGTGACATTCCTGGCTGAGTGTGAACTGCCAATTTTTCAGTTAGTTGAACTTGATTTGGCCATTCAGGGACTACTCAACAAGAGAATGCGATTGCAATTCATGTGGGAAAGACATTTGTATAAGCCCATATAAGCCAAGACTAGATTTTCCATGTAGTATTAATAGTAGGAATATATACAAAGAACAAATTTAAGAATATAGATTTAGTTTACCTTTTAAGTTAAACATGACATTTAGCACACAAACACACACATATATAATATATATATATAGAGAGAGTTAAGATTATGTTATTTCCAACTTTTCTGCCAAAGTTATTCAACTTCAGTTGAATTTTTCAGCATCAGTGCTGTCACCAGACTTGATACTTGCATTTTAAAAATATAGCATGGAGAAGTCTTCATTGATGACTGTGCATTTAAAAATAATAACTCAGTAATCACTAGACTACTGTGCTGTTCTGTTGAGTCACAGAGGGTGGGTGAAAGTTTGGTCCATGGGTTAAAAACTGCCATATGTTGTCTTAATCATAATTTACAATTCATTTGACCCTTAATCCTAAAATTATACACAGGAATATTCAGACTTCTATTTCCAGTTTTTAGTGTGATATAGTAATTGTTAACATTTTAACTGTATAAATTTGAACAATCCAATTTGTTTAAACTGCAACTGACCAGTTTTCTACAGTAGAAGTCTGACTAAACATACAAAATGCAAACTCACTGATATGGAGTAATTGTCAACTTATGACTACCCCATATGTTATAGAGTAGGACTGTTTCTTAATTTGTTTTTCTTGTTTTAGTCCTAAAATCTTTAGTGTAGCAGATCACCAGACCTTTCTTCTGTGGCACCACTGGGCAGGTTTGACTGTCAACCTTTATGTGGTGGCTGTCTTCCTTTAGGTGGTTGTGCAAAATCATTTGTAAGACGTCAAAGAAAAGAAAAGAATGTTTTATGTCAAGACTTCATTGCAATGGGCTTTGATTTGCACTTGCCTCTAATCTTTTGTGTATGTGTTTCCCTCTGAATTGGAATATTCTTTACCACATTTACTAATATTATTACCACCAACAAAGCTCTATTCTTGCCTAAAGGTCTAAATAACTATCTATTGTTTGTGAATAATTTCCTGAGTGTTTGCAACAGAAAAAAAATATTCCATACTGTGTGCTCCTATGTCACGCTTTACATTTAGAGTGGGCGTGAGTTGCAGGATAAATGACAATAAACTATGCCCACTATATGGAGGCTGTTGCCCACAATCTTTCTTAACAAAGGCCAGATTCTGTGCCAGCTGCCAAAAGGGTATAATACCGGTTACAGCTTAGTTCCTCCCTTGTGAAGACAAGGCAAGTTAATATAGAAGACAAAAACTGTACTACATCTTCGGAGCTTACTAAATACAGTTGACTAGATTCGCTAGATTTCATTTGAATAAATCACTAGTTCTATTGACTCAGTTGACAGAAGCTCATTGCTAAATTATCTAAATCTGACCAAAGTTACTGAGAATATATATGTGCTTTGCAGGAACACTTGTGGTTCAGTAATTAAATTCTCCCCCCTAATAGGGGAGATTCTATTTGATTCCTGATCAATGGAGTTCAGCCACCACTAGTCTGCCAGTGTTGGCTTGAACGTTGCCTGGAAGCTGAACATGTTTCTAAGGAGATTCCAGATTAAAAAAAGCCAGGAAGAATGTCTTGCAACTTTAATGGTAGTGTGATTGTTAGAGGCTTCTCTCTCTCTCTCTCTCTCTCTCTCTCTCTTTTTTGCCAATTAGGCCAATAGGAGCATAGGGTGGGATTTTGAACAGGTTGCAGCTTGATTGGCAGGTGACCAAGATAAATGAAGACTGCCAGTCTTTTATATCTCTCTTGCTCTCATGATCAGATCAGTTTGCTGTTGCTTAGCTAGTTCTCTGTCTCACTCTGTGTGCAACATTACTGGTGAGCCAAGCCAACCCATGGATGGGGATCAGTAGAGCTTGAGGTTTCTTCATGACCTGCTTTGCCATGCTGCTGGTGCTTACATACATTGCTTGAGCTTGAGGCTGGTGGATCTTGCTTGAGTTTGAGATCCCATTGGGGCCTGCTTCACTGTATCCCTGAACTACCAACTGTTGCTGACCCACCCTGCTGTGTGCTGCCTGCAAACTCTGCTTGCTGCCCTGACCTTGGACCTGGCAGCCCACATGAGCTGAAGGACTTCCAGTGTATTGGCTGGTTCATGGAAGTGAGTTGAACTAAGCTCTCTGTCCTGCTGTGTGGACTAGTTAACTGTTATAGTCTTTTTCACAGCATAAACCTATCCATATCCATATCTATAGTCCTAAATGCCCTGCTTTAATTTTTCTAGAGAACTCTGCCTAACACTGGTAGCAGAGCACAACATAACATATCATGTGCCTTACCTTGTCTTGTAGAGAATAAAAACATAAAAGGAGTTTGCCATTGGCATAATAGCAAAGATGTTGTATTAAATACTTTTCCATCTAACTTGATGCTAGGATCACTTATTAACCCCAATATGCTTTCGAATTAATTAATTGATTGATTCATTCATTCATATTTGGGAATTCTTAAGAAGAGCTACTATATTTGTGGTAGTTACCTAATCTTGTGTCAATTTGGGACTTGAGAAGATTAAGAGTGGAGGGGTAGAATCTAGTCTGTCAATTGGATCATAGATAATGATTTCTCTGTGTGGGCATGGTCTTCTGAGAATTCTGGGAATTCCTATATTTACTCCTTGGAAGTGGGAAACACTTTCTCTTGGCTCATTTCCTTAGAGACTCTCTCTCTCTGCTCACTCCCTGAGAGATACTCTACTGAGAAGACACATGATGCTATACCCTGGGAGCTGGAGAAAACATACGGACCTACCCTTTTGGAACCAGGCCTCTGGAGCCAGAGAAGCCAGGTAGAGATCCCTGCCAGCACAATCACAAGATTCACAGGGATTCACAAGACTTACCACTCACTGGCCTATGAGTTTCCTTCACTCCGCCTCATTGCAAGTTTTATGTGAGTCTGAAGAGGACTTTATTGATTGGTATCAGACATATGGGCAATAATATTGGACTTATGGACTTTATCTGAACTGGGTTGGAACGTTTTCTCAATATTCACTTGCTCTTGTGCATAAACCTCTTTCTTATATACATTTGAGTGTCTGTGAATTTGTTTCTCTAGTCTACCCAGACTAGCACAATATTTTAACTCTTCTGCATAAAGTGACATTTCCTGGCACCTAATACTGAAATAAGGTGTGTCTTGGTGTCAGAGTGTGTTGCAGGTTGACCGGCTAACTGCAAGTTTAGCAATATGAAATCCCTATCTGCTCCACAGGAACATGATGGGACTCTTTGTTTTGGAAAGATTTAACAACCTTAAAAATCTACAGGGGACCAGCGCGACGGTGTCAGTGCCTATCCAGGAGCACATAGACGTTGGCACAGACTTGCTGGCCCTTTTGAAGAGGGCAAGACCCTAAGCCAGAGCAAAACACTGTCCCAGCTCTTAACCAAGCTCCTGCCAATCACAAGTGTGCAAAGTCAGAACAGAAATAATACTAGTAAATGTATGGCCACACAAACTGCCCCCTGGGTACCATTTGGGAAAGAGAAATATTTTCTTTCTTTTCCCCCTTACAAAACAGACCCCCAAACCTTCCCACTGTTACTCTTATATCCCAATTCTCAGAAACTCTTGTGACATTAGCCAGTGGGAACTTATGGTTATGTCAACCATGTATGGAAATCCAAGTGGGCCCCAGCCAAGGGGACAGACAGACCTGGGTCTCTTTCCCACGACTTTTACACATGGTAAACTTGAAATAAAAGTCGCCTCTGGAGTCGAAAAAATCAAAAGGGGTAGTTCTACTCTATCACATAGAATGGCTATGAATCATCAGAGTTGAGTAAATGGCAATGAGCTTGAGTTTTGAATAGTGGAAGAAGAAGCCCAGGTGACACAGTGGTAAAGTACTGGTCTGCAGCAAAGTTAGTGGTTTGAACTTAGCAGCTTAGCAGGAAAGGGATGTGGTAGTCTGCTTTCATAATGATCATGTACAGGGAAGGGTTTCTACCCTGTTCTCTAAGGTCACCGTGAGTTGGAATCAACTTGATGACAATAACAGTGGAATACAATTTCAACTTCATTTACCTGAAGTCTCTATCTAGTTAACTAAAGGTTTCTGTGTTGACCTATTAAGAACTTTTCCTGAGAGAGAATTTAGCAGCTTTGGGGGATGCAAGTTTTACAACAGTGACTAAATGTTAACCAAAAGATTGGGGCTTGAGTTCACATAGAGACATCTTAGAACAAAGGCCTGGTGATCTGAAACAGCAGTCATTAAAAACCCAATGGTCATTGCTGTAGTCTGAGGCATTTGTATTCATCGTGAGTTAGAATGGACCCAACAGCAATTGCTATTTTAAAGAGGAGCTTGGTTCAGTAGGGAAGAAACGTTAGCGTGGTGGGGGAGGTGGTGAGTAAGATGGGAAAAGGTAACCGCTTTCTTCAGCAAAGGGGGGGCCTCTGCTACTGTTGCTAGGCTTTGGGGCCAGATTTTTGCATTGTTTTATGTTGAATTTATCTGTGGTCCCTCACAGACCCATTACATAATCAGCTGATAATTAAAAGCACATGGGTGCCATTTCACTGGAGGCTAATAAAATAGTTCCTTGGCAGTGCAAACAGCAATGCATTTGACCACTTGCAAATAGCTTGGTGATAAGAGACGCATCTTAAGACAGACACTGTGATCTGTTTCTGAAAGATGACAGCTTTAAAAATCCTATGGAGAAGTTCCACTCTGCAGACATGGCATCGCTGTGGGTTTCCAATATTGTAACTTTTTACAGGGGGAGGAAGCCTCATATTCATCCCAGGGAGTGGCTGATCACTTTGACTGCTGCCCGAAACAAACTTGAGCTTATCTGCTAGGCATAGTTTCATTAAGAACAGTCTTAAATGAACTTGGCTATTTTTTAGAATTCCCTGTACAGTAAATTTGGGGCTCAGATCAAGTCTTCATTAGGAATTTTATTTGACTCTAGAAAATCTCATCTCCAATCATATTCTTAATATTCTTGATAAGTGAGCCTGGATTGTTTTCTCCCTAAGGGTTTTAGTTTGGGGTTTACATTTTAGATTAAACATATTAAAGCTAATTTAGAATTTCAAATAGCTCTGGTAGCACAGTGGGCTAGGTATTGGAGCATTAATTGCAAAAATGATGGCTTCAACTCACTGCTGCCCAACAGAAAAAAGTTGAGATTATCTGCACTCTTAAACATATAGTCTCTGAAAATCTATGAAATAGTTCTGTTCCACCTGATGGGATCACTATGAATTGGAAACAACTCAATAGCAGGGACTACACATAAATTAAAATTTCAGTTATTAATTTGAAAAAATCATATCAGGTATACTGATTCTCCTTCCTGAAAACATGCGTGTTGTGTTCTATGGTAAAGAAGAATTTTTGTTCTGTTTATTCTGCTTGCAAATGTGGTCTGTCCTCCGATAGTCATTTGTATGGGTCTCCAATTCTGTGGTCTAGATTTTTATGCACCATGGTAAGGGCTGCTCTAAGGAAGTTCAGTCTTGTGAACAAAGTTCTGAGGACCTAAATACATGGCTTCCTGATGTTAAGTGCCATCACTTGACCTTTCATGTGCATATTTTAAGTGCAATTACAAAAGTTTGCAGTGGATTTTCAGGATCAACCAACAGGAGTTCCTGACCTGGGTTTTGAAAATCACAGTGAAAACTAGCAGGTTGTGGTCTGTTCTGCAGAAATCTTAAAACACACGCTGTTGTTGTGTAGGACAAACATATACTGGGAGATTCAAAAGGCTATCCATGAGGATGATACAATAGAGATAACCCCAATTGCAGACAAAACACAGATAATACTGAAAACCAGATCAAGCCCATGGTGTATCAGAATGGAAATCAAGTTACAAGGTTTTAATTCTTCAAGTCATTTTAATCTACGATAGTCACCCCTCTAATAATAGCTGTTTGGTAACTATTTTATTCCCATCCCTCAATTATTGTTAAAAGGAAATCAATGGACACGAATTATCTATGTAGAATTGACAAATGTATTTTGGGCATCCCATTGTTATTGACAGTCTTATTCAAACCAGAATCTCACAATTTAAGCTCTGATACTATTCCCTCCTTCAGTTTTATTTTTTTTAATTTTTATATTTTATACTTTAAAATCGTTGGGTTATGAGTGTTGGTATACTTCCTCCATTTGAACTTCATTGATACCTCACTTAGATGGCTACTGCTTGCTTGGAGATAAACCTTTAAGACCCTCATTACTATTCTTCTGATAGCCTAGCACCATGCAATTTCTCCATTGTGCTTTGTTACAGTACCAACGTCTTCTTTGTTTCCTCCATGAGGGTGAGCATTATGCAAGACCACTTGTCAAAGCTAATTGTTCTTAGATTGGAGCTAGGATTAAGTTTGAGTCCAAGTTCCATTTCTGAATCTATAGCTTTTTTTTAAATCTGCCTCTGGCTCTCCTTAGATCCTCCTTTGTTGATTTATGATAGAGAATCTTATTGCTTATCCCCCTGGAACCAAAAGATCTACTATTAATAGTATCATTGATCAGCTCAGGGTTCTAATTTTTAAAACACTCTTGAGAAAGGGAGATTGACCCAGTGTAGACTAGCTACATATTGTAGCATCTGATATAGTCACTGTAGAGAAGAAAGTCTTAGGAGCCTGGATGCTATTTGTACAACAATGGGACTTGGTTGTCAGACACAGTTTATGGTAATATTCACTGACAATGTCAATTACAGGTCTGTCAGAATAATACACATTTTAATGTAGCAAGTAACATATCGATGTGCTAAGACAATGTTGTTCTATCTACTGACAGTTCAGTACTCTTGGATTAACTGTCTTCTGCTTCTTCACGTGGCAGGTAGCTTCAGTCTCAAGTCTTCAGGTTACAGGTGTGTTTGAATTAGAAGGTAGTGCACCTGTGGAGTTTCCATCAGAAATCCCTCTAGTATGGCCTTTGAAACATGTTGTGCACTTTGAAGACACAGGTTCAAGGCTTCAGTGTTCCATGTGAAAAAAACTTTAATTTGGCATTAATTATGCTTTGCAGAATATAGGTAATTTTAAGGGATAATTTTCTAATGTCAAATAGGATTAATAAACATTTATTATAAGTTAAAGTTTAATAAATATTCATTATAATTTAAGTTTATATACACTGTGCTTTTGAGAGAAAGGATATATATCATGTATGTGTATATGTGTGTGTGTAGAGATAGATAACCAAAATTAAAAAAAATCCCTCACTGCCATTTAGTAGATTCTAATTGGCAGTGACCCTACCAGACAGAGTGGCACTGCCCTGTGAATTTCTTGGGCTATGCATCTTTATGGGACTAGAAAATCTCATCTCCTCATCTACATACATATTAGTCTGGGTAAGCTAGAGAAACAAATTCATGAACACGCGTATGTGTATAAGAAAAATGTTTATATATAAGAGCAGTTGAATAGAGAAAACGTCCTAGCTCAGTTCAGATCAAATTCATAAGCCTGATATTAGACCATATATTTGATACCAATCTATAAAGTCCTCTTCAGACTCACAGAACACATGTAATGATGACAAATGCAGGAAGATCACAGGTCAGTGGGTGCAAAGTCTTGTGGATGCAGTGGTGGTAGAAGCACCTCAGGGCTGCCAGTCTCCTTGTGGCTTCTCCAGCTCCAGGGTTCTAGCATAGTTCCCTGTATCTTGTCAGATAGAGCATCTCTCAGGGAGTAAGCCAAAAGAAAAGAGTGTTTTCCGCCTCCAAGGAGGAAATCCTGAGATTCCCAAAATTCTCAGGGGAAGACCATGCTCACACAGAAGACTCATTGGCTACAGCCCAATTGACAGACCTTCCATCCCTTCACTCTTAATCTTCTCAAGTCCCAAATTAACACCAAATTATGTAACTATCACAGACACATATATTATAAGTTTTCCTATTAAATGTGACCATGGACATTTTTTGCTACTTAAACAATTATATTACAAAAAATATAGAGCAACAACACTAAAACATATTACAAAGGAATTTACTTTATGTGGTAAAATTTTGGCTAAAGTTTAATAGTTTAAGTTAAGAGCTGAGCTTTAATGCTAAGTAGCTTATAATATAAGGAACTGAATTTCTGGTCATGAAAGATTTTCTTTGATTATTGGAGTTACTTTGAAGAAATAATTCATTATTTGTATAATCTTGCCTCTGGAGGTAAGATTAGCATCCATCAAATCGCATGATTTTGAAAACCTACTCTTTTTATCCTAAACATTTTTAGTTAAAATAATAGCTGTGGATTAAATCGTGCCCCTTCAGAATATTGTCCCTTTGGTGGGACCATGGGCCTCCGGTTCGCAGTTATGTAGTGGTGTATCATGGCACTTATATGCTGCTTCCTCGTGGTATGAGCTGATTGAAAAATCAGTAAGAGGATTGTCTGCAATACCCTCAATCGCATCAGAGCTCAGACTGTATGTAAGGGAGTTTCTCTGTTGTATGGTCTGCAACACCCTGCATCTTATAAGAGATAACAGGAAGAAGCAGAGATCAGAGGGACCTATTCTTCTACTCCTACCAATGAAGAAGAGCTGGGAGGAGAAAGCATGCTTTTAACCTTGTGTCGGGGCACTGTGGAGCTCCTAGGCTCGGGGTAAGATTGATTCCGTGACACTTAGGCGACAAGGGTCTTTCTCCAGAGCTGAGGGAGTGCAATCTGACATTCAGAATTTAGGTTTTTAGCCTCTAACCCACGAGAGAATATGTTTTTCTTTGTTAATGTCATCTATATGTAGTATTTCTGTGGCAGTTGTATTAGACAAGTTAGGTATTGCATCTCAATAAGGTCTTATAAACTCCAGACTATTTGAGTTTCATGAAAAGTCCACAAAATATTTTTCATTTAAAAAAACAGTAAAAGGTTTTATTAATAGATTATAGATTCCCATCAAAAAGCATTACTGATTCTCTTTTGGATTGTACAATACTGCTTGATGTGATTCAATTTTGGCATGGTATGATATCTATACTAGCTTGCAATAAAATTGTCTTTAAAAATGTGTATGCTAGTGCTTCCTCTTGCATTTTTGCATGGTATCAGACAGCAAACATATCAAATTATGTCATAAACTTTTTTAAATAGCTAACTTGGTTACAACTTTTTACATAAACCTACCAGCATAAAATCTGGTAGATTTAACTGAAAGGATTACTTCACTGACATATAATGCCATTTCAGATGTTTAGAACTTGATAATCTTGGTATATTGTACTGTCTCAAGATGATTATGCTACACTTACACTATAAAGTTCTTTGAAAACAAAACTATTCATGATGTTTAGAGATATTTTCATACAACATTCCTTCTGATTTTAAGTTGACTATATTTAACTTTTTATTGGTTCTATAATTGTTTCCCATCAGTGTTTCACTTAAAATATATTACCTATAGTCATATTAAATTATGTCATCTATAAAAACACCTTTGTTTTATGACTGGCTGAAATGCTCATCCAAAGCATTTCAGCATAACAATGGACCTGTAAAAAGGACTGAAATATTTTGAACTGGGGATCCAGTAAGCTGAACTCAAGATTTCCAAAACTTTGGTGTAGAGTGTTACGGTGTTTGCAACTTATAGCGGGTCCCAAATCACAAGGAATGGAAATTAGCTACTGAATGAGCTAAAGATTTACTGAGGGTTTATATGGGACTCTTGCTAGTGTTTTGAGGTTCTATGCTTTGGAAACCATCTTTCTCCTTTCTTTAAATTGTCTGATTAATGAATTCATTGTTTTTACCTGTTGATTTGGGCTGAGTGGAATGGGAAGTTAAATGAAAAAAGAAATATTAAGGGGAAAATAATCAAAAGATGATAGAAAATTCTCACAATAGACCAATTTTATACTCAGCATAGTGCCATTAGTCCTTGAAATAACTAGTTTTTACAGTAAAATGGCAATCAGATTGGTTGGATCTAGACACTGTAACTCCCAGGTAAGAACTTTTTGTTAATAAACTTAAGTAATTATAAGTGCTATGGCTAGAGAAGTGTTTGAAGTTGAAGCTATGGTTTTATAAAATAGAATGGTAATGATATTTCCTCCTAAGTCTCCCGAGGAATATTTTATTGTAATAGACAAAATTCCTGCGCTCCTATTAATATGCAATTCGAGATTTTACAGAATGTAGTTAAAACTGAGTCAGGAACCTGTGAGTTATGTGTTTGGCTGCTAATTGCAAGGTCAGCTGCTCAAAACCACTAGTCACTCTTCAGGAGAATGAGACTTTCTACTCCCGTAAAGTGGTAGGTACTGTCTCGGAAACCCACAGAGGCTGTTCTACCTTGTCCTGTAGAATCAGTATGAGTCAGTACTGACTGACGGGCAGTGAGTTTGGTTTGGAGTTAACTACTCATGCAAAATAAAATGACTCCAGGAACTTGATTCCTTGGTACAAAAACCATAGAGTCTTGGTTTTATGTGCTACTTCAGACAATCAGCCTAACATTGATAATATTTCAGTTTCGCATTCTAATCTGCTGCCTTGATGTCTGGCTTGTGTGGATGATGAGCAACCCACAGACTACTTCATCTAACTGTCCATTTCAACCTCAAGTCTTGTAAAAAAAAAAACTTGTACCTAAAAAAAATCAATTTTTGATCACATGATGGTCCAGAGAAACTAGTACGGCTATATTGCGCCTCTGAATGTGGTTCCTTTTAAATTTTTCTCTTCTTTTTAGGCATTGAGTTTACTTAGAGATAGTGATTCAAAAGTGTAAGAAAGCTTTAGGTTTAGGGTATATCAGTGATTGTTTTAATTGGTCTCAAGAGACAGTATCAAATGAAATGAAGGTGTAATGGTTGCAATCTGTTACCCCCTTGCTATCTATTTTAAAACTAAGCTCTCAGACAACATTAACCTTACCTTCAGTCAAGTTTTTTTGGAAAACAAATGGTTTATACATCATGACATTGCTCTGTTGTTACCTTAATTTGAAATCACAGCAGAGTATAAGAATTTATTCATATAATGGTGCTAAGAGACTATGGAAAGTTGTGAAGTTACCCTCCAAATATTACAATGCTTCGCTCGCTCCCCTTCCCACCTCCCCCCCCAACACACACAGCCAACAATCAATGTAGACTCTAATGGCCCTAAAGGACATGGATGAACTGCCCCAGTGTTTTTCCAAGCCTATACAGCCTCCTCTTTTCATTTTTATGAAGGTGTGAACCCTGGACCAGAAACTTCAGCATTACATATCCACTGAATGAGAAACTCCCGGAGGGGGGTGGTCAACAATTCCTGTTTTAACAAGTTCCCCAGGTGGTACGGTTTAACAGGTTAACATGCCTAGGATTCCCTCCAAGTGCCCAGCAATTAATTATATACTGGTTAAATCTTTATAGTACCTTTTTCAAAGGACATCCTTGAGTTTATTTATCCTCAGAAGCTCTATCTATACTTGCCTCTGTCCATAACTTGCATATATGCTTGTATCGAACAGTCAGTTCATCTGTTTCAGGATGACTTGGATAGCCTCCAGGGGTGGGGAGGAGAGGAGGAGGAGTGGATGGTGGTGGTCATGCTTGAGAGATTATAAATGGTAGTGGAAAAGAAGACACACCAAAAGGCAGAACTAACAACTAATATCTTTTGGTGTGTAAAGAAGCCCAAAGCTTCGGAGAGCTTTGTGATAGATTCATCAATACTCTAGAAAAAGCGGATGAAGCACAAAGAACTCTAGCTTTCCATCCAAATGAGCCAAAGGATCCTGTCCTGCTCTGTTCCTGACACATGGATTAAACCCTTGGCAGACACATCAGGGTCACAACCCTCTCTATTCTCTCATAAGGATGGAGAGCAGGGATGGCAGAAATACATAGTGTTGTGCTGTTCTATCCTTGAGGACTGGCTATGTTTTCTAGTTTAAGCCAGATGATGTTTTAGCATCCAGATGAGGTGACATTGTTCCAGCAACATCTGCCACATCCAGATAAGAAACTCCCCAGCTATCCCTTCAGCAAACCCCTCAATTTTCAAGGTGCTAATTTCAAAGCCAGTGAGCTAGGTTGGTAGGTAGATAGACTCTTATTTAGCTGCTGTCGAATCAACTCATGTTAATGTCTATGTAGAACAGAATTATGTGTTTCACCATTCTGCATCATCCCTACAATCACCAGGTGAAGCTCGGTTGTGACTGTCACTCCTTCTGACTCATTGGCCTTTTATTTCACCAAATATGAAACCTTCCTCTCACAATTGATCCTTCTTGATGACATCTTCAAAGTAAGCAAGTTAGACAATATTCCAGTGTGACCCATCATTTCTCATTGGCTAACATTTGGCAGTAGGTCACTAGAATTTTCTTCCTAGTCACTCTTAATCTGGAAGCTCCTATGACACCTGCCCATCAAAGGTGACCCTGCTGGCATTGGAAATACTGGTGGCATAACTTTCCTGCATCATCCCAATATAGTAATCATCACAGTATGACAAATTATGCATAGATGGTAGAATTTCAACATAGCTAACCAATAAAATCCCTGAGTGCTATGACTTCTCCCTGTTGTGTTTCCCATGAAGCATGACACTTGTCCTCATCCATAGCTGGCTCTGTGTCACCTTGTGACTTCCCACTGTGTTTTCTCCTTGTGGTCTTGCCAGTCATGCAGTGAACCACAAGAGATATTGAATGTAATAAAACTTTTCACATTTCTAGTTTGCCTGTCTTGGTCAACATTCAATCTTACTATACTTCAAACACTGCTATTACATCAAATTGAATCACATTAAAGGCCTTTTTTCCTTATACAGATCAGGAAATTAAGATCCAAAGTGAGAACGTGGTAGACAGGTGGGGGGTGGGAGCATGCTTGAGAGAAAATACTAAATGATAGTGGAAAAGACACACTAAAAGACAGATAGAAATCCCCATAGCTCTTCCACTCAATGTTGTTATATCTTGATGAATTTTTAATACCAACCACTTTACTTTTTTGTTTTCTGACACTTTAAAGATGTTTTCTGGAGATAACCTGCAATATAACCCCGTTCAAAGCAATAATTTTATCATTATGCAAAATAGCATATTATGAAGATTCCAAATTAGCAAGGTGTTGCTTATTTATAAAAATCCTGAATGTGTGAACATTCAAATATTAAAGTTATTAAAACGATGGTAATAGAAAATTGCTAGTTGAAAATTGGTGAAGTGAGAGAATGTTCATGATATATAATTATTAAATAGTTTAAAAGATATAGTCCTATCTTTTAATCCTACTTTTATAAAGTTTGTGGATTGACTCCCAAACAAAACTCACTGTTGAGTTGCATCTGACTCATAGCAATGCTAAAGGATGGAATTGAACTTCCTCTTGGGAGTTTCTGTATGGAAGCAGACTGTGTCATCTTCCTCCTTCAGAGCAGGTGGTGGGTTTGACCTGTTGACCTTGTGGTTGGCAGCTCAATGTTTTGAAACCCATTATGCCACCCTTGTTCCTTTGTATATAGATAGGGACCATGATGGCCACAGGGCCATCTTTGAAAGGTGGTGTGATAATTTAGTGATTATTTTCTTATTTCTGCCTTTTTTCTTTATTCAAAATTATACATCAAATGGGTTTTACTTTTCAACCACAGAAAAAAATCTTACACCAGCAAACCGTAGGTAGCACCATTTTCTAGGAGCCGTTCTATGAAACCCATTGCCAGAGAGTCTATTCTGATTCACAGAATCCCTTAAAGAACAGAGTGGAAATGCTCATTAGATTTCTATGACAATTAGCCTTTGAGCAGGCAGCCTCCACTTTCCCCACAGAGTACTGATGGGTTTGCACTATTGGTCATTCAGTGAGCAGAACAGTGCTATCCCACAGCACTGCCAGGATCTCTTAATTTGTTAGGATAGATGGCCCTTTATTATTTTCCTTGATTTAAGCAAGATTTTCACTGTAGAGTCAATTTTCATTGTTTGGGGCCTTGCTTATTAAAAATTAATATGATCGTAGCATTTTATTATTCTTAGTATGACAAAGGCAACTGATCGTAGCATTTTATTATTCTTAGTATGACAAAGGCAAATCCTTTATTCTTGAGAAATCTCACACTAATCATTAAATCTAAGTGACCCCACATTGTTTGGAGCAACTGTGATGTTACTCATTGTGAATAAACTCTGAACTTGAAATTATTATTGTGTTAAATGTTTTCAGTGGAGAAAGTCAGCATTAGAAGTAAGGAAAGTTGGACATTTAATAGCAGATCTATGGGATTCTGATGTTCCCAAGTGGTTTGCTAAGCCTCGTTACCTTATACTTTGGCACTAAATCATTTTATAGAAAGATGAATAGAAGTGTGATTAAGTGCCAAATGATCTAAGAAATAAAAAGGGAGCTAGTCTAATAGATATAACAAACCTGCAAAAGGTTTGGTGACAGGCTTTATGTCAACTAGACACACTTGGGTGGAACACAGTCCATCAATCAGGTCATAAGCAGATGACAACTCCTTGAAGGTGTAGTCTTTGACATTAAGACAGAGACCCTGAGCAGAGCAGAACTTGTTTTTTCCTTTCTTATGTCAGATCTGGTTCTGTGTCTGGTTTCATCAATCTGTTTAGTATCCTGCTGATCCCAGGAGCTGCTAGCAAACTGCCAACTTTGAATTTATTTGACCAACTTCAGATTCATTTACCTCTGCATCTACCATCCTGTTGCCCTCCTGCTTCTTCATCTTGCTTCCTGTTCATCAAGTTCTGCATCTGTGTGAGTCAGAAAGGCCTTCAGTTTATGTCTGTCCTACAAACTTGTGTCAGACTGTACTTGCCTACCTCTACAGCTGCGGAAGCCATTTCTTGATATAAGTCTCTCTCTCTCTCTCTCTCTGCTTCTGCGCGGCTCCTGCTGGCATCATGGTGATGAGTGGAGCTGCTCATCATAAGGATGGTGTGCAAAGCCAGCTGCCTTTCCACAGGAACCAGGCGGCACTTTCTGTTCTCATCAGCAGTCACAGTCCTGGGAGACTCACAGGGCCAGTCCTGTCCTGTCCTTTTGAGTAGCTATGAGTTGGCATAAAGTTGACTGCGGTGAGTTCGAGGTGCTTGATGTGTACGTGTAATATACATGCAAGTATCACTGATTTTGCATGTGTAGAGAACCCAACCTAACACAGTTTGATCCTAAGGCAATACATGTTGTAAGTAGTCAAGCTAGCAATTTTATTATCTAAACAATCATGCCATGGTTGATTGAATTGATCAAAATTTTCTTTACCAAGCATAGTCTACTATTTTAAGCACTTTTCTTCTGAGAGAAAGCTCGGGTTAACTTCAGATACTTTTCACGGGAAGAAGAATGTCAAACAGTTTGGAAAAATGTGCTGAAATCATGTAGGAGGGCCTGAGACACAGTGTGAATATAAATAAGGGACTGTGGTTATCTAACAGGTTTTCAGAAGACATCTGTGGTGAAATCCCCTGGGGTGAATCAAACAAAGATCACTGGATTCCTATATTAATGGGTTTGTGTAGGTGGGAGTGGCGTGGCAGGGAGAAAACTCCCAAATCCAAGGCATTAAAAAGAAATCATGTGTTTTACTGTGTTGACTTAATGCCTACTCATGGCAGGCTTATGTACGACAGAATGAAATGCTGTTCAGTGCTGTGTCATCCTCACAACTACGGGCACATCTGGACCACTGTGAAAGCTATCGTGACAATCATTGTCCCCGAGTTTTGCCCATGCTCGTCCTGGCCCTCTACTCTACCTTCCTGTATAAGACCAAAGAGTTGGCTTGTTCATGAAAAGTCAGGTCATTTCAGCCCTCACTGATTCAAGGACTCCTTTTCATATAGTAGGTCTGTGTTGTATAGTAAAGTCCCAAACGACACCTACGACAATGGAGTCCCTTCAGATTCATAGGGACCCAATGGGACAGTCGAGAACTATCCCCTGTGGGCTTTTAAGACTCAACATATGAGGCAATCAAAATCCCCATCCTTCTCCTGATCAACATGTAGGTACATTTAATACAAAGATCTAGAAATCAAGCATAATTGTACAAAGACCTATAGAGTTTTCCCCAAATTCAAAATGACTAGTAAAATTGGCCAACTATAATTTTTTAATGGGAAGTTTTTCATAATAAGAGAATAGGGCAAACTCTAACTATACAATTGAGTGAATACTTACAATATGAGAATTTGGTTAAATAATTCTATATGTTTATAATATGTAGGACAATGGAAATTTATTGGTTTTCTATTGCATTTAAATGTACAAAAAGGCTTGTTAGACATATTAAAGGCTTAGAACTTAACACATTAAAGTCCAGATATTTTAAAATCAAGAAGTTACAAATCGAGCAACCAAATCAATATTGGGTTGGGGAAGTAGTGGAGATCCACAACCCATCTGCAAGTTAACACATTAAAGACTGAATAAACTCAGGATTCGTTCACAATGTGTAAATTTATGAAATAGTTAAACATGAAAGAAGCTGATCTTGTCATTACAGGACATATTGCAGATGGCCAATGTGTGCTTCTGTCCTTACAGTTCTGATGGAGGAAATATATTAGAGGAGAGTCTGCTCCACAAATTAGCATTTTTATCTTAGGGGATTAAAGTGAGAGTGGTAAGCAGCTTCCATCTTTCTTTTAAATCATTTTATGGGAGCTCGAAAATCTCTTATTGCAATCCATACATACATCCTTTGTGTCAATCACATTTTTACATTTGCTGCCATCATTATTTTCAAAACATTTTCTTTCTATCTGAGCCCTTGGTATCAGCTCCTTATTCTCCCCACCCCATCCTACATTTCAGACCCTCCCTCCCTCATGAACCCTTGATAATTTATAAATTATCATTATTTTTTCATGTCTTACACTGATTGATGTTTCCCTTCACCCACTTTTCTGTTGTCCATCCTCCTGGGAGGGAATTCTATATAATTCATTGTGATCGGTGTCACCTTTCATTCCCCACCTTACTCTTCTCCCTGATATCACTACTCTCAATATTGGTCCTGAGGACTTTATCTGTCTTGGGTTTCCTGTATTTCTAGTTATTATCTGTACCCTGGTACATGCTCTGTTCTAGGCAGATTTATAAGGTAGAATTGGGGTCATAATAATGAGAAGGGGGGGGAGGAAGCATTAAATAACTAGAGGGAAGTTATATGTTTCAAAGATGCTGTACTGCTCACTGACTGGCTTGTCTCTTTCTCATGACCCTTCAGTAAGGGGATGTCCACATGTCTATCGATGGGGCTCCACTCTGCACTCCCCCTCATTCACAATGATATTTTTTTTCCTTCTGGGTCTTTGCTGCCTGATACCTGACCCCATCGACACCTCATGATCCCATAGGCTTGTGTGCCTCTACCTTGTGGACTTTGTTGCTTCTCAGCAAGATGGTCACTTGCTTACCTTCAAGTCTTTAACAGCTTTCATGTCAGCTTTGATCCATTGTGAATGACTTCTTAGAACACAGTGTTAGAAAATGTTCTAAAGTTGTACCTGGAGGAATAGAGAATGAGGAAATAAAATGATTAGCATGGTCTGTTGCTGATAGAGGAGTCCTTGTGTATTGCAAATAGTTAACACCCTTGACTGGAAATTGAAAGTTGGAAGTTTGAGTGCACCTAGATGCACCTTCAAAGAAGAACCTAGTAATCTACTACTGATAAACCAGCTCTTGAAGCCCCTGTGGAACACAGTTCTTTTTTGACACACATAATCTTACCATGCGTTGAAGTAAACTTGACAGCCTCTGTTACAGGCAGGAGTTTGGAAAGTTGCCTGATAATTTTATTTACTTGTTTGTAACAGGAAGATGAAACCTTTAAAAGAAAGTGAGAATGCCATATCCTACAAGAGCACATAAATGTCACCATTTTGATTGGGAAAGGTTTGCTGTGGGCAGGGCTAAAGGATCCAGCAAAGTTTTACCAACCAATAATGAGAGAAAAAAACCCACTGGGTTATTATGTCATCGCTTCTTGAATTTTGTTTAATTTTTGCAGTGAAAATGGTGAGAGTAGTTAGTTGTTGTTAGGTGCCTTTAAGTTGGTTCCAACTCTTAACAACTATATGTGCAAAACAACGAAAAACTGCCCGGCCTGTTCATCCTCATAACTGTGGTTGTTTTTCAAGTGTTATTTCTATTAATTAGTTTTAATGCATATATCAAAGCACTCCAAAGTTCAATCACATCCAGCATGCTGGCTACCACAGTCACTTTCCAACCCCTCAAGCACCTCTGTGTCCTCCCTTTCCCCAAATCCTTATTCTACTTGCTGACTGTGGCAGTTATGTGCTTATGTTAATTTTATGATTGAAATGAAGGGGTGGAGTCTAGCATGTTAATCTGGAGATAGCCATTGAGTAGCCAATGAGGCCTCTATGTGGGCATGGCTTTTTCCTGAGACTACTGGGAAATCTCGCGATATTTCCCCGTGAAGATAAGAAGCTCTCTCCCCAGTTGTTAGGAGTTAGTTATCAGAGACAATTAATCAAGGACAAGACAAGATGGCAGTGTCCAAGAAGCTGGAGGAGATGGCAGAGAGACCACACAGCTTTGCCCTGATGGAGCCAGACCTGTGAAGTCGGGACGGCCACATGGAGACCTCTGCCAGTGATGAGTTGCTTCTGCTGTTGATGAACCCTGAGCCCTGGAAACAAGGAGCCATGTGGAGACCCCTGCCAGCGCTGGGATTCTGCACGCACTGACCTGTGGCTTCGTGAGTCAGAAGGACACTTTATAGACTGATTTCGGGCATATGGGTTAATTTCGGACTTATGACTTTGAACTGGACTGAGCTCAATGTCCTGTTCCTCTTGTATATAAACCTGTTCCTTCTATCTATATGCATGTCTGTGAAATTTGTTCCTCTAGTCTACCTGGACTAATGCACTAATTCTAGCTTCATTAGTCCTGGTTTCCAGGCACCAAAAGATGGAAAAACATAAAACTGAACTTCAAGAGGGTGACCACCAGTGACGTGACACTCTTGAGAGATCCCCTACAAAACAACTCCTGAATATATAAGATTTTGGAAGCAAAAGCAGGTCCACCATGTCTCCTAGAGAAGATTTAATAACAAGTTTTGACTGTTCAAGTGAGACTTATGCCTTTGACTTTCTCTACTCAACTCACCAATGCAAAGCAGTGACCACTTTCCTCTTATGCCTTATTTGTGGATAGAGGTAGCTAACCAGGGGCTTATTTTCTGTATAATTCAGCCAGTTAATCTTGGATTCCCACTGTCATCAATAGCCTTATGCAAAACATATTCTCAAATTTTAGGCTCTAATACTAATCCCCCCCACCTTCAACTTTATATGGATTATATGCTTCACCATCCTTCGGTGACTGATGATGATGTGCTTCTTCCATGTGGACTTAGCTTGACGTCTTACTTAGATGACTGCTTATTTGGACACAAGTCTTTAAGACCCAAGATTCAATTTTATCTGACAGCTGGGAACCATCTCATTTCTTCACCGCGTTTCACTATAGTTCCCTTCTCTTCCATGTTTCTCTTCTGGAGGTGAGTATCAAGCAGAGGAAGGATGTAAGAATGAGTTGTTCTTAAGTAGGAGCTAGGATTCATTTGAGCCTCAAGGCCATTCCTGGATCTATATTTGTTTGTTTGGTCTTTCAACTTATTCTTACTTGGGAATTAGCCCTAGTGTCATGTCACTGCATTGTTCAATCTTGTCAAGCTGAATTGTACCTCTGAGTCCATAATAAGTAGCCAAACGTCTCATTTCTTCCTGGGTACCTTGACATCATCTCCCTTTTATCACCACCCCCACCCCTCCTCAATGTCCTCTCCCTGAAACCCTTGTTCTCTTAGCTATCCCTATAGTTTCATGAATCTTGTGATCATTTATGGAAAACCAGAAAAACTTATTCCACAGATTCTGAAGAGTAATCTCCCACTTCATAGCTCCACTGCTATATTATCTGATATGAACAAACAAAAACCAAATACATCAGAATGATTATCACAGTTTTTCCAGAATAATACATATCTTAATATAACACATAGGGTATTTATGTAGCAATACCTCTTTATCTGCCTATCAACAATGCTCCAAAATTGGTACAGTTGTCTTCTGCTACATTAGACACCTTTCATTTTCCAGTGTAAGTCCTCACGTTCTAGGTGTGTCTGAGGTAGAGTCCAATTCACCCAGTGGAATTCCTGCGTGGGATCTCATTAATGCAGCCTCTGGAGCATGCTGTGCACCTTGAAGATCTAGGATTCAGTGCCTCAACACACCATGACACCTGACCTGGGTCCTCAGGATGCAATCAGAAGCCCAGGTCAATAGGGCCCATCTGGTGTATGCCCCCAAAGCACTCCCCTGGTAAGGTCCCCCAAAGCATTTTCAGTCATTCTTCCCCAGACCTGGATGTTGGTTCCCCCTCTTATCCTACCAACAAATATGCCATTGTGTTCCTCCAGATGTGTTTGATCTATTTCCCATCTCCTGGATTGTTCTTCCCATCCCTAGCCTTCCTCCCTCACATAGAACTGTGTGCCTATATGGAAAGACATCATATATATATACGCATATATACGCACACATACACACATATATATATGCCTCATAACTGATGGTTTTTCTCTCTGAATAGTTATTAATTGACGATCTCTTTTAATAGTTTTAGATTAGAATGGTCTACATAGGTTAAGCATGTTTATATAGGGTGGAAAGAAAAGCTTTTATTGCTAGATATGTCTAAGAAGAGAAATACTAGTACAGTTTGATGGATGGGTGCAATTGACAGGAAAGGAGAGATTCTTACTTAATTAGAAGGACAGTGGAGGCAAGAAAAGATCCTAGAAGACAGATTATGATTGTAGAAGAGGGACCTGTAGGAGAGTCAGGTGATTACTGAAGAACTCACCCGGTTTGTCTCTTGTGCAACCCGGTTTCATCACCCATCCAAAAGTTGGTGCTGAAATTCTTCAACCCCCCCTTCCAGTGACATATATCCTTGTATCCTTTTTCCTACTCTGAGACTTTCTGGTGTTAATGTTCTCAGTGAAGTGTGGTCCACTTTCTTCATTCTAGCACTGAAAGGGGAACAAGGAAATACTGGGGGCAATGAAACATAGATGCAGGTGAGTGGGAGGTGGCAAGTTGAAGTTTACCTGGAAACTGCTAAAGGCAAAACTATATGTATTGATTTTCAAGTAGAATTAGGTGGGGAACGTTCGGGTTTCAAAGTTGGCTGAAAAATGAACTTGTCTTTCCAAAGGCTAATTAAGATCTCCTGTCAGAAACTATAAAAAAGAGTTGTATATACTATGCCTGGGGACAATGAAAACTGCTGGCCCTTTTTGCCTTTAATAAGATGTCATGATTCAGAGAAGGAACCTTTTCTTTTTCCATTTAATGTCCAGACTATAAGATAAGAAAAAGAAGCTCATCTCACTAGACTTTATCTGAGTGACCTTTCTGGTCACTATGTATAGCATATTTAGAGCCCAAAATTTGTGAGTTGATCTGTTTTCTGAGACAGCAGTGTGTATTTCATGCTGATGAGATTCAGGTTCACTTCTGCTGTGGTAGTATTAATGGACATTACTTGTTGAATAAAACATTGTAAATTTTGAACACTTTAAATCTGAAGATTTAAAAGTAAGTGAACATCAGTCTTCATTTTTTTCCTTTTTCCACTCAAATGAAAGAAAACAGGACCACAGACCACAGAGTGGTCATTGGCTACATATGGATGCAATATGGGTCCAGGAATGCTTGATGACAGAGAGCAGAGTTATAATCTATTCCAAATGGGCCATCATCTGGATATTTGAAATATCATGCTGTAAATATAGTATTCCCTTGTCTTATAGGATGTAGTGTTGGGTTGAATGCAGATGAAAGCCCAAATTTATATCATGAAGCAAAGTATAAAATGAACATTAACCTCCCAAGTGCTCCTTCTTTTTCATTGTCAGATTCTGTTAACTGCCTGTCTGCACTAACAGGGAAGCTAAAATATTTAATGTCTTGGCCAGTTGATGAACCTAGTCATTTCTCTCTCTCTCTCTCTCTCTCTCTCTCTCAGTGGCTATGAGATTGAGTGTTCAAATGAATTTCTGGATATTTTAAATCCACTCAACTTCACTTCATAACTAAGGTAGCAAGGCACAGGAGAAAGCATGGTGAGACTTTGTCTCACTTACTGTAGGCACTTGCATTCTGGTGCTGGCACAGAATATTGAAAGTATCACAGACTGCCAAAAAGACAAATAGATCTGTCTCGGAAGAACCACAGCCAGAATGCTCCTTAGAGACAAGACTTCGACTCCCGTGCTTTGGGCATATTATCAGAGAGACCGGGGAAAAGGACATTGTGCTATGTAAAATGGTGGGGTAGAGAACACTAAGAAGACCCTGTACAAGGTAAATTAGCACCATGCCTACAACATGGGCTTAACCACCAGGGCAGTTGCAGGATGGCACAAGGCTGTGTAAAGCTTTGTTCTGTAGAGCCTCTGAGAGTTGGCATGACTTAGCTAGAACATAACAACCACAACTTTGGACCTGCTACCACAACTTTAAACCAAGAGATCCCACGGCAATGATGCCGTTTCTGATTGAGGGTGACTCTGCAGTGCGGACTCCAGCTGCTCCCCAAGGTTAGGGGAACTGCCATTCTTGATGGAAACAGACGGCGCCACCCTGACACCCTACACCACGAGGGCTCGAGTCCGCTATCAGAACTAACACCTGAACAAGGGCACCACGGTTTGTAAAGTGCTAGGTTACAGCAAAAGAGGACCAACAAGATGGATTGAAACAATGGCTGCCACAGTAAGCTAAAGCCTGCCTACTATCGTGAAGCCAGTGCCAGACTGGACAACGTTTGATTCTGCTGGGAAAGGGGTTGTTGTGAGTTGGAGCGCAAAGGGCAGCCTCTAACAGAGCCAAGGATGTAACAGCCTCTAACAGGAGAATGTATTCTGACACAGCCGTGTGGGTAGGAGATGACCCGGAGGCTACAAAGATACACTCAAAGTCACTGCTGTCGAGTCAATTTGGACTCATAGTGATCAGAGAGGACTGGGGAGAATAGCCCTTGTGAATTTCTGAGACTGAAAATAGTTGCAGGAGTAGAAAGTCTCTTCTTTCTCCCATGGAATTGCTGATAGGTTTGAACTGCTGACCCTGCAGTTAGCAGGGTCATAATTCATTATGGTACCCAGACTCCTGGAATGATTCCTACAGAGGATGGATTTTATCAGCTTGTTCTCTGAACCACAATAGTTATACAAAACTGGTTATTGGATTTTACAGAATTCATTCATTCAAAGTTCATTCATTCATTTATTCACTATCTAGAGTTGTTTTTCATTATAAAACAGTGTGTGCAAAGGGAAAAATATAGACCTTTTCTGTACAAAGGGAAAAATATATAATATAGTACATGTGTATATACTTGTCAGAAATGGAGGTATACTGCATATATTTTAGTCATTATGCTATTTTCACCTAATACTTTTGTGGACACTTTTCATGTCTTATTTATCCAATTGCTCTTTTTATCTGCTGCATATGTGTTTATATATGTCCATAGTTTGCTTGGCACGAATGTTTATTTAACCCTTTCGCTATGGATAGAGGTTTTTATATAGCTTTTGATTTTTATTGTGCAAAATGATGGCTGCAATGAATATCCACTTTGTTTTTTTGCCAAAAAGACATCTGGAGTAGAAAGAAGGAGAACTAGAAGGGGAACTGCCAAGTCTTTGAACTTAAATTGAGTAACTACTGTGTGTAAGAGAATTCCGGCATGGTGTGTCTAAAGCTTTCAGCTTTAATTGAAAGATAGGAAAGTACAGTCTATCTAGAGGCACCTCAGGATCTATTTCAGGAAAACTCTGTGGAAGACCATTCTATTCTGACCTCGGCAGTTGGTCATGAGGAATGGACAATGGCTCCAAAGAAGCTGGTACTATGTGCAAAACTCTGTGAATGTAGTAACAGATGGGATACACACATCCGCACACATATTAGCCAACTTCCTGTCCATATGAAGTGTGTCATTTAGAAAGCAAGACTTACTTACAAATAAGGGGGTTCAAATAGAAAATCGTAGATCCTCTGTAGAAATCACAAAGGAGTTGTGAGTATAGGAGAAGAACAACAGGGTTTTCTAACCCAGCCTGTTGAGATGTGATAAGTATTTCGATATGGAGATCTCAATTGAAATGCATGGACATTTTAGTGAGGTTGCTTGCTGTGGTCACTCTGTGTCAGTTGAAAATTATGGAAATCCAGAAAGTGATGACTTATTAAAAAGGGGTCTTAGATGTCTAGAAAACATAATTGTTTTTGAATTTTTAGAATTGCTTATGTTTGTGCATGGGAATTTTGTTACAATCAGCTACGTAGTATAAGGTTGAAATAATTTTGTTTCAAACCCCTTTTCCAATGTTTGGTGTAAATGTGGACTGTATATGTTTGTTTGTTTCCTAGATGAAGATAACTTAGAACTTGTTCTCTGCTTCACACTTGTATGTGGGTTTTCTGCTATAGTTAGTCTTTTCTTCAATCTGGGTTATTCCTATATGTCCTATACAAGCATGTCTTGTTTTATTGTAATGCCCTTTATTGTGCTTCACAAATAGTGTGTTTTTACAACAAATTGAAGGTGTGTTGAATAAGACTATTGGCAACAACAACAAAAAAAGAGAGTATTGGCACCATTTTGCTCCACAGCATGTGCTCATGCTGTGCTTCTGTGTCACGGTTTGGTAATTCTCACATTTCCAACTCATAATGCCACTATATCCTTACAGATTAGAATACAGTGCAAACATAGCTCCAATACACACTGAGGAACCAAGAACAATGTTGTGGCTCACTATGGCAACATTGACTTTGTTGTAGGGTCCGGAATGAATGAACCTCAGTGTCTCATAAGTGTGCCTGCATTTGTAATCTATGTAGTAGAGGTTAAGAATAAAAAGAGGAAGGAATACAGAATTCTGTTAAGAATACAGAATTTCTGGGAAAAAATACATTATCTTTCACTTCCATTTTTTTCTCATGGAATTTTTGAAGGCTTCTCATATTAGCTTCTAGTTTTTCAACTTACAATCCAGCTTAATAAAATTTAAAAAGTGGAGCTGCTCCTCCTTAATCCAAACCAAATCCAATCTCCAGCTGATTCAGACCCAGTGATACCATGTATGTTAGAGCAGGATTTTCAGTGAATGGCTTGGGGCAGTCAATGACCCATTGTTCTTTATCATGATGTTTCCATGCATAAGAATCAACTCTATGGCAAATAGTTGGCTTAGTGATTTTTTTTATTATTCAAGACAGCAACTGAATGTAGTGTGTGCTCACGCTTTAGGCTAGTGTAGACTTGAAATCAATCAATTTCCCACCTCAGTCACTTAGCAGGCTTCAAACCATGCACAGATGAAGTCCCCTTATGCTTCAGTTGCCTCATCTGTAAAAAGAGACCAATGATTGGTAGTAATTGGATGATTTGTGGAATTATTTAGCCTGATACTTGAAACTTAGTTCACGTTATTATGTAAGTATAAATTATGTAAAATACTACTGTTTATCTTTCAGAACTAGAAATATTAACAAACTAAAGGTTATGTTTTGCTTTAAATAAATGCCATTTCATCTGAAAGTTTAGGAAATGGCAAGTAATACTTCCTCTGATCAATAAGTAGGCATCATACATAACAATGTTATCAATTTCCTAAATGATTTTGTCTTCATCATTCAATATCTTTCTGATGATGTAAAGGGATCGACTATCTTCCTAAGTTTCAGTCTCATTGTCATGTGTGAAGATGATTCTTAATATGTGAGGATTTGAAATTTAAAGAGATTTGCAAAAATCTGGGCACAGGGAGAGCACTTAATAAATAGAAATAATTAAAAATATTATTATCACATGCTCATGCTTATCTGATATTGACATTATGTTGACTTATCTTTACTTTTCCTCATACGTATCTGCAGGCAATAATCATTTGAATCTTGGTCTACACAACTGTAGTTCAAAGACAAGATTAGTGTCCTTTGTCATTGGTGAAATAATTTTTTTCCAATGAGCCAGGACATTTTTAGCACGGAATTTGGCACGTAATAGATCAGTTAATCAACTTTCCTTTCTTAACCAGAGGGAAGGGTCTCCAGGTTCCTCACCAATCCAGAAATGTCCAAGTGCACATTTTTCACTATTTATGTGCATGACCAGGCCTTTCCTTCTCTTTTTATTATTTCTAGCTATGACCCTATAGTCCTGGCAGGCAGAGGACAACTTGAAAATCCTAAATCAGAAGAAATGGAACCGACTTGTGTTGTTAGGAGAGACCAGTCCCTAGAGAAGGATGACGGGCTGAGTTAGTAGAAGGGGTATAAAAAAGAGGGAAGCCTTGGCCAAGAGGGATTGACCCAGATCCTTTAGCAATGGGCTTGGATATAAGAACACTTGCAAGGATGGTGCTGGATCAGGCAGTGCTTGGTTCTGCTGAACATAAGGTCACTATAAGTCAGAGATGACTTGATGGACACTCGCAACCACAGTAACAACTTTGGTATTCATGGTGACTGGGCCCAGAATTGTACATCATGATGGGAGCAGTGGGTGCTGCTAGGTAGCTGGGGAGAAGGTTGTTTCAGACCTTTTTTTTTTTTTTAATTGCACCTCAGACTCACTGTCTGAGGTAATTAGAAGTCTAATTGATTGCTCATTCATCATTGCATATACACAGGAGTTTAAAAAATAGAGGAACATTGAAATAAAATATGTAAATTAAGTATTTCTAAAGCTGAAGAAACTGAAGAAAAAAATCCAAGCCTTGTCTTACAATATTTAAAAGCTATATGGCAAATTATTATTTTTTCCATCAAAAGAAGATGTAAGGATTACACAGTAACTATACTAAAATGAATTGGTTTGCGTTCATCAATTTCACGAAGTCTGATTAAAAACTAATAACACTGAAGGAACAAGGCCAAGTTAATAAATTGAAGGTATCAGTGATAAGCAAGTCTCAAGGCATTGACAAAATATCATCTGACATGTTTCAACAAACTCATCGATTGTTGGAATCACTCACTAGTCTATGCCAAGAAATTTGAAAGTCAGCCATGTCTTCGGCTTTGAAGAGGTCTATATTTGTACACATTTCAATGAAAGACCACTCAAAAGAATGTGCAAACTGCTGAAAAAAATCATTAATATCACATGCAAACAACATTTTGTCTAAGATAATTATGCAGTAGCATATAAGAAGGTGTGAGAAATTTATGCAAAGTTAAGAAGAAGACATAGAACTCGGTCTACCATTGCCAATGTCAAATAGATCTTGGCTGAGAGCTGGAAAAATCTTTACTAGCTTTTTTGACTTTGAAAGGGTACTTGACTTTGTCATAAAAATAAAACAAAAAAAAAACTATAAACAATTCTATGCAGAATAGGAATGCCAGAACATGTATTGTGCTCATGTAGAACCCGTAAAAAAATAAAAGGCAGTCATTATTACAGAACAGATGCTGTTCAGTGACTTAGAATCCATGAAGGTATGTGTCAAATATGTATCATTAAATCAGTGTACTGAGAAAAAAATCCAAGTTGTATTATCTGAAAAAGAAGATGGCATAGGATTGGAGAAAGTTTTACTAGCAACCTGGGATATAAAACGGAGTACACACACCCCCCAAAAGTGGAATTTCCCCCCCCCCCCCAAAGTTATGTACTTAATTTTTTTTTAACAAAATACGTTTGTCAAATATGTGATGGTATTCTTAGAAACATTTTTCAAACTCATCTGTTTGGATGGCTGACAGAAGCTTGCTTTTTCTTCACCTGTTCTGCATCGCCAAATCACCGTCCTTTCATGTCCCTCTGCATTCATGGAAACAAGAAGAAGTCACATGGAACAAGGTCTAATGAGTAGGGTGCATGGGGCAAGGTTGCCATGCTGGTTTTTGCCCAGAACTGGGGCAATGGGATGGCTACATGAGCAGGTGCCTTGTTGTGGAGGCAAGATCAGTCCTCTGGCCACCATAAATCAGGTCTTGCTAGTAACACACTGTTAATGCAATCTTTTCGGAACCCCTAGATAGAAGCCTTTATTAACAGTCTGAGCGGGTGGAACAAGTAACAGTTATGAAAGCCAGGAGTGTACAACAAAGTGTGTGGAGGGAACCCTGACAATCATTGGGCCACTTGGAGACTATGATAAGGCCAACAAAACTGTCTGACCCCATCTTGTTGACATGATCCTAGAGTGTTGGCAACTATTGCTGAACTATGAAAATGAAAACAGGAGAGTATGTAAATGGATCAGGAGAATAAAAAAGAAATGGTAGAGGAAGAAGGGAATAGAATTGGTAAAGCAGGACAGTTTACCCTTCCACTGTCAGGAAATAGTTTAGAACCTGGTTGGCTCCATCATTATCTTTCCTTCCTTAAATTCTTAACTGCATTACTAACAGCATCTTATGTTCATGCACTTTAGGATTATTTTTAAAATCCTATTTCTCATCTTTTGCTCTCACCACAGAGCATTGTCTCTCTGGTTCCCGTTCTCCCTGTGACCCCATCCCTATGCTAGCTGTCCCTGTGGACTCCCACGCCTCCCCTCCCTCGCCCTGCTGCCTCTGCCTTCTGCTCCTTCTGCTGCGCCCCTCCTGCCATCACTGGGAAAGAAAAAGGCTGCCCATTTGAAGGACAAATGGGCCACCCAACAAGTTGCTGAGATGTTAGCCTCTGACTGTACATCTCTACCCTTGGTAAGCATTGGAAGGCCCCTAGGCAAAGGCCCGAGATGGAGTCGAGAATGAAGGTGGCAGCAGTGACAGCGTGGCAAACTCTCCCGGGCCAGCAGGCAGGAAATGTTAGCCTGCCATTTCTGGATGCTACAGAGCATATGGAGAGCCTGGAATTGTTGTCAGCAGCTCAGAGCAAGGCTGTGCAGTCCTGGCAGCTTCATTGTATTTTTTTTGTAAGAAAGCATTTCAGTGAACTCCTTACCTGCCACTGTCAAAGGAAACCTAGAGCTAAAATACTGTGAAATATTTTTCCATATTCCTGAATATATATTGGGGTTTCTCTTGGTGAATTTGCTTTTTTCATGTTCCTAAATATATTGACATTGTTATTAAGGACTGGACTGTATTTCATTGTGGAAATACTCCATATAATTTACTTAAAATGCCTCTAAATTTTGGACATTTTCATTGGCTTGTTATCTTTCCTTTTTTCCCCCTTTGACTGGTTCTAAATAGTGCTATAGTGAATATCCTTTTACATGCACTTTTGTGCAATTTTGCATTATTCTCTTAATAGTGGAATCAAGAGCATTTTTAAAGGCTTTTGATATATCATGCCAAACGGCGCCCTAGAAAATGTGTACAAATTAGTGTTTTATCAGAGATGTGAGAGACTACAATGCTGAAGCTTAGCACCTCAGTTATATGTATATAATTCATATATGTATATCATTCATATAATTATTGTCATGCTTCATATAATTGTTGTCATGTTTGTTCTGAGCTATTTTATGGCTATTCTTCTGTGTTCTGAAATAAGTATAAATTTATTCTGAAGGTAAAGTTAATGGAACCATAAACTTCAGATATCATCTAAACTTTCTCACCATTTTTACCAGTGAAAATAAGACACAGTAGCCAAATTTTTCATCTGCCACATTGTGGCCACTTAGTTCCCCTTTGCTCCCTGCCCTACCCCTTGGGTGGCCCCAGACATTTCTTTGGTTCTCTACAAAGTGATTTCTTAGGTACTTTTTTTTTGTATAAAGACCAATTCATCTGGGAAAAGCCTTTGGGGGTAGAGTTTAGAAAATAAAAATACACCATACCTTGTGCATTTGAATTTTTCTCAATATTTGGGACATGTAATAAAAAAGCAGCCATCATTTACTGAAATTCAAGACTATGTTCCCCATAGATTTGAAATGAGCATGTCTGCCACTAAAGACTCCAAGTCCCCTTCTGGTTTGCATGCCCTCCTTTTTCAGCCACTCAGGCCAATATTTAGCTTTGAGAGGTAAGGGATCTGGAGGGCTTGTAAGGCAGTGAGACTTTTGTTTTGTTTTTGTTCTATTTTAAGAATTATATTCTATATAGTTGCAAAGTCAATCTCAACAAATATAATCAATCGCAATATCCCATTAACTACCTCCCCCCCAAATATGGTTCTCTCTTTTTTAATCCTCTCCCATGTCTCTTCTCTCCCTTCCTCTTTAATTTCCTACCCTTCCCCTAAACCGCTCCCTACTTCTGTCTCTGGTCTCCTATCAGTATTCAAAGTCTTTTGATGTAAAACACACTTTTCTTTGTCTTTCCTTATAAGGAAGGTGTCATTAAGCATTTTTCTTTATAAGATTGACTAACTTTGCTGAGCTTAAGCAAAATCTATTTTATGTGGCAAACCTAATTGGGGTTGCCTCAGGGGAAGTCATTGACTTAAAAAACAAAAAAACATGTTGGTTATTATTGCTGAGAATATATCCAACAAAACATAAACCATTAAGCAGTTTCAACATGCACCATGACATTGATTACATTCTTTCAGTTCTACAATCATCCTCACCTTCCTTTTCTGAGTTCTCACTCTCCCACTATATAAATGTTCTCCCTGTTATAACCCTGGTGTTACAGTGGTTGTGTTTGGAGCTGCAATTGTCAAGGTCAGTAGTTTGAAACCATTGGTGACCCCAAAGGAGAAAGACAAGAATTTCCATTTCTATAAAGAGATACAGACTTGGAGTCCCACAGGGGGAGGTTCTATCCTGTCGCAATATCCCATATACGAGCATTTTGAGTCAGCATTGACTATTAATGGAAATGAGTTTGGCTTTTTGCATGACTCCTATCAAAACATTTTAGTTGTTATTGTCAATTTAGTCCCACATAGTTTTTAAAAGAATGTAATGCTTCAGGCAGATTTTTTTTTTGCTATTTAAATAGAATTATTTTTTGGTTTTGAGATTTCATGTAATATTTTGTATTAAAGTTTAAAAATTATTTCTTTTTTTTTTTTGGTGTTTTTTTTTTTTTTGGCATCACTGCTCTCTGGTGGTGGGAGTAGGAGGCCCAGCCCCACTGCTGGAATTGAACCTCTGTCCCAGTGGGCCGCAGTCCCGCGCACAACCACTACGCCACCGGGGCTCAGCTATAAAAATTATTTCAAGGCAATAATTTCAGGTCCACTTTATGTATTTAAGTATTTACACGCTTACAATGATGTATTCTAAAGAATAGACTGGAGGGGAAATGGTTATTCCTCAATACTTAGCTTATATAGTTAAGGGGGAACAGAGAGTTAATGCTATTTTTATAATGAGCAATCATTGTGTAATTAAAATTTTAATTCGGGATGTTTTTCCTTATGAGAATAAATGTCTATAAGACAAGGTATTACCCTAGTCAGGGCCTCGGCAAACTCTTGAGAGTCAATCCTGCCTCTCCTAGCAACTTTAAAATCACTCAAGAGCCTTCAATATGTTTCCCCAAACAAAGGAAATCACCATGATCTGAAACAATAATCTTCAAATACTTTCACTGTTACTTCAAAGCCCCATATTCCCACTGAAAGAACCTCATAGGGCTTGCAAGCCGTAGTTTGCCACCCACTGCCCCAGTCCACCTGCATAATCTAAATGTAACTTTCTATTCTTTCTAATAGACTGGTAGACTTTGATGGTTGTAGGAATGATATGCTTTCACTTGGTCTAAATCTATCAATGTGCTTGTGCAAAATCTTCTTTTCTCAGAATTGGATGGAATTGCTTCTGTCTACAACTAAGCTTGTAGCAGAATCAGTATCTGGAATAAGAATATATCCTTTCTCTCGTGTACATTGAACATATTTGTACAATTTTCCTTATGTCACATTTGCTTTTTTTGACTTCATCTTGTATGTTGGAGATATTCACACTAACTAATAGTGAACAATTATGTATCTCTTTTTGTCTTACTTTGGTAACTGTGTTGCTGTTGATTGATGTTGTGTCATTGCTGCTTCCAATCACGCTGAAGACAGGCTTCACTGGAGCATCAAGACCAAGATGGAGGAGAAAGATCTGGTCATAAATTTCCCCACAATTAGCTTTTGAAAACTCCATGGGTCCTAAAGTAATAAGTCCAACAGAGTTATGTAAAATTGGTTCATTAGAGAGTATTATTGGGGAAATAAGAACTTGAGCCTTGAATAGTGACAGATTTTAAGCAGGACACCATTGACTGAGTGTGTGTGTGTGTGTGTGTGTGTTGGCAGGGAGTGTTCTTGATTAAAAATTTGGCCTATATGGAGCAACAAAAATTTTCATAGAATGCAAAAATAATATTGCGATATATTTACTTTAATTTTAAAATGGCGCAGGCCATTGCTAAATTGTTAAAAAGCAGATGTCTGATCACCTTAGCTTGAAGGAAGATCCAGAGGCCTTGGTTAACATCAGAGGGATGTCTGGATGGAAAATTACTGGATTGGGTAGATGAAAACTTGTTTACTTCACAGGGTAGGGGCAAAGTAGGCTTAGGGAAAGGGGAAGGAAAAATATGATTACAATAAGATCATTGGTTGATTAGTTAGATTCAGGTCATAAACATGATAGTTGAAGAAGTGGGGAAAGATTTTCAGTAGACTCAAATGTCTAGATATGTTTAGGAGAATACAACATGTATAATTATAATATCAAAATGCTTACAATGTATATTCTCAGCATGTCACGCTGTTGTTGTTAGGTGTCACGGGGTTGAAAGGGAGCAATAGAAGCCCCGTTGACAACAGAAGGAGTCACTGCCCGTCCTTCATGATCCTCACAACTGTTCCTCTGCTTACGCCCATTATTGCAGTTGTAGTGTCGATCCACTTCCTAGCCAGTTTTCTTTTTTTTTTTTTTGATGCCCCTCTACTTTACATGATGTTTCTCTCCAGGGACTGGTCTCTCCTGACAATCTGTCCAAGTTTATAAGACAAAGTCTTGACCCCTTTGCCTCCAATGAGCACTCTGGCCATACTTCTTCCAAGACAGATAGGCTTGTCCTTTTAACAGTTCATGGTGCTGTCAATATTTTTCCTAGTACCACAGTCCAAATGCATCAATTCTTCATTGGTTGTCTTTATACCATATCCACCTTTCACATGCATATGAGGCAATTGAAAATGCCACAGCTTAATTCAGGTGCACCTTAGTCCTCAAAGAAACAGCATTGATTTCAACACTTTAAAGAGAACATGTGCAGCAGATTTACCTCATGCAATGAGTCATTTGATCTCTTGACTTCGATTTCCATGAGCACTGATTTTGAATACAAGAAAGACAAAATTCTTGACATCTTCAAACTTTTCTCCATTCATCATGATGCTACTTATTGATCCTGTTGTGAGATTTGTGGCCTTTACACTGAATTTTAATCCACATACAAAGCTGCAGTCCATGATCTTTACTAGCAAATGCTTTAAATCCTCCTCACTTTTGAGTCTGTGTCAGCTACAGATCTCAGGTTATTAATAAGCCTTCCTCCAATCCTGGTGCCACATTTTTCTTCACATAATGCAGTTTCTCTGATAATTTGCTCACCATAGAGACTGAATATTATGGTGAGCAGGTAGAACCCTGCCTACATTGAAATTAAACATTTATTGGACCAGACTAGTAGTAAGAAGTAACACTATGGCTTTTGCTTAGACTCTTCTTGCTCATGTGAAACCTTCTTGGTTGCCTGGAAGACAATGAGTTGGCAGCCCAATTGTCTTTCTGGGACTTAAATTTTATTATGACTCATGAAAGGAATGTTTTTAAGACCATTTTCCACCAATGTATCAATGTGCTTATGAAAAAACTTGGTTTCCCAAGTTTTTGTATGTGTGTTTTCACCCCCTTCTTCTGGTGTATTTTGTTCACATGCTGACTTGATGACTAAGATATCATTTCCTTAGCATTTGTGGCTTCTAGCAATTAACACAGTCAGATAAAGTGATTGTCAGGGGTGCAACCACTGAGTTCTAGGTAGACAGGACAGAACAGAGCCAGTTTAATCTAGTCAGACCTGCATTAATCGAATCGCATATGTAGCTATGGAAATCTATTTCTGTCTTTGCAGCCTTGAAAACCCATAGGGCAATTCTGCTTTCATCATATAATCCATCATATTAAATATATTATGATACACATGTTAGATATCAATAGCTTAAAATAAATATATACTTTATATTGTACAAATAAGGAAAGTGAGTTTCCCCTTCCTTTATGAAGAGATCTTTATTTTATACCATGGCTTCCTGAAAATCAACATAATGAAATGTAACAGGAGGAAAAATGCTCAATGAACATCTTTCCTTATAGTTTTTTCAGGCTGGAAAAAATTACTTATATTAAAAAAATAAGCAACACTATTTTTTTGAAAAATAAGTCAGAACTCCCAGTCCTTACATCTGAAAGATCCCCATCTCACAGGCAGGAAGTCCTCTTTGTTCCTAACCCTGTGCCTCATTGCTTGTTACGCGCTTCAATGGAACAGCTGGGTCATCATGAGAGGGTGTTACTCTCCCACCTTCTTCCCTAACACCTTATTGACAGCTCAAGTCAGGGTGGCCTACTTTGACACTGGTGAATCTTACTTGTCAAAATTCCTCTTAGACTTATATTCAGTTTTTACAATGTGGCTTCTGCAATTTCCCCAAGTATGAGATGTAAGGATCACTTTTCTAGATGATCCGGGGTAGTAGTCGTGTGATAACTAGCTCTCCTTTTCTGAGGCATTCTGCACTGCTGCAAACGCCAACCTGCATCAGTCAGCAGGACCGAAAAGGACCAAGCATGACACATGGATTATTAACAGACTATACTTTGAACAGTTTTGGTATTCTGATTTAAGATTAAAAAAAATTAATGTAGACTTTATTGGGGGCTCTTACAACATTTAATACATCATTCGTATTAAGCATATTTGTACACATGTTGCCACATTCATCTACATTATCTACTTGAACCCCTCCAACATAAGCTCCTCTTCCCCTCTTTTCTCTAGTTCTTTATTTTTCTAATTCCAACTCCCCATATTTCACCTTCCCCCTTATCCTCCCTCATGAACTTCCAATAATTTACAAATTGTTATTACCTCTTCATATCTTACACTGTCTAATGTGTCATTTCACTCCCCCGCCCCACACCTCCGTTGTCTGCACCCCAGAGAGGAGGTCACATGTAGATCTGAGAAATGTGTTCCCCTTTTTACTCCACCATCCCTCCATCTTCCCAGTGTCACCACTTCCCACTAGTCTCAGGGATTATCTATCCTAAATTTCCATGTTTTCAGCTCCAATATGCATCCCCTGGTCTAGCCAAATCTGTCTGGCAGAATTGGGATAATGATAGTCAGTGGGAGGAAGCATTTGAGAACATTTCATTGCTACCACACTGCACCTAGACTAGCTCATTTCTTCACCACAGCCCCTCTGTAAGAGGGTGTCTCTTCACTTATTGATGGGCTTTGGGTCCCCAAACTGAACTCTCACTCATTTATAATGATATATTTTTTAGGTCTTTGATGCTTGACACCAGATCCCTTTGACACCTCGTGGTCATACAGACTGTTGTGTTTCTTTTATGTGGGCTTGCTTCTTAGCTAGATGGCCACTTACTCACTCCAGATGCTACATATTGTGATAGCCGGGCACCATCAGCTTTCTTCACCACATTGGTTTATGCACACATTTGTTTTCTGTGATCATGTCAGGAAGCTGCGAATCATGGAATGCCAATTTAATAGAACAAAATGTTCTTACACTGAGGAAGTACCTGATGGAGGTCCAATGTTCATCTGCTGTCCTAATTCTAAGCCTATAAATATATGCATATTGATCTATTTCCCTTTCATCATATGAATATATGTACCTCTGTTTATGCCTGTATTTAACCTCTGTAAATGCCCCTTACTCCCCAGTTCTTTTCTCTATTTCCCTATACCTCCTCCCGCCCCACCATCACACTTAACCTGTATTTGGGTTTCAATATTGTCTCTCTTTTACATTAGTCTTAAACAATCCCTATCGGACCTTCCACACCCACCGTGCCACTGATCCTGAACCCCATGCTATTCCTCCCATCCTTGGATCAGCCAACAGCACCGCCCTCCCTACATCCACCCTGGTACCATCAGTCCTGGCATCCCCACCCCTAGATCGCCTACCCCATCCAGATAGACCTGTAGAGAAAATAACATGCTAAAAAAAAGGGCATCCCATAATGAAGCAAACAAAGAAAAGAAAACAATGAAAAAATCAACAAAAAAACCCCAATATCCAACATGTAAACGTACATGCAAAAATACAATAATAATAACTATAAAAACCCACAAATAGGTCTGTTTGTTGACCTCCAGGAGTGTGGCAGTCATGTGCTTATGTTAATTTCATGATTGAGATGTTGGGGTGGAGTCTAGCCTGTTAATCTGGAGATAGCCATTGAGTGGCCTATGAGGCCTCTGTGTGGACATGGCTTTCTCCTGATACATCTGGGAAATCTTGCAATATTTCCCTTGTGAAGATGAGAAGCTATCTCCTCAGTTGTTGAGAGTTAGTCTCAGAGACAAGGAATCATGGACAAGACAAGATGGCAGCATCCAAGAAGCTAGAGGAGCCAGTGGAGAGATCACACAGTTTTGCCCTGATGGAGCCAAACCTCTGAAGCTGGGGCAGCCACATGGAGACCTCTGCCAGCGATGAGTTGCTTCTGCTGTTGATGGACCCTGAGTCCTGGAAGTGAGGAACCATGTGGAGACCCCTGCTGGCGCCAGGATTCTGCACTCACTGACTTGTTACTTTGTGAGTCAGAAGGAGACTTTATTAGACTGATTTCGGGCATGTGGGTCATTATCGGACTTAAGACTTTGAACTGGACTGGGCTGGGGTGTTTTCTCAATGTCCTATTCCTCTTGTATATAAACTTTTTCCTTATATCCATATGCGTGCCTATGAAATTTGTTCCTCTAGTCTACCCGGATTAACACAAGGAGTGTCTCCTGGTTGAGTGGGATGGGGTGTCATAGGTCACAAAAATATATCTTTGGTACTCAATCTGGAGCTCCGTGTTCTGTAGCACACCCTTTTGGTGTGGTTGGGTCAGACAGGGTATAATCCTGACGCTGCTTCTCCATTTTTGACCCCAGAATGTCTTGAGTCAGTGAGGGTAGCTGTATTTTATATTGGGGCCAGCCATATTGTCCACTCTTTGTATTGGCAGTTTTGAGTGGGAATATCATCCTGAAGACTCGGTGGGCCAGGATGTACTTCATTTTATCTTCCTCCCCCTTCCTTTATTCTCGTGTACTCTGGTCAGGTATATCTCTCTCCCCAAGTTGCAGCTTCGGTGCTGACCTCCAAGGCAAATGCCCCTGGGGGAGAGGAGTGTGCCCCAATAGTTGAACTGGAGTTATTCAATTCAGACCTCTCAGACCTCTCCACTGGTTCTTGGTTCCATTACTTCATGCTACATTCACTTCCAAGAACACCTCATTTAACTTTGGTTCCTGTGAAGATATAAAAAATACACTCCCCTTGGGTGGGTTAGTACCCCATTCTCTCTCTACTTAACAGCATCTCACCTCCCATATCCTGGCTTCCCACCCTATTTGGCTACTATATGTAGCCCTTACACTGCTGCTGGACCTGCCGGTATGTACAGCCAATATGGGAATCAATTTGGAGACATCTAAAACAGATGGAAATTGAACTACCATATGACCCAACAATCCACCTACTGGGCATATACCCAGAAGTAGCAAGTAAGAATCAATGACCAGGCATCTGTGTCCCAATGTTCATCACAGCACAGTTTACAATCGCAAGAGGTTGGAAGCAGTCCAAATTTCCATCAACTGATGAGTGGATTAAAAAGCTATGGTACATACATACAATGGAATAGTATGCATCACTGAAAAGTAGTGATGAATATGTGAAGCACATCTCCTCATGGGAAGAACTGGAAAAATTATGCTAAGTGAAGTTAGTCAAGCGCAAAAAGACATGTACAATGTGTGTCTGCTGAGGTAAGTTTAATAATAACTTTTAAAAAATGCAAAAGTGGTATCAGGAAAAATTTACAGTATACAGAAAATCCTGGGAGAAGGCCTAGGTAGTACAGCTTATTTAAGATTTTAATTGTATTTTTGGAATTATTTCGCTACAGAGAAACAAATGCATTTAGTCAGTGTGAGAACTTCCATGGCCCTGCCTCATCTGCTGTAGGGAGTGTTCCCAGATTGGGTGGTCCTGGAGATCAGAACCTATTAATCAAAACAGCAAATGCTTATTGAGTGTCTGCGTGTTTGATGAGCCCTGTCTGGTTTTTGAGGAGTGCAAGTTTCTGCCTATCCTAGCTGTGCCTTTAAGATTCTCCTGGAGGAGAGATAGCTATACAGAGAACAGTACCTCAGGCAGTAGTTGATTAGCTGTGGTGCTAGGACATGTGACCAGGCTAGATACAGGAAGAAAGACACACAAGATTGTGATGAAGAAATTTCTGGCCATGGCTGTGAATCTGCTTTGAAAAGCAGGTAACTGTGTAGTGTAAACATTCAGTGTGCTTGACGGTTTATAGAAATATTAGAGGCCACAGTCCATGAAGAATGACTTTCAAAGAATAACATGGGGGTCTTCTTCAAAATCAGTCATTCAAAACACATCATTGAAACCTAGATTGTGGAAGATAGATGAAGTGCAGCCATTTCAGGCAGAGGATAAAGATTTGGCAAATAAAACCTTAGCTTTTGTCTAGAATGAGCATATAGGTAGGGTGACTAACCGTTTTGGTTTTTCTGGGGCTGAGTCTTTCCTTATATGCAAGACTGTCAGTCTGAAGCCAGACACGTTCTGGTAAAGTGGAAATAAAAACCACGTGGGAAAGAAGGCATTGACTTGACTGGCATGTCTTGCTCCTATCTCACTGGCAGGTGATATTGAGTTAAATAAAGGAAATAAAAGCCCACAGGGCACATGTTATCTAGCTATTGAGGTGAGAAGACTAAGCACAAATCTGCTTCTTTCTATATTAACAAAAACACTGCACACAGTTTAAGTTTAGTGTTAATTCATGCTTTACACAGAGTTAGAGCATGGGTCAGGTGCTAATTGGGCACAAAGAATGAATTTCAGCTGAGTGGGTGGGTGAGCGGGTGGCTAGGTTTTGCCCAGTCTTTGAAGAAGGAGGAAGCAGAGGATGATATTGATTGAGAAGGAGAATTTGAGTGTGTGCTATAGTTTGAGATAGGCTCTAGTGTGAGCCCTCAACTGCTCACTACTCATTGTAAGAGAAAATGTTTGTGCTAAATGATCAAGGGGAAATGTGAGTCTGCGAGGAGCCAGCATTTCTTGGAAGGAACTCTTCAACATTTGAAAGAGGTCTCATGGGGGGTTTGTCTAGTAATAAATCTGGTGGCCTAGTTCTAATGAGTGAGCCAATATAAACCTCATGGATCATAACCATATAATTCACAACTAATCATGAGGATAAAGCAAGACCAGGTAGAACCTCCTTTTGTTGTTCATGGGCTTGTCAAGAGTCTGGTGATTTAAGGATAGCAAGCAATAACAAAGGGAACTCCAGACACCAAGCATCAAATAACATACAGTGGGGGTTGCAGGTATTACAGCATAAGGGTACAGAGACATCCTCTTGGTAGGACCTTACCTGCATGACTTCTTGCATACACTTCTTATACTGATCCTCTTCGGGGCACCCATGTAGTTCTTAGCCCATACCTACCTATTAGCCTTCCTATATCTTCCCTTCCTGGATTGCCACTCACCTGATACTGTGGAGGTCTTCAGGTTCTGCCAAGGTTTCAAGTGTATTCTGAATTCCCAAGTAGGTCGACCTCTTCCATGCACTCTCCCAACATCAGCTGCCCATTACCATAGAGGGTCCTGGTACCAGTTTTCTCTCTACCTCTGTTGGGCTCCTCATAGCTCTGGTTCCTGCCTTCTTAGTTTTGTGGCACACCATCAACACCCATGGCACTAACAGTCAATAAATCATATTACGTTGGGAAAATTTGTTGCAAAAGATTTCATTAAAGTATTCTGAAGAGGAGTAAGGTGTGCCTGGCCCAGTTCATGGCATTCTCCGTGGTACCCTATGGATAAGGAAGCGACCCCATGGCCTCAAGCAGCAACACGTGCACATGGAGCCTTGGCAACAAGGTCAGAGAAGAATGTGGCTTTGGGGAAGAATATGAGTTATATCTTGAGCTGCCTTCTGGAACAAGGACATTGATCTTGGAAGGCCTACAGATACAATATCCTATAAAACTCAAGATATTGCAATTTGTCTTACACATATTGGACAGGAAGGACCAGAATCTGGAGAAGGATATAATGGTTGGTAATGTAGAGGTTAATTGAAAAAGAAAAAGATCCTCAGTTAGATTGATTCAGTATCTGGAACAATGGCCTCAAACAAAAGGACGATTGTGAGGCTGGTGCAAGACCGGCCAGTATTTTTTTGTGTTACACTTAAGGCCTCTCTGAGTTGGAACAGACTCAATAAGCACCTAAAAACAACAGCTTCCCAAACTCTGAGGAACTACATGGCTGTTGTTACAGCTTCTGTTATCAAGGCACGATATAACTGAGGAGCATAGCGTGTGCTGTGGTGTGCTGGTGGGATGGTTAAGATTTTGTGTCCCTTTAACTTGGCCAGGATCTTCAGCAGTTTAGCAGTGAAGATTTACTGATCCCCTACTATGAGAGCTAATGTAATGCAATCAGTTCCACGATGAGATTGCAGCGAATCAATTTAAGTAAAATTTCAGGGCTTTTGCCGGCTTCAAATATAAAGAGACACTGTGCACAAGTGGACTGGATTTTTTAGAGGCTCTGGAGATGACGTTGAGTTGATCATCTGACCCGTGGGTTTTTGGACTTGTTAGTAGCCGACTGCAATGACTGCCAATCCTGGGAGTCTTCAGGAACCTGTTTCTTATCTGCCAACCTTAGATTCATTTACCTCTGCAGCCAGAAATCTGCTGTCTGATGGTCAACGCTGGGATCAGAGAAGCCTGTGCCCTGACATCTGATGCAGACTTGGAATTGACCTACTTCTTCATCCATGGGAGTCATTTTTTATACCAATTTCTCTCTCTCTTTACATGCATATACATACCCATATGCATATGCATGTATATACATAGTGATATCTATATGTATGTATCTGTGTGCGTTTATATAGATTTATATGTATGTAGATAGGTAAATAGACAGACACAGATGTATAAGTTTCACTGGTTTTTCTTCTCTAGAAAACTTAACCTAACAGATGGGCATAGGAGGAGCAGATAATGGGTGGCTAGAACAGGTAAGGCCTTAGGTGAATGTATTTGGGCTGTCATTCTATCTTTTAATTCATAGTGGTCCAATTGCACATGGTTTTTTTTTTAATTTTTTTTTCAATTGCACATGTTTTAATGGATTGTTTTAACTGCTATGGATAATATACTATGAGAGAGAATATAAGGTTGAATACAAAAAAACCCCAAACAGGCAGTTATTAAAATAGTTCAGATGATTGATGTATCAGTGTGCATTTTTTCTTTTCTACTCTAATGTATCATTTTTAGTGCCATGGATTATTTTATTTGTCTCTTCTAGTGACAGTCTTTTTTGTTACTCCCACAAATATGAACTATTCCTGGTGGGTGCAGGTAAGACAAGGTAGGGACAGATACTGATAAGACTCAGCTATGAGTGATTATTAGCATGATTAATTGTGATTGCCATTCCGAAGGTTATAAAACAACTATATCAGGTGCAGGAAGGGAAGATTTTATTACCAGCAAGAAAGAAGACCCAGGAGTGGAGCAGGTGCTTTGGAAACAGAGAGCCTTGCACATCAACGCCGCCCCCCCCCCTCCCGACACACACACACTCCGACTGCTTTGACACTAGAGGAGCCAGTGAAGCTGCATGCCATGGAGCAACATGCCCATTTGTGGAGTAGGGTGCCTCTAGGTCAGCAGTTCTCAACTTCAGTGTCACCACCCCTTTGGGGTTGAATGACCCATTCACAGATATCGCCTAATTCATAACAGTAGAAAAATTATACTTATGAAGTTGCAACGAAAATAATTTTGTGGTTGGAGTCACCACAACATGAGGACCTGTACTGAAGGGTCGGGGCAGTAGGAAGGTTGAGAACCACCGCCCTAGGTACTTAATGAGGAGAGTTGCACTTATTGACTCCTGGGGCTAAATGTGAGCGCCTTTGGACTGAGGCTTGTGGTAGAGTAGCACGCCTTTGGGACACTTACTAGTAGTTCTAAAAAAACCTTTTAACATTGCCTGGGCAGAGCAGAGATCAATGCTTGTGAGAGACCAAAGACCAGAGAAAGGCCTGCTTGTGGCAATGGCTGAGAAGTGTCATGTTTGAATAATTGTATCCTAAACATTTTTCAATTGTGAACTTGTTTAACAAAGAGCATGATATATTGAGTATTGTCTGTGAGTTCTGAGTAACCACTGAAGTAAATGATCAGACATAGCTGAAAAGTAGAGACATGTAAGGGAGACAGTTGGTGTTAGAATTGGGTGGAAGCATGTCTGACCTCAGCCTCAAAAGAATGGACATATATACCTACATGGAGCCAGAAACTTACTTCAAAGACCACACACACACACACACACACACACACGTGTGTGCACGCATGTGTGTCTCATCGGTTTGGGCTCTCTAGAGAACCCAACTGAGGACCAGAATGCACATTACTTGCTCTTTGTGTTCTATAGTACTGTGGCTTTTAGCAAATGCATAATGCCATTGTGGTGGTCATGTGCTTATGTTAATTTCAGGATTGAAATGTAGGGGTGGAGTCTAGTCTGTTAACCTGGAGATAGCTATTGAGTAGCCAATGTGGCCTCCGTGTGGACATGACTTTCTCTTGAGACTTCTGGGAAATCTCATGATATTTCCCTCATGATGATGAGAAGCTTTCTCCCCAGTTGTTGAGAGTTAGTCTCAGAGATCATGAATCATGGACAAGACAAGATGGCAGCGTCCGAGGACTTGAAGGAGCCGGAGGAGAAGCCACATGGCCTTACCCTGATGAAACCAGACCTCTGAATCTGGCGAAGTCACATGGAAAGCCCTGCCAGTGGTAAGCTGCCTCGACCACCACTGAGTTGCCTCTACCACCATTGGATGCTGTTGATGGACCCTGAGCCCTGGAAGCGAGGAGCCTCAGGGAGACCCCTGCCAGCGCTGGGATTCTACACCCACTGGCCTGTGACTTCGTGAGTCAGAAGGAGACATTATAGACTGGTATCAGTCATATAGCTAATAACGGACTTATGACTTTGTACTGGACTGGATTGCGATGCTTTCTTAATGTCCTATTTCTCTTATATATAAACTTTTCCCTATATCCATATGTGTGTCTACGATTTTGTTTCTCTAGTTTATCCAGACTAACACAGCCATGTATTCACCATTATAGTATCATGTATTATACTTTCACTACCTAAAAATAATTCCCTGCTCCATCCATCCCCCATCCTCTAATTCCTGAAAACCGTGCATCGTTTTTACTCTCTCTAGAATTTTCCACCATTTTAAGAGGTAGCTTATAGAGAAGAACCATTCATATTGAAGAAGTTAGAGTTGAAATCAAGGCTCCCAGAAATGATGGAATTCCAAGATTGAAATGTTTCAACAATTTGATGAAGCACTGAAAGCACTCCCTCTTTGATGCTAGGAAACTTGGAAGAAAGCTACGTAACCAAATGTCTCAAAGAGGTCATATTAGTACCCATTTCAAAGAAATAGTACCCATTCCTCAAGAAGGCAATGGTCAAAATATAGAATAATTCTGTAATATCACTTATAAGAACAATTTTACTAAAGATCATCCAACACCACCTTTAGCAGGGCATTGACAATAAGCTGCCAGAGATGCAAACTAGATCCAGAAAAGGATTTGGAACAAGGGATAAAATTCCTGAGAGCAGACCCATCTTGCCCCAAAGCAGAGAATTCCAGGTAAGTCTTCCCCAATCCATTGTGGTTTTGCCTCATAGGCATGTGAAAGTTGGACATTTAAAAAGGAAGACCAAAGCAAATTTGATGTATTTGAACTGAGGTGCTGGAAAAGAATAAATTACTGCCAAAAGAAACAGATCTTCCTTAGAAGAAGTACAGCCAGAGAGCTGCTTTGAGGCAATCATGGTGACACTTTGACTCACTTATTTGAAACATGCTGTCCGTAAAGATCAGTCCCTAGAAAAGGACATCACGCTTTGTAAGGCAGAGGGACAGCAGGAAAAATGAAGGCCCTGGATAAGCTGGATAGGCCCAGAGGCTACAGCAAATGGCTCAGCAATAAGAAAAATTGTGAAGAAGACACAGGACCAGGACATATTTTGTCCCATTGTATGTAGAGTTGCTGTGAGTCAGAACTGACTGGACAACACACAGTAGCAATAAGAACAAGAGTCACATCAGAATTTTGCTTTGTGTGTCTTTTTGTAGTCTACCTGTGTGGTATGAAATTGTTACACAAATACACCAAGCTGCTGCTCTCAGGGATTATTCAGCAGGGTAATACTTCTAGAGTATGTCATGCGAAAAAGGTTTGTGATAAACCAGTTCACAAGATAAACCCTTCTCGGTTTTTATCACATGTCTGCCATGTATTAAGGATTTTTCTAAGCATCATAAAATATTCTGAGATAGCATTGTTGTTTCCTACTTTCTAATAGAAGAACTCAGGCCCAATGAAGCTAAGCCAATGGCCCTAGAATACTTACCTAGTATGTGGCAGAACAAGGACTCCTGTATTAGCTGAGTCTACCAAGAAACATATAGCATATTCTTTTTTTTTAATCCAGTGCTGTGACAGTCACCTAATCTGATGTCCACTTGAGAATTAAGACTGTAGGGGTAGAGCCTGTGAATCAAAAAGGCCTCTGGGGTCTTTTTCTCTGAGAATTCTGGAAAATGTGGTAATTCCTTCTGGGAGGCAAGAGACACTATCTCTTTTGGTTCAGGCCTATGAAGACACTCTACTGACACAAGACTGACTGCCTGTGAGATGTCCTGGAGGAGAAACCACATGGGCTTACTCTGATGGAACTAGACCTCTGAAGATGAAGAAGCCATGAAGAGATTCCTGCCAGTGCTGAGATGCTTGAGCAGTCACAGATATGTCCCTGCCAGTGCTGAAATGCTTCTACCACCACTGGAAATACAAGACTGTACCCACTGGCCTGTGATTGTCCTGGTGTCATTGCATGTGCCTCTTGAATCTGAAGAAGACTTTATAGACTTGTATCAGACATATGGATTAATATCAGACTAGGGGTCTGCATTGGACTGGGTTGGGATGCTTTCTCAATGCTCTATTCCTTTTGTATATAAACTTCTTCATTATATACATGTGTGTTTATGAATTTGTTTCTCTAGTCTACCCAGACTAACACAGGTGGATCTTGAAATGTAGCATTTTGTAGCACTTGAAAGCAACCTAAATGTTTCATACTCATATAAATCTATTATAAGTTTCTGGCATATGTCAACCTTTAATCTCCATGCTCACCCAAAGCACGCTAAGTATATTAAGTGATGGATGTGAAACTTTGATTCTTTCTAGAAGTCTAAAGTGTATTGCAAAAGCGTATTGTCACATGTAAACAACAACAAAAGACATGCCTCATGCTATGATCTATGTGAGTAAATACAAAGAAAATATATATACAATAGTATCCAACTATTCTTTGAGTGTTGTCTTTTAGCAGATCAAACTGTGCTTTAGTATTGTTTGCTTTCTAACCACATTCAAAATAAAATTGCCCCACATTAAATATTTTAGTTTTTCTAAGAAAAATAAATAACACCCAGATCCTTCTGATACAAGAGAAAATACTCAATGTAAAATGCTTTTCTTTACGCCTACTTTTTCTGTTAAGTGAAGCCAAGAAATAAGATGGCTATCTGGATACAACAAAATCCTATTTTACCCTTAATGTAGAATTTAAGACAAAGCATATTCTTTTATTTTGGTAAATCATCCAAGTAGTTGTATCTGTTTTCAATAGAAGTAGTTGGGTCCTGACGGCATCTGAAATTCTTCCGTTCTTTAGGCATTTTTGTTGCTCTCCCAACTTTACTCAGGTTCATTTACACTTTGGCTGGAGGCTTGAGGTCTGGTTTTCCAGTTTAAGAGAACTTCATCTGATCATCTGAAAAAGAATGTGGCATCAATTGTAAGTGGAATCACTAGGTAGGTCAGATGGAAGCCTGGCAGCAGTCCCCACCTGAGCCCAGCTCCAACCTGGCCCAGGTGGCTGCAGTTCTTTTCTTTCTGCATATGTTTTGACTCAACATTCTATCTGAAACAATTATCAGGATACAACAAAGATGTTTTCTCTTGAGACCTTGCAAAGGGTGGTGTTTTCCAAGTAGATTTGGGCAGGGCACTGCGCAGGCAGGCAGGGAAGAATGGGGGGTCAGTCTTAAGCTCCAGCTGTCGTCGCAGTTGAACCCCAGATCCAGATTGCTCTTCCTTGTTGAAAAGGTCCTCGAGGGGCATTTGTGTAGAGTGTAAGCCCCCAAGTTTCTCCCACATTTAGGCACTGCTTCATCACAGACCTATATTGTGCTAGTCTGGGTTGAATAGAGGAACAAATTCATTGACACGCATGTATGTATAAGGAAGAGCTTTATACACAGAGCAATTGTATATTGAGAAAATATCCTAGCTCAGTACAGATTAAGTTCATAAATTTCTTTTTAGACCATATGTCTGATATGTGATATACTAAGAGGATCTATAAATTCCTCTTCAGACTCCCTCAACATATGCAATGACACCAAATGCAGGAAGATGACAGGCCAGTGGGTAGAGAGTCTTATGGATCCAGTGGAATTGCAAGCATCTCAGCTCTGGCTTGGGTCACCACCCGGCTCCTCCAGCTCTAAGGCTCTCGAGTAGCTTCGTGTGTCTTGTCATCACAGATATCAGGCAGAGAGTCCATGTGTCCTATGTCCAGTGAGCTATTTATCTCTGCCTTGCCTCCAAATGAGGTCATCAAGCAGTGATCTCATTGACGGGCTAAACCCCACCCCTTCAATGTTGGCAGTCTCAAGATGGCACCATATTATGTAACTGCACTTGCTGCAAATCTTTTGTGTCAGTCGTTATTTTTAGGCCAAAATAGATGTAATAGTTCTGCTACTAAAGAAGAGAGCTCTTTCTTTTAAAAGGATGATATAGTCTCTATTCTAAAATATAAACACATACAAACATCTCTTTTATGAGGCATTTGGCTCTGGTACCATGAAGTCACCTTCAGACTTGAATTTAGAGACTGGTTTCTGAGCAGCAGCTGGGACACCTGCCAGCTCTTTAAAGCTGTTGCTGCAAATGTTGACTCATAATGACCCACAATTCTACCCCAGAACTTGCTCCATGGATTATTTGATGGTTGATTTTTCCAAAGTAGATTATCAGGGCTTTCTTTCAATGTTCTTCTGAGTATTAACCAATTGTGCACCCAGGGTTTCTGGTAGTAATTTAGGGCATTTTATTATTGGATATCATCTCAGATCTACTCTAACACTGCATCTTAACGTACTCTCAGCAGGGCAGTCCATCTGGTCCTGGGGAAAGCTGTAGAAATTGTTGAATCTCCCCTTTGTCTCAGTTTTTCACAGGAGGTTGTGAGACAGAACTGCCTCATGCAGAGTGTGAGAGGTTCACTGCCTTGTCTTGTTTTTGGCACAGGCAAGAGTTATCAGGTCCTAGGAGTCTTCTATGCAGGAGCATTTGAGGTCAGCTCTGGTCAGACAGGTCAGGAACGCAGCCAGCTCTAGCCTGCAAGGAGGGGCAGGCTCACACATGCCAACCACCTGCCAGACTCGGCGCAACCCCCACCCGTTAGTGCAACAGCCAAGTGTCAATCAGCTGCAGCAAAGCTCAATGGACCCCCAACAACAGGTGTCTCATTAAACATCTCTCACCCTCCCAGGTTTCCCCACTGACAGGCACCAAACTTACAGCCAAATTCCATTAACAAGTCATACTAATTACCTACTTCTAACAGTGCTCTGGTTTGAAGGCAAAGGACCGTATTCTTTTTAGATGAGACATGGCATTTGATCCTGCAGAGAGGCCCATAATTAGGTCCTTAAAAAGTGGGGGTCCAAAGAGGAGGCAAGGCAAACGTGGATGACCTAGGCGGGCATGGCCTGGGATGATTGCAGTGTGGCTCTGTTTGTTTTCATGCTGGCTCCACTGGTTGGCCCACAAGGGCCCAATTAGCTTGCTGCAGTGGTTTGTATTGGTTCCATCTTCTTGTCTCATCCTTCCTTCCTTTAAAACATTTTTTTTCTGTTATTTTAATTTTTTTTCTAAGAGGGATAAACTTGTAGCACAGATTGCTGGCCTGCAGACATCCAAAGATCAACAACTAGTTTCTGTGATCATTTCCCCTGTGAATCACCCACACTCATTTGCAGAACTCCTAATGCAGATGAGGCAAATGAGGAGGGGGGTTTGGCCTGGGCTGCAATGATTATAACAGAGTCTAATTTATGTTTGAAATGACCACAAAGTAGGAATCCTTCATAAGATGAGAACACCTGCGTAGTTTGTGGGGTTTTTTTTTTTTTGTCTCTTTCAATTTTATTTTGAAATCTCATGAACATATTATCACCGATAGCCATTTTTGCTTTTGCCATCCATTAGAAAGAAATCCATTGTATAAGTGAAAATTGACTTTTATGAGACTGGCTATGAGTATGGAGTCACTGGGTAGAATATTGATTCCCTAGTAACTGAATGGGTGGTGGCACTAGTCCACTCAAGATCTGAAAGATCCCCACTACTGAAAACCCTATGAAGGGCACTTTCACTCTGAGACATGTGGGGCCTCCATATGTCTGAATCTAAATGGAGATACTCTGTCACCCAAAGGCAGTAAGTCAGTCCAGATTCCTTACATTTGTGGATATGCTCATGTGCTCCCCGCCAATAGTGGTTGCCAGTGTGGCGAAGTCAGCACTGTGAGCATCAACGTTGGGAGGGTTAGGGCAGGAAGACTGTACATTTGCATGAGCATGAAATATATTAGCAACTTGGATGATAATATTTTGTCCTAATCTTGTTTCACTATCAAGTGAGGGACTACTATTTCAGTCAATTTTACTTTTATATTTAATGTGTGAAAGTATGTGGATTTAATTGATTGGGAATAAGTTGACGTTTTTATTATAGGAAATTGATGGGATTGCATTTGGGTTTTATTTTCACTTCATGTTACAAATATATCTGATAAATGATCTCTTTCCATGACTAACTTAATCCTTTTTAACAGTCCTTTTATGCTTCAGTACTATTATACTAATTTCACAAGTGAAGAGACTGAGGCTTACAACTTTTATCTAATTTTTTTGGACCATAAGATGCACCCGATCGTAAGACACACTCAGTTTTCAGAGCAGGAAAACAAGGGAAAAAATATTCAGATCCAAATAGTACCAGTATACTAAAATGTTCCGGGGTATCACACCTTCAGACCATGAGACACATCCTCGTTTTCCCCCCCACTTTGAGGTGTGTGTGTTTGTGTCTTATGGTCCAAAAATTATGGTAATTAATGAAAACACCACACAGAAAATGAGGAAGCTGAAATGATACACCGTACCAGTCTGCCTTTTGAGGGTGATCTTAACCATACCATACTAAAAGTTTATACTTAATATAGTGGAGGACAACATCGCTTCTTCTGGTTCTGTGTAATTTCTTCTTGAGAAATGTACATTGGTCTGGTGTCAATTGGGTGTATTTGGTTTCCTCAAGATAAGCTTCATCATGGCCCAAGTGTGTGTGTTCTAAAAACATGTGTTTTTAAGAATAAAGACATTAAATATCAGGTAGAAATAAAAATCCGCATTAAGCTTCAACAAGGCACTTGCTTGTGGGAAACAGAAAGATTTCTCCCAACTTATCCCCCACACATATGCCAAACTTAAGCTATTTGCTGCAGGAGTCATGTGATTGCACTGGAGGCCAACCACAGTAGGTCAGGAGCTATTCTTAGGGTTAGTAGCTATCCACCACCATCAGGAGAGCCTGTCCCACCCCAAAGAAGGTCCATTCACTTCTGGTAAGCATACTACTAGGGCTTTCTTCCTTGTAGGTGAAAGGGAGGCCTAAAACTTTAGGAGTTAATCTCCTTAATGGCTTCAGTTATTAGAAGCCTTTGTGTCTCACACTAAAGATAAGCTACATCTCGCCCCACCCAAGGACAAGAGGTCAGGCTGCAACTATCAAGAATTTTAGATACGCCCATCTTGACTCCAGTAACTTCCCTCTCCCATTACATCTACCACTGGTTTGTCCCCCTCATTCCTGTTTGACCTATGGCATAGCCCCTCCTGGTGACGTGTCTTAATCTGTAACTATGGGGCTCAAATGTCCCCCCAAAGAGGTTATTTAAGCTTGGTAAAATGTAAATCTCGGTTACCCTGTCTGACTGTGTCTCCATGCCGATTGCCAGACAGACTGGGGGTGAGCATGCTACCATGATATGTATTTGACTCTTATTATTCTTCTCTATCTCATGCTCTCTATAACTTTACTATGATATATAATAATTATCACTGTACAGCTGCACCTATTGAACCAGTGATGTCTATATCAGAGGCTGGTCTTCCTCTGATATTGCTGAGTTTATTTTTGTAATAGAGGACTGAAAGGAACATTCTTGTCTTTGAATAGCATATGATCATCAAAGACATTGGGGTTCACAAGAGCAGAGTGAGAACCTAGAACAGGGTTTTTTATAGAACCAGGAGATCCCAGCGTAAGGATACAGTCAGATTGCCTTCTATTAAACTTGTAAATGAACATGGCATGTAGTATAACTTCCAAAGATTGTCAGAACCTGAAGATTTCAATGCCCTCAGGAGGCTTATTAATAACCCTTTGATTTAGGTAATCTGAAACTCTGAGGAGATTCATCAAGGCATATAAGCAGACTTGTTATCTTCCTTCATTGTTCTATGATGGTGATCTTTAATCAAAGTGTTTGTGATTGAATTAAATCAATTTGTGAGTTTTAAAGACTTCTGTGGTCGCTTATGAGCATAACAGAATGGTTTTATGGTTAAAATAGGTTCTTGGTTAAAATAAAACTTTATTTACAATTCCTCTAAGCCTCCAAACCAAGGATTCTTTCATGGGACATCTCGGTGAGTGACTTAGTACATTACATGCTTCTGCTCTCTTTCCTGGTGGCTATGTGGGGCTTGTGGTCTTAAAAGCTTGCAGGTAGTCATTCACAGTATCAGAAGAAACCATTGGTTCCAAGTCACCTGAAGCAACAGGCTAAGGGAAGTTGGGAATAGGAAAATAAAATAGAATGTGTGGCCTAAATGAATAATTCGTTCCTTTGCCAATAGACAGAAAAACTGGATGATATTTGCCTATCAATCATTACAAAACCTTTTTATCAAATATTTGACAGAATCATCCTGATTAAAAGAAGGAACATGCAGAACCATTTCAAAATCCCACATAATCCTGAGGGTCTGGGATCACAGAGAAGGATAGACCCCTGAAACTATTGCCCTGAGATGCATTTTAAACATTTCACAAACATTATTTCGTACTAGAGACAGCCTGCCTTGAGGATTATATGCTTTTAAGATCTATTTGATGTTATTAGCGCTCCTCTACCTCATACACCAGAACAAAATGTTGCATCATCCTCTGCTCTCTGCCTGTGTTTGAGCCATTGTTGCTGTCACTGTGCCAGTCTGTTTTGTTGAGGGACTTCCTCTTTTTCATAGATTCTCTATTTTTTCAAGTCTAAAGTCCTTCTTCAGGAACTTGACTCTCTTTTTGTGACCAAAGTGTATGTGTTAATCTGGGTAGACTAGAGGAACAAATTTCATAGACACACATAAGGAAAAGGCTTATATACAAGAGGAACAGGACATTGAGCCCAGCCCAGTTCAAAGTCATAAGTCCAATATTAACCCAAATGCCCAAAATCAGTCTATAAAGTCTCCTTCTGACTCACAAAGTCACAGGTCAGTGGGTGCAGAATTCCAGCACTGGCAGGGGTCTCCCTGTGGCTTCTTGCTTCCAGGGCTCAGGGTCCATCAGCAGCAGAAGCAATTCATCACTGGCAGAGGTCTCCATGTGGCCGCCCCAGCTTCAGAGGTCTGGCTCCATCAGGGCAAAGCTGTGTGGTCTCTCTGCTAGCTCCTGCCATCTTGTCTTGTCCCTGGTTCATTGTCTCTGAGACTAACTCCCAACAACTGGGGGAGATAGCTTCTCATCTTCATGAGGGAAATATCGTGAGATTTCCCAGAAGTCTCACGAGAAAACCATGCCCACATAGAGGCCTCATTGGCTACTCAATGGCTATCTCCAGATTAACATGTTAGACTCCACCCCTACATTCCCATCATAAAATTAACATAAACACATTACTTCCACAGTATATGAGAAAAAGTTTTGCCATCCTCATTCTAAGAACCATTGTAGCTGTAGCTATATTTCTGTCAAAACAGATTGACTCATTCTCCTGACATAACCACTGGCAGTAAATGGATTTTGATTCACAGTGATCCTAAGACCATATAGAATTGCCCCCTTTGGCTTCTGAGACTTTAAATCTTTATGAGAGAAGACAGCCTCATCTCTGTCTCATAAAGCACCTGGTAGATTCCATCTGCTGACACCATGGTTTCACAGCCCAATGTGCTGCACAGTATACTGCCAGGGCTCCATTCTTCTGTTAGCATTTAGTTTATTCACTAGTCTTCATTAGTATCATAATTAGAGTACATAATTTTTGGTTTGTCATATCATTTGTCCAGCTTTATGTACATCTAAATACCATGTTTGAAAATACCATGTTTTCAAATTAATAGCAGTTCAAAATAATGGAGAATTTAGGATGTTATGAGTGTATGCATGTTAAGGGGGAGGAACACTTTAGGAAAGGAGAATAAGATTTTGAAGACTATATTTAATATCAATGAAATGTGTATGTAGAAAATTAGATTGGTACATGTTTTTGCTATGTATATTCTCAAAATAAAATATTGAGAAACATTAATTTTCAAATACAAATATTTAACAAAAATTCTAAGGTTCCTTAAAGTCTTAAGGTTCTTTATGTTATCTAGGGCACATTCAATCATGCCAATTCTAACTGATCATATTTACCTTCTGATATGGAAGATTCTGTGGGAATTTTGACCTAGTTTGGAAGCTGGTACACAAGTAACTCTAACAAATTAACATGAAATGAACATAGTATGGTCTTTAAAGGCAGGTTGTCCTTTATCTAGTTCTGCCATACTTCCCTAGCAGTTTGATAAATTATATCACTTGGCTATGCCGTAGGCTCCTCATCTGTAAAACTTTAATAATGTTTATCACATAGTGCTCTGGATAATAGAAGGGTTAATGAATATTAATCGTAATTTAGTGCCATCAGTGTTCAACACCCTTTCTCTCTGTTAAACTCTTCTTTACTGTGTTCTGCAGCGTCCTCTTCAGGAGCTTCTAATATGACACCAATTGTGGTAAACAGCAGTACACCATACCTCTCCCGGATCAGGGACTAGGCACCATGAATCAAGGTCACCAGGCTTGGCAGCAGCTGTAAGTGTTCTGAAAAGGATGATAGAGCAATGGGAATGCTAAAAGGAGGATTAAACTCTAGGACTAGTAAATACCTGTTGAGCCAGCTGCTTAGAAGACCTTAAAGACAATAATTAGATCCACATAGACCACTAAGCCTAGCTACCTCCATGAACCTCTCTCTCCTTTATTGGCATTTTCTAATAAAGCTATACTCAGGAATTCTGCCTAGGAAACCTATCACTGAATTAATAATGGGATTTCTCTAGGAAAATTGAATTTCTATAATAGAAATTCACTTTAGAACCACTTTTAATAGAAAAATGTTCTACATGGAATATGAATAAAGTTTAATACATTAACACTTAATAAAACATTTGATACTATAGCATTTAGAGTAATTGTTCAATGTCCCTTCTTAAAAGAGAAGCATGTTCTATCATTGATATAGATTTAATGAGCTGATAGAGATAATGGCATGATAGGACATACTCTCATCATTAAAGAAAGCACAACTGCAAATACAAATACAATTCGTTTTGGAAGGAATTGAAAATATTATTCATTCTGTACTTGTGTGATGGGTAGTCATTTTTTAAAAAAAGTTTCTTGAGTAGCACTCAGAGAATAATTTAATATTTATTTTCCTCACCTCTTCATCATTAGTGATGGTGCCTTTTACCTAGACCTCTGTGTCCTTGAGCAGTTAGTAAAAACTTGCTCATATTAACTTAATTCAGCTTTTTTCTCCTATCCAGCTTGAATATACATTTGTATTTATATTCCTAACCCACAGCAGCTGGCAGTGTTGGAAGTCACAATTTTAGGCTTTAAAAAAACTGACAGATTGTCATAACTTGACTATGCCATAAACTGGGGAATCCCTGTAGTATCCTGCACCAGACAGTGCTCAAACTCAGTTTTGCCACTTATCTGTGATATCTGTCTCTCTTCTTTCCAGGCTCTATTTCTCCTGTGTGTAATATTTATCCAATATTAAATTCATGAAGCATCTTGATAGTAATCCTATATTTCACAATTCATATAATCAAATTCCTGCATGCCTACTTAAAATAGATAAAATGAAAATTTCCATTCATACCTCTTCTGTTGGGCCATTCAAGCTTGGAGATCTTGGATATCATAATTTTCCTCAATGGTGGGTGATTTGAGATGGCTCTCACTTTATTTTCTGTCTTCTATATGATGCCTCTCCTAGTTTTTCTGTTCTTTCCTTAATCTGATATACATCTGCCCTCATTGCACTGTAAAGGAGCAGCACCAATTTCCATGGAATCCTTCCACCTGATTATGTCCCTCATCCTTGTGGAATCACACTGCTCCATAGCTCCCGCCCCTGCACCGAGGGAGAGGAAATAATGGGAGTTGCAGTTAGATCTCACATCATTCAATAGCTTGCTCTGAAAAAGCAGGTGTAAAGGGATTTTGTGTAAAACAAATTATATTTTAAATGCATGTTCTTTGTATTCTGAACTTCTTTAGAAGTTGAATGAAGCCCCCAGAACTTTTCTTAGAATAAATTCTTAAAAGCATTAAATGAAATGCACAAATGGCAAGGGAAATGCACTATGCTGAAATACAGCTATCAAAATATTTTAATGTGACATATTAATGCTTCCTTATTAAACACAGCACAAAATTTAACAGAGACTAGTAATTACCATTATTTTGAAGTAGCAGTAACATATAACTACTTCAAGATAGCTGTAAAAGATGTCAAATGCTATTAATGTAGCTGATTTTTAGTGATAATAGTTACAGGAGTCCTGACACTCCTATGGCTTATGGCTCTCTGAAAAATCAATGTAATTTCATTGTCAACATTAAAAAAAATTCTGGGTTTCAATAAGATGTCAGTGAACAATTGAACTATAGTTTTACTATGGGACGTTTATTTTTTTCTGGTGAAAGGGCTCTTACACTGTGATGTACAGACCATCTAGAGTATCCTTCAATGGGATTCTAGATTTTTTGTTAAAAAGCGCAAACAAGTATATATTAAGCTAGTCAATCACATGCAATATTCTGACATACAGGTTTCTCAGTGCTTATTACATTCCTAAGAATTGTACTACTAGTGACTGGGTCCTTATTTTACTTCAACTGGAATAAGGTTATCGAAGAATTCTTTTATAATGTGGGTGGGAAACTATAGGCAGAATCGAATAGTTAATGAGGTTATTCCATCCATTAGTTAGTAATATAAGCTTCTAGCCAACTTCTATTAATATGAAATATAAACCCTGAGGTCGCTGAGCCCCGGTGGCGTAGTGGTTGTGCGTGGGACTGTGGCCCACTGGGATGGAGGTTCAATTCCTGCTCACAGGAGCAAAGGCTGGGCCTCCTACTCCCACCACCAGGGCAGTGATGCCTAAAAACAAACAAACAAAAAACCAAAAAAACCCAAAACCCTGAGGTCATCAAGTGAATTCTGACCTATAGCGAGCCCCCCACAGGGTTGCTAAGGATGCAAAGGTATTTGCAGGTGCACGTCGTCCCACAGTCCCCTCCCCAGGAGTGGCTGCGGGGGTTCAAAGCTCTGCCTTCCGGTTAGCAGCCAAGTGTGCAGTGACTGTCTGACCAGGGCTCCGCGTCCACGATCCTGGGCAGGAAACTTCGTTGTCAAAAGCGCGAACAGGAAGACACACGGTCAATGCCCTCATGTTATGGAGCAGGGCTGGGGCTCCAGCTTGGTAAGTCGCTTGCTGACATTACAGGCAGTGGTAGAATTAGGATAGATTGCTGGGCCTCTGTCTATTCTGGACTCTTCTGACCACCATCAGTTTCTCTCATTTAACAACTTAATGACATTATTTACTATAAGTAACTTCCATTTGAAAAATAATTACATAAACAGTTTTCTTCATAATCCACAGTTCTCTGAGGTTTTTTTCTAAAAAATGAGCATTACAACAGAATGCCTAGTAGTATACAACGTTAGAGGCGTTCAGAGCTTCAGTAAGATGAGACATTCATACAAGAAAAGTTCACTTTACGGGGCTGAGCCCCAGTGGCGTAGTGGTTGTGCGTGGGACTGTAGCCCACTGGGCTGGAGGTTCAATTCCAACTCCACAGGAGCAAAAGCTAGGCCTCCTACTCCCACCACCAGAGGGCAGTGATGTCCCCCCCCCCCAAAAAAAAAAAAAAGAAAACTCACTTTACAAATAATTTGGTTTGGCTGCAAAACAAACCTACAACAGCCCCAAACCTTGGAAAAGTTATAGCTTTAAAATGCCATATAACACAGTAATTTCGTATGTTGTGAAGTGGTTTTCTATAATCTTGACGTTTTCTTCAGAGGGCCAGGTTCCTGTGGTAGCTGCCTTAGGAGAACTTCCCAAGACTTTAATCTTCCCAGGGTTTGCTGCTCTTGTAGTTCAAGAAGAGTTATCTTTGAATGTAGCTTAGACACTTTCTGCCAAAGATGTTCCGCATTTATGTCTCGTGTGCAGTAAGAATGTTCAACTTGCAAAACTTCTGTTCCAGAAGGAGGCTTCAGGGTCTGTGTCCTCCATGCCCACAGTTTCTTGTTGGACAGATACAAAAGAACTCACTCTTGGCCTAGAATTTTCAGTGGGGACAAAAATCGCAATAACAGATTCCTCAGTTTCATTAAAGCCTCCCAATGTTTGAGAAATTGTGCTGAATAAGACAGGACAGTCCTGTGCTGACTTAATTTCCACAGAAATATCTGTAAAATTTGGATTAATAGTATGATTGGTAGTTATCTCAAATATTTCTTGGGCTTCCAAAGGGTGCTGAATATCTTTGGAATCAAAAGTGGTCAAAGTAATAGTGGTAGAATTTATATTCACAAAAGATGTGTGAAAACCACATTCACCTGTACCTTGGTTAAATGAGGTTTCCAAAGCGGACTCTGGTTTTCCAGTGGCATGTTTAACCAGATTGCAACCAGCTGGTTGCAACACCAAACCAGATGAATCAAATAATTTTGTTAACTGTATTTTTTTGTTTTTTACTTGACACAGATGCTTCTTCTGACTTGACTTTTTGGCAAACTTATGAGATTTTTTTTGAGAGCATCTCTTCCCTGATTTTCGCCAGATAAGGAAAATATTGTTGGAACTGCAGCTTGTTTCAAATATTGAATACTCCATTTGATATCAAGAGAGACTGGAGTAAATTGGTCTCTACACAGGAACCGGTATTTACTGGGAACCCAGGAATCTTGTTCATATTCCTTAGCCATTTCTCAAGTCTTTCTTTTTCATGCAGAGGAAATGGGTAAAAGCTCAGCTTCTAGTCTTGATTACTCTGTCCCCAGTGGTTCTTAGAGCAAACTGCTACACAATAGTGAGGCACTGCTCAGGTGACACCCTAGGGGACCAGTCCAGGTTGGGGGATCAGCTCATCCCTCCTTCAAGACAAATATTTATTAACCAACCAAAATGGATGTAGAATTAATAGATCTTAAAAAATTACAATTACACGAAACAATTGTTATGACTTTATTCCATTTGATCAAAATGTGAAATAAATACAGAAAGAATACAGTTTTGGAAACTCAAATTTCTAGATAAGAAAAACTCAGAAAGGATAAGAACAAATATACTGGATGAAATTCATGGAAAAGGAATTCAAAGAAAAGCTAGTAAACTTGAAACCATAGCATTTGAAACTTTAAAAGGAAACAAATGTTTTCTTTTTAATTGTGCGGATTATTACTGTTCTTCGAGACTGAGTCCAGCAATCTAATCTATGCATAAAGGGAATCCCTACAATTGCCTATTTTTCATTGTTTAATTGGGAGTTAATACATATATTGCATCATTCTATAGTTCAATTTCTCCAAGTCGTGTTGTACCACTTCTACCACAATCAGTTTTTAAGCATGTTTTCCTTCCTGAACTCCCTTTCCCACCCCTGTACCACCACTACAGTTGTACCCCTCCAGAAACTCTCATCCTGAACTCGCTGCTCCTTTAGGCTCTCCATCCTGAGTTTCATGTACTGAAAACAGAAAAAAACAAACAAACATGTGACACAGATTCAAGAGGATGACTCCAATGATACAGCACATATGAGATAAACAAACAAGCAAACAAACACAAAAATGTTGAAAACCAGAACAGGTCCAACATGTTGGTGTATATAGAAAATATTTAAAGAAAATATTACAAAATCTGGTAATAAAATCATAAGCTTACATCAAAAAGCTCAGCAGATCCAAAGCACAAGGAGTACAGAGGAAACTACAACGAGGGGCATCAGAATCAAGATGCTCAAAGTAAATGACATAGAGAAACATTTTAAGAAAGTCAGGGGAAAAATAGATACTCAACAAAAATAAAGATAAGGCTGAAACAAGATTCCTTATTTTCAATTTCTACTGCAAATGAAAAGTTACATCCTTAAAGTACAGATGGACAAATATTGTTAACGTAGAATTCTATATCTTATAAAATATCTTTCAAAAATGAAGAAAAAATAAAGCTATTCTCAGAACACAAAAGAATTCGTCACCTTGTGATCCATGCTATGCAACAGGTCCACCAACTAATAGGTGCTTTTCAGTAATGAGAAAAATTATACCAGGCAGGTAAATGGGTTTATATCCCTAGAAACGAAGATTACTCAAAATTATAACTACATGGGGAAATATATGAAATGTTTTCTTAGTTATTTAAATTACTTAAAATATGTGACAGTTTTACAAAAATAAATATTACATTGCTCATACGACATGTAAGAGCAAACTGTACATAAAAATGACAAAAGGCTGTTTGTTGTTGGTGACTTGGCTGCAGCTCATCATGATCGGATGTACAATGAAATGAAACACTGCCTGGCCTTGTGCCAGGGTCACAATCATGATTATGGTTTAGCCACTGATGCCTACTTCTATTCCCTAGCAATTCTCATAACATAGTATACCAAACTAGAAAAATATTTTAAATTAAATATACAACTCAATCTTCTTATCAATCATCTGATAGATAAAAACTAGAGTTCTTTGGATTCAAAACAACATTTAGAGCCTCCAGATAACTTTAAAAACATAATGCAAATAAATAAGGGTGAGTTTTATATTTTGTAGAGGTTTTTTGTCCTATTTTAATGGTCTTTGTATGGTAGTGTGTATATAATATGTTAAGTTCATCTAAAATGTCTCCTTTAAAACTTTGAAGTTTATACCTTTGTGTAACTGTGCTTTGAAGGCATGAAAATGTCAAAACAACAACAACCAACCCAAACTGCAGTACTCTGAGCTAGATTGCTGCTTGTTTACCTTGAAACCTTTAAGATCCCAGATGCTATATCTTTTGATAGCCAGGCACCATCAGTTTGCTTCATCACATTTGCTTATGCACCTATTTGTCTTTAACAATCATATCAGGAGGGCAAGCAAACAATATATTTTGTTCTTTGATGGCCGGTACTTGATCCCTTTGACAAAACTCCCACATGGAAGAAGAACACCAGCCTGTGTGATCACAAGGTGTCAAAGAGATCAGGTATCACTCATCAAAGAACAAAAAATCACGTCATTGTGAATGACTGGGAGTGCAGATTGGGGACCCAAAGCACATCTGTAGGCAACTGGATATCCCCTTACAGAGGGTTGTGGAGAAGAGATGAGCTAGTCAGTGCACAGTGTACCAATGATGAAGCATAAAACTTTCCTCTAGTTTGTAAATGCTTCTTCCCCTCCCAATAGTATCTGGGTCTTAAAACCTTGCCTTCAAACAAGCAGTCATTCAAGTGAGATATAAACAGGGAGGATGCATGCAGTCTGTGTGGTCTAAAGATTGTAAATAATATAATCCATATCTGAAGGAGGAGTAGTATTAGACCTTAAACTGTGAAAGCTTGGGTTTCATAAGGTTATGGATGAGAGTGGAAGCCAAAAAAACATTTGTCACCACAACAACTAAGCCTTTAGTGAATCCCTTTTGACCATAGTCAGGGGATGTTAATAGCCTTGTTCTCAGACCGCAGCACTGGAAAATCTAGTTAGATTAAAATGTAAAGGAGGTTGTTTAGAGAGATGATGGCAACAATGTGTGCAAATGTGGCCTCCATACAATTGATGTATGTATGGATCATGATGGGAGTTGTATGAATTCCCAATAAAATGATTCATTAAGAAAAAGGGAGGGAAAAGAGGAGTTGTGGAAGTCATCTGCTTATGTTGATTTTATGATTGAAATGTAGGGGTGAAGTCTAGCCTGTTAATCTGGAGATAGCCATTGATTAGTCAATGAGGCCTCTCTGTGGGCATGGTTTTCTCCTAAGACTTCTGGGAAATCTCGCAATATTTCCCTCGTGAAGATGAAAAGCTATCTTCCCCAATTGTTGGGAGTTAGTCAGAGAGAATAAATCACAGACAAGACAAGATGGCAACGTCCGAGAAGCTGGAGGAGCCGGTGGAGAGACCACATGGCTTTGCCCTGATGGAGCCAGACTTCTCAAGCTGGGGTGGCCACATGGAGACCTCTGCCAGCAATGGGTTGCTTCTGCTATTGATGGACCTTGAGCCCTGGAAGTGAGGAGCCATATGGAGACCCCTGCCAGTGCCGGAATTCTACACCCATTGACCTGTGACTTCATGAGTCGGAAGGAGACTTTACAAACTGATTTCGGGCATATGGGTTAATATTGGACTTATGACTTTGAACTGGACTTGGCTCAATGTCCTGTTCCTCTTGTATATAAACCTTTTCCTTATACCTATATGCGTGTCTATGAAATTTGTTCCTCTACTTTACCTGGACTAACACAGGAGTTTATACCAAGGGCTCAGTGGAAAATATTTGGAAATGAAGATGGCAACATGTGTACAAATATGCTTGATACAAATGATGTATTGAATATTTTAAGAGCTGTAAGAGCCCCCAATAAAATCATTGAAGAAAAAAAGAGTAATGGCATATTTGATCTACCCTTTTAGCAATTTAATAGTTATTTCAATGAAAATGAAAGAATTGAGTAAGCCTCGGATGAATCATCTCTGACCATAGACCAGGAGTATAAATAGACTTGCTATCATGCAAAAAATTTGTAAAGTGAGTTATTGAAGAGAGAATTGGGTTAAAATTTAATACCTTGTCATTTTGATCCCCCTTTTGATCCATTTAAAGTTGTTCTAGTTCTTAATATTTTCTGCCTTCTTTTTGGTTGAAGCTTTTCTCTGTTTTATGTTGTTATTGTTGATAATTTTTTGTTGCTGTGATTGTTGGGCTTTTTTTGATATGTTTTTCTGCATATGAAATCCACGATAGATAAATCTAGATACAGTAACTGTATTAATGATTTATTGAGGGTATGACAGAAGATATTGTGGGTGAGGGAATAGGAAAAAATAACAATGAGTGTAAGAAAAGAAAATTTTCTAAAATTGGTTGTGGTAATGATTGTACAACTCTTCATGATATGAATGAATTATATTATAGGTGGATTCTGTGCCATAAAGCTGTTTTCAATAAAGGCATATAGGGGATCTTAAATAACTTTCTAAGGATCTTATTAAAATGTAGGTTCTGAGTAGTTCAGTACATATTCCAGGGGTATAAGTAAACATTTGAGTAAGTGTGGGGTGGGGTGGGCCTGGAATAAACTGATTCTAGACCCTGTATGCAATAGAGAACAAAAAGAAAGAAGAGAGGTAGATTTCTGGAAGGAGAGAAAAAAGCAGAACTTGGAAAATGATCTAGACCAGAGATATAAAATTTCCAGTCATCTGCGTATATCCTCCTTGCTTTCAGCAGGCTCCTACCTTGTTGGCAGATGCTGCTAAGGGTACCAGGAAAGTCAGATTCTTTGGCAACTACAGGCAGAGGTCAGTAAGTAAAGTGGATCACTGAGCAATTGCTCTTGAACTTGTGGGAAGGAAGTGATTTTTTCCAGCGATGAAGTCATGCTTCTGAGTTTAGGATAGAACCTTCCACTGGAGAGACACTTGTTAGCATTGATACTTATCATATTGGTCCTGAAGAATTACCCCAAGTTTTCTTATTGTTTATTTTCAGGTCTTGACAGCCCATGCTAGACATCTTGGATGATGCCTCGTCTGACATCAAGCCTAAATTGCTTTTCGAGGAGGCTGCCTTTCTAGCATGGCCTGAAGCCTAACAATATTTAGTAGCTCGATGGAAGGTGAAAGGTGCTGCATTTTTTATCAAGGGAATTTTCCTTTCATTTTCCACACCAGTAGATCTAATCCTCCTTCTGCCTTCCATTTTATCAGACACTCACAGCTCTAACCAGTGCTTGAACGAGAGCAGAGCGTGACTTGGATCTGATTGGCAGTGTACAACCTGGGACTTCCATTACTCTCTGTCTGCAAATATCCTTCTCAAAGAAGTGAAACCAATAAATCAATTGTAATATACAAAGGGTGTAGAGGCAGGATTGAAAAATGAGCTAGTGCTTAACCTGGGTCTAGTTTTGAAAGGCAGGCTCCACCACTTTTATTACACACATATGACACAACTTTGGATGCTTTTCTCCAGAGGTTTAAGCACTGTGCTTGGTACCCAGTCCTCTAGTCTTCGGCACTTCTTGCTACATAAGATAATTTAATGTAGGAAGACCTTCTCCAGCCTTTGAGCATTCAAATATGCTGTTACCTCCCCCATATTAAAAATAGTCATACACTTTTGGGGTCCCATTTCCTCAGCTAACTCGTGTTTATTTTCCCTAGTCTGTTAAAAAATTAAGTATTTAACAGAGTTGTCTGTATGCTCTGTGCCAAGTTCCCTGTCTCCTATTCTTGCTTATCTACTTCAACCAATCCTTCACTGAAGCTACATAGCAAACAGTGTCATGTTTCTGTATCCTTTGGTTAGGTCTCAGTGCTCATCTCCTTTGACCATGGATAACATTTGATGCAATTTCCTCACTTGGCTTTCAAGACACCCCATAATCCCTTGCTTTTTCTCCCATCTCACCAGTGCCGCTTCTTCAAGATCCTTGGCTAATTCTTCTCTTCTCGGAACCTATACTTTTACAGTATTCGGGCTGTGTCCTCAGTTTGAGATTTCTATCTAAACTTCATCTTCTTTTGTTTTTAAGTGCCATCTATATGCAGATGAGTACTCCTTAGAGGCAAGGATGGTAAGGTCACTTCTTACATGCTTTGGTCATGTTGTCAGAAGAGACCAGTCTCTGGAGAATAGCATCATGCTTGGCAAAGTGAAGGAGCAGCAAAGAGGGGATGGCCTGCAAGGAGCCAGATTGATCAGGTGGCTGCAACAAGGGGATCAGGCAAAGGAACAAGTGGGAGGATGGCGGAACCGCAGGGTTGTTTGGTTGTGCATAGAGTCACCGTGGTTTGGAAATAATTCAATGGCCATTGAACACGTGTGCAGATAACTAAAAAATGTGTATTTTCAACCTAGTTCACATTCCTGAATTCCTCACCTCAGTATTGCACCCAATTTTATTTTCTACTTATATGTTGGCAGATACACAGGAACAGTACTTATACCTCCCTTCAGGAAAGTATTTTCCCTTCAGCTGCAAATAATGCCCGTAGCTTCTATCCTCTAGCTACAGCATTTTCAGGAGCTGCTGCAGGTTTGGGTCAAGACAAGACCATGTTCTTTCTCCCAGGCCACTCCCCACCCAATTGCTGAAGACACAGAGATACAAAATCCTGCCTATTCTGTCATGATGAGACTTGCCTAACTGGTGATCTTTACTACGGAGGCTCTCACTACGTTATTCAAGTCTGTGCCTCTTTCTGTCAAATCCTGCTTCTTCCCCCTCTATCTTTTGCAGATGTTATTCACAATAAGCCCACGGAACTCCAAAATATGTGTCAATATCAGTTTCTTGGAAAGCATGGTTTGATATGATAGTCAATTGCATTCAACAGCTTAACAGAGTTGTCTATTAGGCATCACAACTTTTTCAAAATCACACACTTGTACTTTTCCAACTAAAGTTGCTCCACTAGTAAGAGGCCTTCCCATCTCAAGGAATGACAATATTATAATTCCAGAGTTTTAGCCAAAAGCTTTGACATCAACCTCCGCTTGTCTCTTTCCCTCACAACCCACCATTTAATCATTGGTATTTATTGATGTCTCCACTTTTAAAAGTATACAAACTCTCACCACTTCTTCCCCTCTAATTTGATTATTGCAATAACCCCTCCAAGGTCATCCATTGTCTAACCTGCACCCCCCTTTCATGAGTCTATTCAAGTACCCTAAGGGATCATGAACTATTGACATGTTTAAGAGACACAAGGCCCTAGAGAAAGGCATCATGCTTGGTAAAGTAGTAGAGGGGGAGCAAAAAAAAAAAAAAAAAAAAAAAGGAAGGCCCTTGGCTATAACAATGGATTTAAACATAGCAACAATAGCGAAATGGCACAGGACCAGGCAGTGATTCTTTCCTTGCACACAGGTCGTGTATGGTTTAGAACCAACTCAGCAGCACCTAACAAAAGCAACAAGGGGGTATTTATAAAATTATCTTAGGCAGGTCCCCATGAAGCAGAACCTAAGATGACAATTTGAGTGCAAGTAAATTACTAATGAAATGTCCTGAGGATAAACTGATATGGACATGTAGAAGACAGGTTAGAGAGGTGAAGAAGCAAAGCAAGAGTGCATTTGCAAAATCTCAGTCTCACCCTAGACCTGTCTGAGTGCTCAGAGTATAATTTACATCCTAGGCTTTCCAATTTGAATGAAAGGTGCTTGTCCCTAGCCAATGGCATGTGTTGAGCCATATGAAGGAAATGTAAAATTCAAACTAGCTATCTTTGTATAGTGGCCAACTCCCTACTACCCCAAAGATAAGTCTCCAGAGAGTCACATTTGCAATTTTTAGAAACATGCACACACAGATGCTAGACAAGGGGTAAATAAGTGGGTACAAAGCAATTTGCATGAGGCTGACAATATCTGTTACAAATGCATAAATCATATCACTTCTCTATTTAAAAACCTGAAAAGACTGTACATTTCCAGCTGGATAAACTGAAATATGATAATACAATAAAATGGAGGACTATACTCCAACAAATTAAAAAATAAAAAAGAAATAGACAAATTTCTTGAAACACACTAACTACCTAAATTACCACAGACATCAAAAGACCATCACAAAATAATAAACTGATCAAATCAATAAAGCACTACAAACAACATGAACAAAAAAGTCCAGAACTTCTGTGAATAGTTCTACCACACCTTCAGAGAAGAGTTGCCACCCACTCTATGTAGACTATTCTAGAATTTAGAAAAGCAGGGGAAACTCTTTAACTCTTTTTATGAAGTGAGCATTACTCTGACAGCAAAATCGGGCATGGACATTACCAGAATAGAAAATTATAGTCAAATATTCCTTCTCAACATAGATGCAAAAATTCTCAACAAAATTTTGTTAATGAAATCAAGCAAAATAATAAAAAGAATTCATGATGATCAAGTGTGATTCATATCGAGTATGCAAGGCTGATTCAAGATAGACAAACAATCAATGTAATCCACCATATAAATAAAGCAAGGGGAAGAACGACATGATCATATAGACTGACAAAGAAAATGCATTTGATAATATTCCATTCCTCATAAAAAGAATAAATAAAATAGGAACAGAAGAGAGATACCTCAAGATAGTAAAGACCAAATATGCAAGCATATACTGAACCATCAACCAAGATCTTACTCAACAGAAAGAAACTTAAAGAATTCTCCTGGTAAACATGAACTAGACAAGGATGCCCTTTACCACCACTTTTATTCAAAATTGTCTTGGAACTCTTAGAGCTATTAGACAAAAACAAGAAATCAAAAATCCTCTAAATAAGAAGTAAAATACTTCTCTACTTGAAGATGAAGTGGTTTTATATTCAGAAAACAAAAAAAGTTCTACAAGAAATAACTGGAAATAATGGGAACATTTAACAACAATGGTAGGCAGGACACAAGAAATGTTCAAAAATCAGATACACTCCTGTGTATTAAGGAAGAGAGCTCTCAAAAGGAAATTAAGACTATTTACAATAGGCAACCAAACAATGGAATACTTAGGAATAAACCTCAAAAGAATGAAAGATTTGCACAAAGAAAACTATCAAACAATACTTCAAGAATCCAAAGGTGAAATTATAAAATTTCAATTCAGATTCATACTCCAGAATCATTTTTAAAGAAATGGGAAAACTAGCCACCAAGGTTATATGAACAAGAAACCGAAAGAGACCTGGGATAAGCAAAGCAATTGTCAAGAGTTCATGAGGGAGGGGACACAGAGGGAGGGGGGAATGAGGAGCTGATACAAAGGGCCCAAGTAGAAAGAAAATGTTTTGAGAATGATGATGGCAACAAATGTACAAATGTGATTAACACATTGTATAGATGTATGAATTGTGATAAGAGTTGTATGTGCCCCCAATAAAATGATTTATTTAAAAACCCCACAAAGCACTATTTCAGAAGAATATATAGGAGCCTATCACTTACCAACCTCACAACCTATCCATGGTCATGCCATAGTCATGTTAGTCAAAACAGACGTAGGTTTCTTATTGCAGTGTTTTATAGTTTTCTTTGAATTTCTTGTTTTTCTGATGAGATTCGTTTATAAATAATTCAGCTTTTGGGTTCTAAGGTAAATGGTATCATTTTCTTGATTTTCTTTAGAAGAAGCTCTGTTTTTTAGTATAAAGAAATCTAAATGTTTTTCTTAAATGTTGTTCATGTACTCAGCCACTTTTCTGAATCTTTCAATTATTTCCAATAATATTTTTGTTGAGTTTTTGGAATTTTATGTATATAAGATCATATCGTTTGCAAATAGAGAAAGTTTTACTTCTTTTCCAATAAGGTTGGTTGCTTTAAATTTCTCCCTTTTAAAAAATCATTTTATTGGGGGCTCTTACAATTCTTGTTATAATTCATACATCAGTTGCATCCAGCAAATTAGTACATGTGTTCCATTGCTCTTTTCTAGACATTTACTTTCCATTGAGCCTTTTGGACCAACTCCTTTCTTTCCCCACCTTAACGCTCATGGCCCCTTGATAGATTGTAGCATGTTAGTTATTTTAAAATCTCATACCAACCAGTGTCTTCCTTCCCGTCTGGTTTCTGTTGTTCTCCCCACTGGATGGGGTGTGTGTGTGGTTATGTGTTGTATATAGCCATCAGTACACCCCTCCCTCCCCCCTTTCTCCTTACTCTTTTGGTATGTCTATTCCCATTCCTGTTCCTGGGTTCCAGGTGTTGTGAGTTTTATTATCTCTTGCTGATACCTATGTACATGATCCTGTCTACTCTAGATTGGGAAGCAACATTGCGGTCATGACAGCGGTAGGTGGAGGGAGGGGCTGAGGATTCCTCAAGGGGTCAAGGTATATTGCACCATCTGTTATTGCTCTACTGCACCCTGATTGACTCATCCCTTCCCTGTGGACATTCTGTGGGAGGATGTTCCATTGTTCATAGATGGATTTGGGGGTCTCCACTCCAACCATCCCGGCTCCATTGTCACCAATCCATTTTTGTTTGCTTTTTTTTACAGCTTATTGCGACTTTTCTGATGCCTGATGCCTAGTTTGCTAACACTTCACGATCACACCTTTCTTGCCATATGCTTTGGTTAAGGCTTCCACCTTAATAATGAATAGGAATTGTGATAAAGAGCTCCTTGTCAGGCTCTTGTTCATAAGAGAAGTTTTAGTTTCCATTGAGAGCAGAACTGCCTGTTGGTTTTGTATATATGACGTTTACTAACTATATTGAGTAATTGTTCTTTTATTCCCATTTTGCTGAATGTTTAATGAGGAATAGATTTTGGATATTTTCAAATTCATTTTTGCATAAATCAATATATGGGTGTGGTTATACCCTTTGTTTTAGTTAGTTGATGGATTACATAGATTCTTTTTCTAATGTTGAACCATCCTTGAATACTTAGTATGATTCCCACATATTCATGGTATATTATTTGTTTTATATATTGTTGCATCCTGTTGGCCAGGATTTTGTTGAGAATTTCTGTATCTGTCTCTGACTCATAGTGACCACACATGACAGGGAAGTACTACCCCTGTGGGTTTCTGAGACTGAAACTCACTATGGGAATCAAAGGCCTCATACTTTTCCTGAGGTTTGCTAACCTTTCAGTTAGCAACCCAACTTGTAATCATTACGCCACAATGGCTCCTTTTCTGTGTTCATGCTTAATATTTGTCTATAGTTCTATTTTTATATTGATATCTCAGGATGATTTTGACACCAGGATTATACTTATTTTATAAAATAAATTAGTGTGCTTCCATTCTTTTCTACACTCTGCAAATGTCTGAGTAGAATTGGTTTGCACTCATCTCTGAATGGTTGCTAGAATTCACTAATGAGGGTGTCTGGGTCCTGGTTCTAAGAGCAGGGCTTTGTCCTAGGAACACTGAAAAACAGAGATTTTAGCCCAGAACCAGAGTAGAACCCCCAAAAGACTTGCCTGCAGTGAACTTAGGTCAGACTTAGCCCCAGTATTCAAATAAACTTCTTCCTACAGAGAAAAGAGGACTGGAGAGAGGGAAAACACAAGTAAATTGTTTAACCCTCTAATTAAAGTGATCAGATGTTCTGCTTTTGGCGGGACAGTCCCGATTTTTAGAAAGAATACACGACAAGTGAGACAATGGTGGGAGAACGAGAAGGGAACATACTCCACCCTCCCTATCAGTGGTGTCCCAATTTGCCAATGTTAAAATCTGGTCACTTTACTACATGTTTAAAATGTCCTTATGGGGTACACATTGGATGCGAGGCACTTTCAAGAAGTTGAGTACTCCAGGGGGAATAACAAAATGTCCCGGCTCCCATGGAGCTTCTGTTGGCATGTACTTGGCTTAGTTTTGAGACAAAATAGAGATCCTTTCTTTCTGGGATTTTTGCTTTTCCCATTCCAAGGACTAACTTGGCCTCATGCTATTCTCTTAAATTTAGTATCACAAAAAAAAAAAGTTTGAGGGAAACTGCCTTTGCCAAATGAAGTTCAATAAATCAGAAAGAACCTTTTCAGGCAGCTGCACTCAGCGGTGCTTGTTCTGTTGGGGTGCATACCTCTATACATCAGCTCCCAATAACTGCCATATCTGGAGACGCATCACAGGAGCAAAAGCAGACTGGAGGGCAGACTGTTCTTGGACATTCCAAGTGGGCAAGAGTTTCTCTTGTAACCATTTACATTTCTCCCAGCTGCCCTCTTGTCCCTGAAATACTCCTGTCCAGGAACAAACATCCAGACTTTGACCACCAGGCACACATGCACAGAGTGCTTCTAAATCAGGTTCCTGGACACAGAAAAGAGCTACGTGAGCAGAAACTCCATCTAAAAGCAAACTTTGCCACCCATTCCCCTAAGCCCTATGAAATCCTTGGCAAGGTGTGCAGGACACACCCATATAGGGATGACTCCCCTCCATGTGGTTCACCTCTCTTAATCCTTCCCCTAACCCGGTTTTCTCCTTCTTCATTTTCTTTTCTTCTCCGCCTCTTACGTTTTATTCTTTTTTGCCATGGTTTTCCTTCTTTTATTCATTTTCTATTTCTTCTCTTTACTTTCTTTCCCCACGCACACACACACGATTCCTGGAACTGGATTTTTAAGGACAACTAGATGGTTGCTTAGGTAACCTCTTGTTGCTTATCTGCTCTCTGACAATCTAACTTCTCCAAAATGACCGGTTTCTGGACTTGCATTTGACCTCCGGCTGATTGTGGCTTCTTTACCCAAAGATTTTTCTTTTAATGTTTCAACTCTAGGTGGATTTTCCACATTGCCCATTTGTAGAGCTTGCCTCTAACCTTTATACTAAAGGAAACAGGTTTTAAGCAGGACACCATTGACCGGGGTTGGGGGTTCTTGATTAAAAATTTGGTCTATAGGGAGCAACAAAAGTGTTCAGAGAATGCAAAAATAGTATTGTGATATATCTATTTAATTTTAAAACTCCGTGGGATGCCGGACAAATATTTAAAAAGTGGGGCATCTGGTCACCTTACTTCATACCCACTTTACATGAACGCAGACATTGCTTCAGGTCTTAACAACAGTATACCTTGCCCTGCTGTAATGAACTTGTTTTTACCAAAAGTCAGCTGTAGCACATTTTGATCCATGCATGGGCGAAGCAGATATAACTTTTATAAATACAATACGAAGCTGTGGAGAAAGGTGGGCCTGTTGGCTGTGGCACTGGAGCCCACTGCCCCCTCGTTGACATTAGCCTCTCTAGACACATCCTGCGTTTCCTGCTTTGGCATTCAACAGAGTGAACATTCGCAGTGAACACAATCAGAAATTCTGGGGCTCACCCTGCCTTTGATCAGGACTTCCTGTGACAGTCCCCCGGGTGCTGCATCAGTGGATTCCACATCTATTTCAGGACTGCTGTCGTTTGGCAGGAAACCCATCAAAGAACGTTGCTGAGGCAGCACATACAGATGAAGACACCTGCCATCTGTCGTCCATGAAAACAGATGATGAACAAGAAAGAGGCTGGGTATGCTCAGGATTGGCAATTCCGTCAAACTGTTCTGAAATGAGTATTTTGCATTAAAAAAGACTCATATTCTCATAGCACAGATGAGAGACTGGACTGTTGCTTGTCTAAGTTACAGATAAAAGGACAAATTAAAAAGTGGTGTGAGAAATCATAGCAACCTCTATGAAATAAAAATTTCAGAATGCAAAAATATTATTTTTGACATGTCCTCTGTCTCTCCCTGCCATCATGTCAATGCTGACTCATAGCAAGCCCCGGTGGGTTTCTGAGATGATAACTGTCTGTCTACAGCAGTACAAAGCCCAGTCTTTCTCCCTCAGAGTTACTGGTGCTTTCAAACGGCCCATCATGCAGATCACAGCCCAGTGCATCCTCCCCTCACCACGTCACCACACCATACCACATTTCTGAAGGTTATGCTTCCATCCCTCTAGCCCTTCTCCAAAGAATTTTATACAATTTGATTGACAGCAAGGAAAAAATACAGTTTGGGCATTCTTGAGAGATTCAAATCTTGTTTATTTGAAATGTTCTTTGAGTTTGAGGAATAAAAGGAAGCCAGGGATGTAGTTTGGAGGAGGTAGTGCTTCCCAACAAAATTTTTGCAATCTGGTCTTTGCTATCCACAACGAATGAGCAAGTGCCTTGCTTGATGGGAACAATTCCTCTGCACACTTTGTTGGCCTTTCTTCCAGCACTGCACTTTTCAATTTTCTTTAACCTTTTCATAAAAAACCTCTGTATCATCTGTGCCCTCTCAGAAAATCTATTAAAAATGTCCATTTGATATATCATGAAACAGTTTCCATAATCTTCTGAGGAGATTATTCTGGCTTGAATTGATATTAGCAGATACTTTTGGAAGCTACTGTTTGCATTGGACCTTGTTTTTTAAGGTCCCCTCAAGAGATTAAGACAAGTGAATTACTGAGAACTTATCTGCAGAAATCTATTGATCACAGAGTCATGTTTAAACATGACTTGTTTGAAATAAACCCATGGATGTATGAGGTAACACCCTTGAAGCAACATATTTTGATATATTCTTCAATAATCAGTCAACTCTTTAATGCTGAACTGAAGTCACTGAATGGTATGAATGATTAACCCATTAGGTTGCTGCGGCAGTTACATAATCTGGGACTTCAGAGAATTAATAGTGAAGGAGTGGAGCCTAGTCTGTCAGTTGGGTCATCGCCAATGAGGTCTCTGCGTGGCCATGGTCTTCCCTGAGAATTCTGGGAATTCCTGGATTTCCTCCTTGGAATCATATGAGACACTGTCCACTCATTCCCTTGGAGATGTTCTGCTGACAAGACACATGACACTATGCTCTGGAAGCGAGAGAAGCCACATGGAGTTACCCTGATGCGGCCCTGGAAACTGGAGCCACATGGAGACCCCTGCCAGTGCTGAGATGTTTCTACCACCACTGAGTTTGCACCCTGTGATTTTCCTGCATTCAGCATTACTACATGTGCTTCATGAGTCTGAAAACAGCTTTGTAGATAGGTATTGGACATATGGATTAATATCAGGCTTATGGACTTGATCTGGACTGGGCTAGGATGTTTTCTCCATACTCAACTGCTCTTGTATATAAACCTCATTCTTTCACATATTTGAGTGTGTCTCTGAATTTGTTTCTTTAATCCACCCAAAGTAACACCATTGTTAAATAAAAGTTTGGGGACTCATGTTCATCAAGAAGACCCCTGGACAATAGACCTATGGATCTAATATGAAAAAATAGGCCAAGGAAAACTCTGTACATCTCACTTCTACTATGACAGATACAGAGTTTTCATCAATTCATTGGCAACTGGAATGGACAACTTCAGATTTATTAATGCTAATATTTCTCATTTGCCTATAATATTGCATGAAGAATAATTTAATTAGAGTTATAGGTTTGGGTATAGGAAGGGTTCCAAGAGATCATTACCTGGAGCTTTCTATGAATCCTAGAAATCTTAGGTAATCGCTTCAGGGATTTGACAACACAATACATAATGGTGTTTAAGTTTGGAACTTATTGATTAAATGGCCAAGACTTTTGGTCTTCACCTGTATCTTGTTTCAGTCAAAGAAGCTTTAACTTTGTTTTTACTCTTGTACCTATCAGTGTTTAAACATAGTTTATCTCGAGTAAAAAGATAACAGGGTTTTTTAAATGCTCGGCAAATTGATCTAGTTCAACTTTCTTTTAGCAGATGAACAAACTGATCCAGAGATGGTCAGTTTCCTAAGATTGCACAAAAAATTAATAGCTATGTTGTTCACAGAAAGCCTGATTTGGGCCTCCTTGTCTAGTAAAAAGAAATGAATGTTCAGGACAAGAAAGAACAGATGTATGCATGTTTGTTTGGACTTCAGTGTTTAAAATGTGTGTTGTTAATAAGTCAGGTAGGATTTTAAAGCAATAATAAAAAATGCATGTGCTAGTCCATGAATCATTCCTAGTTGGATGACACTATTTGCTAGTTGGGTGACTTGGGATAAGCTGTTTCCTCTCTTTAAGTCTCAGTACCTTTTCTGCATAAATGCAGCTCTGGAAACGGCTTCTTCAGTTGGAATTTAACCTCTGCCGTCACCAGCTGCCTCTCTGCTCACATGACTTAGTTTCTATGCCATAGTTTCCTCTCTGTGAACTTGGGGTCATGATTGAATTTGAGAGTTTGTCGTTGCTGTTAGGCGATGTTGAGACGGTCCTGACCAAGAGAGACCCTATCCACCACAGAATGAAATACTATCCAGCTCCGAGCCGTCCTCGCAATGGTTCCGGTGCTTGACCCCAGGGTTGCAGCCACGGTGCAGGCCATCTTGCTGCGGATACACCTTTCTTCCGCTGCCCTCTACTGCACTGAACAGGAAGTCCTTGTATAGGGACCGGTCTCTCTCTTAGCAACAGTCTGAAAGACATGAGATGGATCTCACCATCCTTGCTTCTAACAGCCTTCTGGGTGTACTTCTTCAGAAAGTTTGAAAGAAAATTAAAGTAGTAAACACATGTAAAACAATTTTGAAGACTGACAGTAAGATATTTCAATACACACTAGTTATTTTTATAGGGATATTATTGACAGAGACAGGACAGGGGCTTCTGTCCGCTAAAGGAATGAATACTCTGCTTGTTAAGAATGAATATTGTGTTTGTTAAAGGAGTGAACATTCCACCTACTAAGAGAATGAACAATGGGTCCTAAGTCTGCTAAACTTGTCAGCCTGAGGTCAGGCGAACTGCACCTAACATGGACTTATAGATCAGGACGTCCTGAAATATCGTGACCCAGAGCCATTGCCTGGAAAAGTTAGAAACCTCCACTCAGAAGTTATAATGAGATAAAATTCAAAACATCCTGACACAAAACTTCAGCCCGAGATAAATTAGAAAAAAATAGACATTCAAGAGGAATATAACAACAAACTCCTGGCTTGCCTGCCTGTGGATCATCAACCCTTTTAAAGTAAGAAGCATTTCCCTAACCTGGAGTTCTCACCTTGAGACCCACTTCATTCCTTATTGAATTGTATCTACTCTATGCTTATATAGAACTTTGGCTTCATGCTTTACTGTGGTGTGTTTGTGAGTATGTTTGTGTGAATTATCTCTGGCTCCTTCATAGCACACTAACCCAAAGCTCAGTAACTTAAGCAATGATAATTAATGTATAATTTATGATGAATGTGATTGAAGACTGGGTGACTTCAGCAGGACTTGGCTAGCTTAGCTGAGTTCATTACTTCATCAGCTTGTTGATAGGTGGTTAGATGACTTTGATTGGTTTCAAAGGAAGTTTTTGGGGTTGACTTGGATATGCTTCACATGAGAGTCCTCCCCATACAACTATCAAACTAGCCTGGATATGGTCTTCCTATTGAAATCATAGACGTGAAAGAAAAAAACAACCTAATCTTGAATAGACTTCTTAAGCATTCTGTGCTAATATCCCACTAGCCCAAAGCAAAAGTAAGGAATGAAAATAAAAGAGGCTACACAAAATAAACAAACAAATATGGAATTTTCCCCCAGAGCTATGTATTTAAATTTTTCTATAAAACAACCTTATAAGCTTCAAAGTACTCTCCATTACAATTCATGCATTTGTCAAATGGATTCCATTCTTGGAAACATTTTTCAAACTCATCAGTTTGTATGGTTGATGGAACCTCCTCATTTTTTTCACCTCTTCTACATTTTCAAATCACTGTCCTTTCATGTCCCTCTGCATTCCCAGGAACAAAAGGAAGTGAGGTCAGGTGAGCCAAGTGTATGAGACAAAAGAGGCATGCTGGGTTTTTTTTTTTTGTGTGACTTTTTTGGCCCCACATTGGTGCACCAAGATGGCTGCTTGAGCAGGTGGATCATCATGATGACTAAACCACTGCCAAGTCTGCCATAAATCAGGTCTTTTTTTGTCACACAGTCTTTTCAGAATTTCTAAGTAAAAAACTTTAACAGTCTGACCTGGTGGAACAATCTCCAAATGCACTGCAAGTTGACATATTCATCTGTTTGGGAAGTTGAGAGATGTCAAGAATGAGGTTTGTCATCAATCAACATTTCACCACTTTAGAAGTGAGAAAACCACTCTTACACTTGAGTATTTTTCTTAGCTCTGTCTGTTAAAACTGTTCAACATCACAGCAGTTTCTGTGACATTTTTCCCGAGTAGCAAACAAAAATTTCAGAGCTGCACACCGTTCTCTTAAATTGGCCATCACAGTAATACAAAGTTTGAGTGAAATTGCTTTCACAAAAAATTAATTATGTCTGGAGAGAATTTTCCCAGGCAATGCCACTGAGTGCAATACCTTAGAGCGAGTAACTTCATGCTATTTTCACCTACTGGAGAAAATGCTCACTAGCAAAGCTTCACTCATGGACATATTTCAATTTTGTTTTTGTTACACCTCGTAGAGTACCCCAAACAGATTGGATTCACTATTATCGAGTTGCTGCTGACACAGTGACCATATAGGACAGAGTCAAACTGCCCCTGTAAATGTCTGGGCCTACAACTGTTGGCAGGGATAGATAGCCTCGTCTTTCTTCCAAGGTGGTTTTAAACGGCTGATTTCATGGAAACCCAATAGGTAACCACTTCGCCACCCCGACTTCTTTAAACAGACTAGAAGGGTACTGAAAGTTAAATGGAAAAAGACAGATACAGGGAGAGTTGAAGCATTGAGGCCATTATTGCAATATACAAGGTGAAAATATTTATGAATGCTTTAGCTAGTCAATTGAAAAAAAAAATGTTCCTGGATCTAAAAGTTGGGCATGGAATAAGAAAGCCCATTAAAAACAGATGCATTTGGATTGTTGTGGTGCCGAAAATACCATGGACTTCTGGAAGGACAGACCCATTTGTACTGGAAGAAATAAGGCCAGAGTCCTTCACGGTGGCAAAAATGACAAAACTTCATTTTACAAACTCTGGACATATTGTCAGGAAAGACCAGTCCCTGGAGAAGGACCTCATGTTTGTTAATTGGAGGGGTGACAAAAAAGAAGCAGTTTCCCAACAAGATGAGTTATAAAAATGGCTAATTGTGAGAATGGCTAAGTGTGTGACCACTCAGTTTCCGTCTGTTGTGCGTAGGGTCACTGTGGGTCAGAGGCAACAAGGTGCCACCTAACAATTGTAATAGCTGTCTGAGATTCTTATTATCTTGCACTCCTCCACCTTGCTCTGTCTTTTCCTTCTCCCTGTCTTCTGCCTTGTCCTGTTTTCTTTCTTCTTGTAATAACATTGCTGAGATATTATTTGCATATTGTAATATCCACCAATTTCAAGTGTACAATTCAGTGACTTTTGGTGACTGTAGTACATAATTCAACTGTTGCCAGAAAACTAGTTTTAGAATATTAACTGCTGCCATAGATTCTATCCATAGATTTTCAGAGAGCATGATTTTTATGGATGCACTATGTATGGGAGAGATGATGGGGGCTTCCTTGCCTGGTTCCTGTTTTCAGGGGAAATGGTTTTGGTTTTTCTCCACTGAGTCACATCTTGACTGTTCGCTTTTCATATTTAGCTTTTTTTGGGATGCAAAATTTCCCTTCTGTCACTATTTTTTTAAATCAGAAATGGATGTTGCATACTGTCAAATGCTTTTTCTTCATTGATATGAATATATGGTTCTTATTTTTGTTTATTTTGTGGATCACATTGTTCTTCTCTTGTTGAACTATCCTTGTACACCTGGTATGAATCCTATTTGTTCATGATGTAAGGTTTTTGTTTTTAGGAGTTTTTTTATATATACATTACTCCATTCAGCTGGCCAGGATTTTGTTGAAAATTTTTGTGTTCAGAAGGGATATTGGTCTGTAGTTTTCAACCCTTGTGATGTCTTTGTATAGTTTGGGTATCAAGTTTATGCTGCATTCAAAATATGACTTCAGTAGTTTACTTCTGTTTTCTACATTTTGGAGTAGTCTGTGTAGCATGGGTAAACACGTCTCCTATGAATACTTGGTAGAATTCACCTGAGAAGTTTTTTTTAACAACCTGCTCTATTTCTTCTTTTGTCATGGGCCTGGGAATATTTTCTATATCTGCATTAATATGAGTTGTGGGTGTGTTCTATTTATTTTTTCATACCTTCTAGGTTCTTGAACTTGCAGTAGCCTTGCATCAATTACTATTATTATTATTGACTTCTACACTCACTCTTCTGTATATTTCTGTAGTGATGTGATCCTCTTTGTATCTAAATCTAGCGATTTGCATATTCTAATTATTTCCCTTTTAAGTATGCAGTATTTTGTTAAATTCATGAATCTTCTCAAAGAACCAAGTTTTTATTTTGGTGATTTTCCTATATTTTCTCCCTTCCTATTATAGCATTTATTTCTGCTCTAATCTTTAGGTTTTCTTTTGTCCTCCTTCTTATTGGTTGAAGGTTTATTTTGTTGCTCTTGTTTAAGTAATTGAAAATACTGTGTTAAGGTGCTGATGTTGATTTTCTCTTTTTTTCACCTGAGCATTGATTACATTAAAATGCTCCTGATAAATGTTATTTCTATGTCACTGAAGTTTCAGTATGCTGTGTTTTCATTCTCATATGTTTCAAGGAATTTTGAAATTTTAACCCTCCATTTGATTTATTATCCATACATTTTTTAAGTGTATGCTGTTCACTTTTTATTTATTTGATCCTCCACCTCAAACTGGTTTTTGTTTATTTCTATATTTATAGTACTGTGGTTTGAGTAAATGGAAAAATGCATTTTAATATCTTGAAATTTATTAAGACTTGCTTTGAGGTCTAAATTGTGGTTTATTTTATAGAATTCACCATATGCACTAAGGAGGAATGTAAATGTCTAGGAGGTTGCATCGGTTGATTGTGATGCTTAGTTCTTAGTTCTGTTTCTCAGTTAAACTCTTAGTTTCTCTTTTGGTGATAAGACTTTCCTTGTGAGTGATATATTGAAGTCTCCTACTATAATTGTTGTACTGTTAATTTCTATTTTGAAGTCAATGAAACTTTGCTTGATGTATTGAACGTACTTTCATTAGAAAATTATATGTTTAGTATGGCTATGTCTTCCTTCTATATTGTTCCTTTAATCATTATATGGTGGTTTGTATGAGTGTATATGTGCATATGTCTTATATATGGTGTATTTAGACTTAATGTCTACTATATCATAGATTAATATTGCCACCCTAGTTTTCTTATTCTAGCTGTGATTAGTTTTATTTTTCTCCATTCTTAGATTCTTAGTCTAATTATGTCTTTGTTTGGGACATATGTCTCTTGTAGGTAGCATAACATTAAGTCTTCTTTTCTAATTGAATTTACTGCTCCTTCTCTCTTGGCAGGTGCATAGAATTCATTGACTTCAATGTTATTATTGATGCATGTTTGTCTATTGCTGTCATTTTGCAATGTGTGTTTTGTGATTTTATTGATTTTATTGTTCTTTCTCTTTTGTGTGTTCTTTTGTGTACTGTTTCCTGGGTATAGTTTTCCTGCATGTTGCTCTCAGGCTTGTCTGTGGATTTTGTTTATTCTCTACACAAAATGCTCCAGTTAATTTTTTTTAATGTTGGTCTTATTTTTTGTAAGTTAATTTTCCTTTTTTTCACTGGAAATATCTTTATTTTGTCTTCAAAGTTTGATGAATAGTTTTGTTGGCTATAAGATTGTTGGTTGATAATATTTTTCTTCAAGATTTTGTATATGTCATTCCATCACTTTCATGGTTCAATAGTTTCTGCTGAGAAATCTAATCTTATTCTTACTGATTTTTCTTTGTAGGGGGTCTGCTCCATTTTCTTAAGTTAGTCTCAAGATTTTCTCCTTTTCCTCATAATTGGAGAGTTTGATAATGATGTTAAATTATGGTGTTTTCTTTTCAAGTATATTATGTTTAGTGTTCTTGCTGTTTGTTGAATTATTATTTTCTCTTCCTTTATGGTGTTAGGAGAAATTATCCTTCATAACTTTTTATACTGTTTCTCTTTAGATTTTTCTTCTTGCTCTGTGGTCTCTAGGAGATATGGGTTGTTCGTCTTGATAGTTTCCCACATAATTGTTAGATTTTTTTCTGATTTCTTTTATTTTTAATTGTTTCTTTCTCTTTTTAGATTTATTCAAAAGGATTGTCTTCAAGGTCACAAATTCAGGTTCCTTTAGTTGTGTTCTTTTACCATGTTGTATAATTCTGTTCATTTTCCTGAAATTCTATTTCATGAAAGGTTTCTAATTTTCAAATCTTACCTCCCTCTATTAAGGTTATTTAAACACAATCTTCCTGATTTTTATTTCTGACACTTTAAAGGCCACTTCTTCATAGTAATCCTCTCGGGCTGAGTGTTGTTCAATTGTTTATGCCCATTTTTCTTCCTTTTTTTCTATTCCAATTTATGATGACTCTATATACATTTTTCACAACAGTTTTATTGGCATATAGTTTACATATAATAAAATTCAAGAGTTCAATCATTCAACCATATCAAGGAGAATTGTACATTCATTGCTACATCAATTTAAGAGCACTCCCCTTCACCTGGTTATATTGCTTTAAAAGGAGTTGTGCAATCACAATCCATTCTATTGCTCCCCCCACCACATTCATTATTTACACCTGAAATCCCCCTTTTCTCCTTACAACCTACCCCAACCTTTGTATTCCCTATATATCCTTGTGCCAGTTATTAAAATTATGCATCCACTCCTCCTGTGCTTCACAGCTGGGAGATCCAACAGAAAACAAGCAAACAAACAAAAAAACCAAAATCGCATGAAGGTGGCAAGGATAAAATCATAATAGTACAAACACAAAAATACAAAAATTGCCTAAGATGGGAAAGACCCCCATCAATATTCAAAAACCCAGGGAAGAGATTTCTGATATGGAACCAGAATAAGAAATTTGCACCCAGAGCAAATTTAGGTTGGGTCTATAGGGCCAACTGTGTGTCCATATTTGTTGATATTTTTGTGTGTACTGTGATGTACTGCTGTTTTGGCAGTATTGCAGTGTTATCTGACTTTCTGGGTCATGTGAGGATAGTCGAGTTTGTGAAGTGGTGGAAAAGAGGATTAATAGAAACTCGATAAAACAAATGGTAGAACTGTGAGAAAATGAACTGCAGAAGTAAGAGGAAAGGAATTATAAAACAGAACACAAGATTTGAAATAAAATGGAGAATATATTTTAAGAAGCAAAATAAAAATTAAGTGGTATAATAAAAATATGTTTCACGATGAAAAGGGGAAACTGAAAAGAGATCATGAATGCTGAAGGAGAGTAGGATGAACTAATAAATGACTGGGTGCTATGCAAATTGGCTCGGCACTTCTTGAGCCAGCTCATGAGTGCAGGTGTGTCAGGTCACAGGACAGGTAGGCAGGTGACATGTGGGAGTAGAGCAAGGTTGCAAAGTGTACTGGGCTGGTTCATGGAGCACAGGACTTAGGCACAGGGCCACATAATCTAGCTAGGTGGATTAGCCCAGGATGTCCAGCAGGTAGATGCAAGTAGGGCATGTGGCTTCCATGAACATGGCTGTGCCTGGGGATGGGGCCAGGAAGGACAGAAGGCCTTGATGGGCTGAGACATAAGTGCATGTGGGGAGGGCAGATGCCTAAGGTCAGATGCCTTCAGGGATCCCAGTGAGTGAGCCTGGAAAAGGGTTCTCTGGCATGCCATGCTTCTTCTCCCTTTGCATTGCCTGTTCCCACAGACTCAGGGCTAGGGAAACCTAAATCTACTTAGTGTGAAAGTTTTCAAGGATCCTAGTTCTTCCCTCTATCTCAGTGGTTCTCAGCCTTCCTAAAGCTGTGAGCCTTTACTGCAGTTCTGTTGCTACATCATAACTGTAATGTTGCTACTGTATTTTCATTTTTACAAATTAAACATAATTAAAGCATAGTGATTATGATTAATTACAAAATAATATTTAACTATATATTGTGTAATATCTAGTTCTAATTAAAAATGAGTGAAATTTTGTCTTGAGGCATGGTATAGCATGGGCAACAGTCTTCACACCAAATACTCCTATGTGGATATATCTGCATGTGGGCAGACCCACCTGAAGATGGATAGAGCAGAGGTGCCTTGGTTCCTAAGACCATCAGAAGTATGTTTTCCAATGTCTTTGGTGATCCTTCTAAAAGGGTCATTCCATCCCCAAAGGGGTCACGGCCCACAGGCTGAGAACTGCTGCTCTAGCCGCTGTATTTTTCTGGTCTCTGTTAAGGGGATCCTCAGGTGCTTGTCAAATAATAGTCATCTTGTGTAAATTTTGCATGTAGTCTTGTACCCAGTTAGTTTGCTGAAACTTCCTATTGAGTTTAGTAGTTTCCAAGTTGAGTGTCTTGATTTTCTTTACATATGATTATGTCATCTGACAGATGTTATAAGAAAGAAATAAAGTCAGAATCCTTCTTAGAAGGGAAGATGGTAAGGCTCCTTCTCACGTACTTTGGACCAGTCATCAGGAGAGACCAGCTGCTGGGGAAAATCTTGGGGAAGGATAACTTGCTTGATAAAGTAGAGGGGTAGTAAAGAGGAGGAAAACCCTTAAGAAGATGCATTAACCCAGTACTGCACACAAACATGGGAACAATCATGAGGGTGTTTCAAGAGAAAGCTCTAGTGTGTCATGTTGTATGTTAGTGAGTCAGAACTGTGAGTCAGAACTGACTTGATATCACTTACAAACAACAACATGCAGCACACGTATACAGTTTGTAGGTGTTTTGAGGAGAATTATGCAGTCTAAATGTGTAATGAGTATAGGTACCCAGGAAGGCCGGTGTATGTTTTCCTTAAAATAGGGCTTCAAAGTCTTTCTGACAGGTATTTGTCAGAACAACAGGTATTTGTCACAACTTTCTTCATTGATTCTGACCTGGCTTGAAGAAACTTATTCTTTTTGTGAGAACAGTATTCTTCGATGTGTGAAAAATGAGAATAGAATCAATTGTGTGAAAGGAAAACAATCTAAACTGGCTTTTAGAATGTGAGCAGATATCAAAGTTGGCAGTGCTTAGATCTTTCCGTGTAGTGATGTGTTACTTATTTCCTTCTGATTCACAGCTGTCCAGAGATTTCTGGGATTTTATTTCTCTCTCAGTGTTCTCTTTGTCAGTTTGTCTCCCGACTTTATCTAACAGCACACCAAGTGCAATTGTCATCTAATATGAATAGCATTCTATATAGTACCTAAAGTCTATCCAAATAACAAACCTTTTCTCATTTTTCTAAATCTACTATTTGCTTTAACTATCTGTAACTCCAGTGGGAACATTGCACATAGAACATGGGTAGGGTTAAATTCCCAGAGAAACATTTTACATTTTAGTGTGATGATCTATGTTATTTAGCTTTTCAAGAAAATCCCACTTATTAAAAGCATTAGGCCAGAAATGTTTTATTAGATTGGCAAAATTTTCACTGTTTTATATGAAATCTATGAATTCTTAATTCCTCACCTGAAAAATATAAACATGCATTGGAGTGAGGAAGTTTCATGTGCTACAGCAATATATTTATATAAAATCATTACATTCAAGGTAGGGGAAAAAGGAATGATTGTTAAAATTGCAAGCACATTGACAAAGTTATATGACAGCAATTAAATGTCTTGTGTTATATCACCCTCTTGTTATTGTTGCTCTGTGACACTATATAACTGTCATTAAGATAAAAATAAAGCGAAAAACAGCCTGAGTTTCATGGCTTGTGATACCTACTCTTAACCAACCCATCTCCACAGAATGTCCCTCCTCTTGTCACACACCATCCCCTCCCCCCTTTTTGAGCATTGATCTACAACTAGTACACTCAGAATTCCCTTGAAACAGGCTTATCATGAAAATCAAATCAAGATGGCACAGACCAAAATGGTAGACATTATTCATATTACTGAACTAAATTAATTTAGGTCTTTGACATTTGCCCAATGTGGTTTCTCCTCTTAAAAGAATTCAAATTCTCCTAGTTATTGATTTGTACCAACAATACCCATATGAAGAATATTGGGTAATTAATCACTCAGTGTTAGAAAGAAGAGTATTGAATCACAAAATATATAACTGAATCTTAAATCACATTAAATATGTTTTCTGAAAAGTTATATATCTTATTCTATTAAATGCAATAATTTTAAATACTTAAGGCGATTTGCATATTTATAAGCAAACTATGAGATGACTTGTAGTGTGTGATGAAGCAAAGTATTCCACTCTCAGTAATTGCCTCCTGATAGATTTGTTTTCAGTCAGGGGTTTTGTTTTTATCACTTGTGGTATAGCACAGCGAGCTGCTCCTTGTCACTGTGCTGCAGGAAATGTTCCTTGTGGATGGCGGTATGGAGTGTGAACTAATGAGGGGAATAGGCTTTAAAATCTGAAGCTTTGAGGTCACCTACCGACCATGTGCCCTGTCCAGTGATTCATAAAAGGCTCATTAGTGTTCCTTCAGGATTGTTCTAACTGGATGCACCCAATAGGTGATCTGAAAGTATTCTCTTTCCGAGCACTTTCTCAAGCTGAGCTCTTATGGCAATCCAAACAGCAAGCAGAATCTGGAAAACTAGAATTAAGTTTCGACTTCATGAAACCAGTATATTCCCCTATGTCACACCAAGTGGAAGAAAGGGCCTCAATGTCTTCAGTTTTTTTTTTTTTGGGGGGGAGACCATATACCTATGTCATATATTTCTTCCTGTCTAAACAATGTTTTTTCAAAATCTTTAGTGTTCCTTTCTAGGACCCTCTAAATATCTTATTGCCTACTGTCCATTGTCTTTTCTCAGGTGCTTTTCATCTGCCCTAAGATAAAAGGATCCCCAAATGTTGGCCTTGAATATATTTTTATAAACAAAGTTCAAAATTTGACCCTAGGTGAAGAAAGTCTTTACCCAGATTTTTCTAGTACCAAATAGGGAAGGAATTGGAGGGAACCCTGGAAGCTGAGTGTGCTGTGCTTTGTGCTGCTAGCCATAAGCTTAGCACGTGGAAGTCACCCGGTGCTCTGTGGGAGAATGGTGGCAAGGCTTTCCACTCCAGGACAGAGGTGCAGCTTCAGAAACCCGTAAGGGCCAGTCGTCCTCAGCTCTGTCAGCTTGCTCGAAGTCTTCCAACATTTACCCCCATCTGATACGTGTGCTTGTTGCTTTCTTCTTACCTCCTCCATTAGCATATGGAATGCAAATTTCTTAAGAGCCAGACTTAATCCATCTTGCTTTTTAAAAATTTATTTTATTTGGGCGCTCATATATCGCTTTCCATCATACGTTGTTCAATACACTCTGCCAAGCACCCCCACTTGCCTGTCCTCATCCACGTTCTCCAACATCTGCCCCTCCACTTGGGCCCTTGATATGGGCCCCCTTTCTTTTCTCCTCCAACCTTTCCCCCTCCCCCCAGTTCTCATTACTCTGCAATCATTATTGTTTAGTCATGTCTTACACTGCCCGACATCTCTGCCTGCCCACTCCTCCCTACGTCTGCCCTCCAGATAAGAGACAGTTTGCAGATCCCCACAGCTGGCTTGCTCTCTCCACTCCACCTTCCCTCTACCCGTCCAGCAACTTCACTCCCACCACTGACCCCCAGGGGTCCATCCACCTGAGTTCCCTCGTTTCCAGTTCCCATCTCCATGAGTGTTTTCTCAATTCATAAAATAATGCTTAATGTAGAATGGGTAAATATTTGAATAAATGAAGACTGTTTTCTCTTGTTATATATGGTATATTTGTCTTGTTTAATAACTACACTGTTAAACTTTTTAAGGCAGTGCTTTTCTTTATAGTTTACCACCAGAAAGCTTAACCATTTTTGAAAAAATAGTTGGGAGAGAGGTCAGGGATTAATTGCATAAAAGTAATTTTTCATAATTTCTCTAGACAGCAGCTATTTTCTTCCTCCTTAGCTCAATTCTTTTTCTCCTTTTTCTCTGGCCTTTTTGTTTTTGTTTGCTAAACTTGGTCTTTAATTGTACATTGCTTAAAAATGAGAGAAGTCAGTTAAACTACAGAGACTACTTTATGGAAAATCTAAGCATCCTAATTAGTAATTCTTTGCCTATCTACTATAAATTGGCCTCAACCAATTAATACTTATAATGTCATCTTGTTCTAAATGATGTATTTTATATTAATTATATATTTATATTAATCAAATGGACACAATTTAAAAATCCTTCAAAAGTCTTTTTTGGTTTTGATTGTTTTTTGGGCATCACTGACCTCTGGTTGTGGGAGTAGGAGGCCCAGCTTTTGCTCCTGTGGAGCTGCTGCTAGAATTGAACCTTCATCCCAGTGGGCCGCAGTCCCGCGCACAACCACTAAGTCACCGGGGTTCAGCCCTCCTTCAAAAGTCTTATAATGAAAAAAAACTATTTGTTTTGATATTTCCCTTGCTCTTCCTAAAAAACATGCTATTTTTATGTTACTCTTTTCATTTTATATGATCCATCTATATTTAGCTCTGAATACTTGGTACTTATATTTCATCTTTTTCTTCTTCCATTTAGATTTCCCTCCTGCAAGGTCCTAATATCAACTAAAGTAACATTAAGCACTCACATTATCATGCTTATGACTATCGTTCACAGTTAAACTATTGAGATTTCCATGATTACAAATACTCTTGTATTTTTACAAGATTACAAATCCTTTCTTTTTCGTTTCCTTGGGAGATACAAACTACATAATTACTTACTCCCCCTTCATTTTTAATGCAACAGTGATGTATCCTTATAGTACAGTGATTCCCAAGTCAAATATGTTTGAAATATAAAATGTGTGACTTGAACATTTATACCAAGTTGTAAACAACCTAAAACAACCTAAATACCAAGTTGTAAAATTTTGTTTGGACACAAACAAAATTTAACCTTATCAACAAGTATCTTATTGTGAACAAATGTTTTACCATGATGTGGTGCAATATTGCTGTTGTTATTTTCCATTAAGTCAATTTTAGCTACGGCACTTCCATTGTTGTGGAGTAGAACTGTTATATAAGATATTCAAAGCTATGAATTTTCAGAAGCAAATCACTAGGCTTGTCTTCCAAGAAGACTCTGGGATGCTTGAACCCTTAATCTTTTAAGAAGTAGTCTCGTGTGTGAAGATTTGTGCTTTATCTAGGCTAAGCCTCTCAAAGGTGCACTCCCTAATATGAGCCTATGTCAGTCTCCCTGATACGATCTGAGGTGGATATTTCTGATAGATCTCTCTCAGGCCAGACCAGAGGAGCTAATCACAGAAAAATCCCTCAACTTTTGCTTTTCTACCCAAATCAAGGTAAAGGCCAATGGAACCTGCCTAGTCTCTGACCTGTTCTGAAGACTGAGACATTCACCATAGTTTCTATCAAAGACTGACCACTGCTGTCAGTTATAAAGGACCTTCACCTGGGGTAAAAATAAATGCCTACAGGCCTAGTGCTACCCTACCTTGAGGTCCTGGGTCTTAGTAAATGTCTTGGGATCTTACCTGTTTCATGTGTCATATCTGCCTTTTAAGAAACTGAATGCATGCATGATAAACCTGAGCATTTTTCTATTTTTAAAAAAGGGCCACACAAGAGCAACTATCATTGCTTCAACTTCAAATTCACTAACAGTGTGATAAAGATCTATTCAATAAGAAAAAATGCATCCTTTAAATCCATGTTTACCTATCAACTTCCTGATCCCCTTCAAAAATTCCCAATAGCAGTCTACTCTAAATAACAATTGTACTCTAGGCAAAGAATCTTTCTGTAACGACCTGGGAAGTGACTATTTTAGGCTCATGAGTCTAACAATTTAGCTACTCAGTTCTGCTCTATGAAAATAGCTATTGGGATCATGGTAGTTGGTGGCAGGCAGCATTGGAGAACCAGAGGAAAGTTGCACATTTCATTGCTACTGCACTGTACCTAGACTGGCTCATCTCCTCGCTGCAGCCCCGATGTAAGAGAATGTCGCTTCCCTTATTGATCATGATCCCAGTTCTACCAGACAGATTCAGCTAGACCAGGGGATATACACCGGAGTCAGAAACATGGGGAATTTAGGATAGATGGTCACTTGGGACTAGTGGGGGGAGTGGTGATAGTGGGAGGGTGGAGGGATGGTGGAGTAGAAAGGGGGGACTAATTTCAGGGATCTACATCTGACCTCCTTTCTGGAGTGTGGACAACAGGGAGTGTGAGGTGACACATTGAACAGTGTACAATATGAAGAGGTAATAACAATTTGTAAAGTATTAGGGGCTCATGGGGGAATAAGAGGGGAGAGGGGAAATATGGGGAGCTGGAATTTAAAAAAAAAAGAACTAGAGGAAAGGGGGAAAGAGAAGCTTATGCCAGGGGCTCAAGTAGAAAATGTTTGGAAATGAATGTGGCAACATGTGTACAAGTGTGCTTAATACGAATGATGTATTGAATGTTATAAGAGCTGTAAGAGCCCCCAATAAAATCTATATTAAAAAAAGAAAGTAGCTATTTTCCATACTGCTATAAGAGAGCATTGTTCTAATCCAGTATCATTTATGTGCACTAGTATACTGCTAGACTGCTGCTGCAGCTTGTCAGTCCTTTCCCAGCTACCCGCTGGATCTTCCTTCGTCCTCATCCTGGGAAGTATATTGGTGCTTTCCCTGTGTTAGATTTCTTGTTTCTGAAACTCATTTCATCCTATTTCCTGGCTTTTTTGCTTGCGTTAATGAAATTCAACTTCTGATAACTTTTGATAAAAGTCTCATAGGAAGTGATATTTTGAGACCATGGCTTAAACATATATTTTCTCTATAACACTTTCTGGGTGATTTGTCTTGGTTTATAAAATTTAGTTTCTCACAATATCAGAAGGGACTGATTCTTTCTTGTGTTCTGGATTCCACTGCTCACTTGAAGATCTCTGATGTCATTTTATATTAATTATTTTTTCTTTTGATGAAATGGTTTAGACCTACAATTGCTTTAATAATTATACTATATTCATATTCCTACTAGTTTAATTTAAAAATCATAGCACAGGAAACAAGTACCCTCTGTTGACATAGCTGTTGGGTTGATTCTGACACACAGTGACCCCAACAATAGAGTAGGACTGCCCCACCAGGTTTCAAAGACTATAATCTTTATGAAAACAGATGACTGCATCGCTCTCCTGTGAGGGGAGGGAGGTTCAAGCTGCTACCCTTGTATGAGCACTCCAGTGCTTTTACCTCTGCTTCATCAGAGCTCCTTGTTACAAATCTACCAATTCACAATCACGGTTTCAAAACTTCTTTCTAAAGGTGTTCATAATTTGTATTTTTCCAAGCCTATATATTTTCTCATATGAGAATGTATTCCAAAACAATAACAAAGCACTGATTTTCATTTGATCAATGTGCGTATACATGATTTCATATTACATATTATATCTTGAAACTTGTTCTTCCCTGATTAAGCTTATAAAAATGTCCACATTTAAACAGATAACTGTGCACGTTTTATTTTTTCTATATAGTTGAAGGAGACAAGTACACCAACTGAAACAAACCATTAATGACTGTTGTAACGAATGAACTAAGACCCACATTAAGGTACAGCTCCAGTACTTTTTAACATGCAACAGATAACATGGAGTTATAAAAGTTTCTAGAGAAAAACGTAAGTCACTTCAAGTGCTGGACATTTGGTAGTTCATAAATCCATTCTTGTTGTTCTGAGTTTAGAGTTCTGTCCAAACTCCATTTCTTTCTTTCATTTAAAAAATCATTTAATTGAGGGCTCTTATCACAATCCATTATATGTCAGGCACATTTATTGCCATTATCATTCTCAAAGCATCTGCTTTCTACTTAAGCCCTTGGTATCAGCTCCTCAATTTTACTCCTCCTTCCCTGCTCCCCTCTCCCACATGAACACTTGATAATTTATAAATTATTATTTTGTCATAGCTCATCCTGTCTGATGTCTCCTTTCACCTATTTTCATGCTGTCTGTACCCCAACAGGAGGTTATATGTAGATCCTTATAATAGGTTCCCCCTTTCTACCCCACATCCCTCCACTCTTCTCGCATTGCCACTCTCAACTCTGGTCCTGAAGGGATCACCTGTCCTGGATTCCCTATGATTCCAGTTCCTTTCTATACCAGTGAACATCCTTTGGTCTAGCTGGATTTATAAGGTAGAATTGGGATCATGATGGGGGGCGGGGGCAGAGTGGGCAGGGGAAGAAGCATTGAAGATCTAGAGGAAAGTTGTATGTTTCATCATTACTACACTGCACCCTGACTGAGTCATCTCCTACCCACAACCCTCCTGTAAGGGCATGTCTCATTACCTGCAGATGGACTTGTACTCCCCTTCATTTACAATGATATCATTTTTAGATTTTTGATGCCTGATGCCTTATTCCTTTGACACCTCATGGTCACATAGGCTGGGTGTGCTTCTTCCATGTGGGCTTTGTTGCTTCTGTGCTAGATGGTCGCTTGTTTACCTTCAAGCCTTTAAGACCCCAGATGCTATACCTGGGCACCATCTGCTTTTTCACCACACTTCCTTATATACACATTTGTCTTTAATGATCATATCAGGAAGGTAGGCACACACAGATATTACTTTTTTGCTCTTTGATGCCTGATAACTGATCCCTTCAACCCCTCATTGTTGCACTGACTGGTATGCTTCTTCCATGTGGTATTTGTTGCTTCTGAGCTGGAAGAATGCTTGTTTATCTTCAAGCCTTTATGACCCAAGCACTCTATCTTTTGCTACCTGAACACCATCAGCTTTCTTCACCACTTTTGCTTATGCACACATTTGTCTTCAGCGATTGTGTAGGGGAGATGAGCATCATGGAATGCCAACTTAATAGAAAAAAGTGTTCTTGCATTGAAGAAATACTTGAGTGGAGGTCCAATATCCATCTGCTGCCTTCACACTAACCCTATTTCCCCATCATCATAAATAAATATATTTACCTATGTACATGTCTTTATTTAGACGTATAGGAATGGACTTTTTCTCCTATTTCTTTTTACTTTCCTCTTGTTCCACTACCATGCTCGGCTTTCATTTGGGTTTCAGATTTCTCTTCCTTTCCACTGAGTTTGGATCAATTGTTTCCCTGTCCTCAGTTTCCCTCACCTCCTTTCCCTCACCTGTCACTCTCCCATGTCCCCCCAGAGCCATTAGCCCTGTTGTTTTCTCCTCCAGACCCCGAGAGATAATAATATGCACAAAAAGCAAGACAGAAAGATGAAGTGACAAAAGAAAACAAAATGATGACAACAAAAAACTCCAATGTCCAGGAAAAAAATGTATAAGTATAAAAAATAATAATAGGAAAGAAAAACCTGTGAATCATTCAAGGTCAGTTTGTTGACCTCTAGGAGTGTCCTTCAGTTGAGTTGAATGGGGCACCACATCCTGGCCCCAAAGTCTATCCTTGGCACTCCCTCCATACTCTGCTCCCCACACTGCTCTGCTGCATGTCCTTAGTGTTTTGTCTCGGTGTGATGGGGTCAGACTGGGTACAATCCTGGCCCTTTGTCTCCAGTGTTGTCCCCCATTGAACCGTGGGTCAATAAGAAACATCGTGTCTCATAGTGTGTCCCGCCATATGATTCTCTTTGTGCATAGACTATTCTGAGTGAGGATTTTGTCTTCAAGGCTTGGTGGACCTGGATGCACTCACCCCCCAGCTCCACTTTCATTTTCTTTCCTGTGCTCTGGTTAGACATTTCTTTCTCCTGGAGCTGCAGCTTCAGTGCTGTCCTCTAAAGTAAATTCTTCTGGGGTGTATAGTGGCTGTCCACATAGTTGACTTTTGGTTTTGTGTTTTACCTGCATTTTGCAATAGAAGACATTGGCAGGAGACTGGATGTGGAGAATGAGAAAATAGACACAGTGACTATTGCAGTAGCCCAGGAGTTCCTCTTAGCTGGGTCCCAGTAAAACCTTTGTGGACTCTCCAGCTGTCCAGAGAAGATCCAGGCTCTTTAGTCGAGCAAGGAGTAATGGTAGCTTCCTTATCTGGATAGCATTCACACCTTTCTTGCTGCGCTACAAATCCCCTTCCTTCATTTGCTTCTGCATGCCTTCTACCACCTTTGTAACAACTCCTTATATTCAGCATTCATTCTCCTTTCTGACATTTTCCTGATGAGATTTCTACAATATGATAGATTGAAACAAAACAAAACAAAATAACTCACTCCCTTCAGTCTATTCCCCGTTACAGCAATCATAGGTGATTTCCAAACCTGTGGGTCTTTATTGGAATACAAAGCCTCAATTTTTCCTGTGTGCTACAAACTACTAACCTTACAGTTCAGTGCTTAATCACTGTACGGCTGAGATGCCTCCAGGTAGTACTTTACTAGTGATTACTAATTATCTTCCAAAGCAGCAATATCAATTTACACTCCCTGCCAGAGTTAATACAAATTCTTTTGCAACAAATCTTCACACTGACTTGGTTGTTTGCAGACCTTTTAACATATTTTCTTTTTGTTGGTCCTTAACTATTTGCATTATATATTTTTTTAAAAATGTTAGATTCTTAAAAGTCAAGCATTTAAGAAAAGGTTGATTATATTCAGTCATTATTTTGAAGATTTTTTGTAGAAAGGTTTGAAGAACAGTAAGAAAAGGTTGATTATATTCAGTCATTATTTTGAAGATTTTTTGTAGAAAGGTTTGAAGAACAGTATTGTATCAAATGAGGAGCCCTGGTGTCATAGTGGAGTAGAACATCTTGGAAGTCATCCCTATCCACAACCCTACCTAAGACATACAGTAAGCATGGGCTTACTTGTGCTTATTTAATAATCTATAGTGAACATTTTCACATGAGATACTGTATTATGCAGGGTTTTGTAGAGAAACCAAACAAGAACCCCCCAAGCTATGTTTTACTTTTATTTTATTTTTTTACAAAATAACTTATCACCTTCAAAGTATTCTCCATTGCACCCAATATATTTGTAATATCTTCCATTTCATTCTTAGAAATATTCTTGAAATTCACCTGCTTCTATGGCTGGCAGCAACTCTGTTTTTTCTTTGTCAGCTCTTCTGTGTCATTAAATTGCTGTCTTTTCATGTCTCTCTTCATTCCTGGAAACACAAAGAAGTCACACAGAGCAAGGTCAGGTAAGTCGGGTGCATGGGTAAAAGAGGTATGCTGCTTTTTGCCAAAAACTGGAGCACTGAGATGGCTGCATGAGCAACGCCTTGTCATTGTGGCAAAACCATTCTCCCCTCTGCCATAAATCAGTTCTTTTATGTTGCGCAGTGTTAGACAAACTTTCCAGGACTTCTAAATAGAAAGCCTGCTTAGCAGTCTGATCTGGTGGGATAAACTCCCAGTGCACTATGAGTTGATATTTTCATCTGTTCCGGAAGTTGATGGATATCCAGAATGATGTTTGCCATCAATTGATGTCTCACCTCTTTTGAAATGACAAAAAAAACACTCATGCAATTTTTTCCCATAATGCTGTCCATATAAGCGGTGTTCAATATTACAACAGTTTTTCTGACATTTTTAACAAGCAGAAAGCAAAATTTCACAGTCACATGAAGTTCTCATAAATCTGTCATCACAGAAAACAAGGTCTGAGCAAATTGCTTTTTATGAAAAATTCAATGCAACCAGAGAGAAACTTCTGAAGCAATGCCACTGAGTGCGCTACATCAGAACAAGTTGTTTCATATTCATCTAGTGAGGAAAATGCATATTACAAAAGCTCCACTCAGCGAAGCTTTCCTTTTGGGTTTTTTTGTGGGGTTACCCCCTCATGTATGTGCATGCATGTGTATAAAATGTGTATAGCAAAAACTGATTTTGCAAATCAGTTCACACAGCTATACAGAGAGTATAATCCAACTCACTTTCCTGGGTCAGTTAGTATCTGAAGATTCATCTAGCTCATGCAGCCACTAGCTCAAGGTTAAGCAAGCAGCCAGTACACAGTATGGAAAAGCAGCTTGAGGGGGACCTCCTCCAGTGCAGCAGGGAAAGTGGTTGATTGTATGTGCAGGGTCTGGAGTGGTGACAAGACAAGTGAAGTCAGCCCATGGACAGGAGATAGCAAAGTGGGGGCAGTGTCACAACATCGAGCAGCATGGCACAATGACCTAGTCCGCCATGGTCCCAGGGTTGGTTCAGCCATATAGAGCAGAGCATTGAACATCCCACAGGTAGCACAGTACACATGATGAGGCAGGTAGTTAGATCAGGCAGTAGAGAGAGAGACAGAGAGAGACAGTCAGAGAGAAAGACAGAGAGAGAGACAGAGAGAGAGAGAGACTGGCCTCCAAAGAGCCATTTGTATTGGTCACACCTCTAAATGAGTCCACCAAGCTGAGACCTGATTGACAGGCTAAACTCCATCCATATCTTCTTATGGGTGCCATGTTGGCATAAAAAAATCTAGCTATCATAGTCCACTCTTTGTCACCTTTGCATTTGTACATAATTCTTTTGTTTTCTTTTATTTATTTTTTGGACACAATTCTTTAATGCATAAATAATCTCCAGACATTAATAAAATAATACTTGCACCTAAAATAAAGTGACTAGACATCCTGCTTTTTGACAATTTAACAATGTCCCGTGGTGTTTTAAAATTAAAATAAATATATTATAATATTATTTTTAAATTTAATAAAAATTTTTGTTGCTCCATATAGACCAATTTTTAGTCAAGGAACCCCCCTCTGCTGCCCGGTCAATAGTGTCCCACTTAAAATCTGGTCACTTTAATAACATCATATAGCTAGCATATATATAACTGAAAACTCATTGACTATTTTATCTGATACATTATGCATAAACAAGAAAAATATAATTGAAAAGCACATATTAGGAAGAAATACTGACAAATGTCACCTTTGCAATTGATCACGTGGTTCTAACTGAGATGAGAACTGCCTTCCTTCACTACCCATTCTGTGCTTCCTCTGCCCTCAGTCAGCTCCTCAGCAGGTTGTTGTTTGCTGCCTAGTGATGACCAGACCTTCATTCCTGAGTTGTCTGGGTCATTGGAAGTCCTGTCAGGATTAGGTTGCTGTAGTTTACCATTTTTTTTAGGCATCACTGCCCTCTGGTGGTGGGAGTAGGAGGCCCAGCCTTTGCTCCTGTGAGCTGGAATTGAACCTCCATCCCAGTGGGTGTAGTTTACCATTTATTTTAATCACCGGGAATCTCCTGGATTCTACACATATACCTATTTACCTCCACTATGTATCAGCAATCCAATTTCCCCTTGGTAATCAGGATCAATCACACCACTCAATACAGTGTGTTACTTGTTTTACTTGTTAATCTCAAGGTACGAGAAGCCCAAAATGGCTAGAGAGCAATCTTAGCTGCCAGTTCAAAGGAATCAGTGCTGTGCTTCCAGGTAGAGTGTTCTTTGCTTAGGAACTAGGACCTCCATGCCTGGAGAATATAGAATTACTGGGACAGGAAGCAAAAATGCTGCAAGTGGATTACTGGAAGTAATCGTGAGTAGTGCCACTCCAGCTTCTACCCGCTGATTCTTGAATCCATGATCCCTGGCTATTAGAAACACACAGCTGCCAGTTTAGAGCACATATAACCTCCTGGAGAAATTGCCCCAGTCCTGCAAGGTGCTGTCACCTAGCTGGCACCATAATTGTGTCTTTAGAAGGCCATCCCAATGTTCTATCAAGCCAGCTTCTTTGGAATTATGAGGAACAGGTGTGACCAGTGGATTTGGTGGGGCATGGGTCCATTGTGACATGTCATTTTCTGGGAAATGACTTCCTTGATCTGAAGCAGTTCTGTGTGGGATGCCATGCCTGTGGTTATAGCATTTTGTAAGTCCATGAATGGTAGTTTTGGCAGAACCATTGCATGCAGGGAAGGCAGATTCATATTGTGTAGGTGTCTATTCCAATGAGAAAAATAATGCTGTGCCCATCCATAATGGAATTGGTCCTTTGTACTCAAACTGCCACTAGACTGCTGATTGATTTTCCCAAGGAATGGCCCCATATCTTTGACCCAAGCTTGGCTTCTGCTGGTAGTTGATGGGACACTCAGCTATGGCAATGGCCAACTCAGCCTTCACGAGTGGGACGTCATGATGCTGAGTCCACACATAACTTCCATCCCTGCCACCACGTTCACTTTGCTCATGTTTCTTTTGGACAATGACAGGAGTGGCGTTGGGAAGAGGAGGGTTAGTCTCCACAGTACGTGACCTCTTACCATTTGATTGTTAAAATCCTCTTCTTCAGAGGTAGTCCTTTAGTGAGCTTTCACGTGAGACATAATCATATTTACTTTTTTGGCCCATCCAGAGGGGTCTTTCCACATATCTCTTCCCCACACCTCCTTGTCTTAGATTTTCCATATTTATTGGCACACTTGGCCACTTCTTCCAAGGAAATGGAATGACATGGTGCACTGCTTGAAGTTCTGCCCATTATCAGGATTTCCCGTCGCTATAGTTCTTCAGGGAGATCCCAGAGAAGGACTTCAGTGCTGCTGCTGCTGTCCGTTATACATTGTTCAGAGTTATCAGTAAACCAAGCACAAGTTTCCTGTTCCTCAGTCAACTTATAATAAGGAACTGCACAGGAAACATCCTACGTGTTAGGCCAGGTTAACTATAGAAACAAATCCAGAGAAACTCATATATATATATATATATATATATATATATATATATGTAAGAAAGAGCTTTATACCAAGAAGTAAATATGTATCAATAAAACATCCCAGCCCAGCCCAACTCAAGTCCATTCATCTGAAATTTACCATATTTTTCGGACCATAAGGTGCACCTTCCCCCCCCCCCCCCGACCTGTCGTGGAAACCAGGGTGTGTCTTATGGTCTGAAGGCATGGTACTTCAGAATATTTTAGTATACTGGTATTATTTGGTTCAGAGTATTTTTTCTTGTTTTCCTGCTCTAAAAACTGGTGGTCTTATGGTCAGGTGAGTCCTATGGTCTGAAAAAGATGGTCTCCAGAAGCTCCTCTTCAGACTCATGCAGCCACATGCAACGATGCAGAATGAAAGAAGGTCACAAGAGAGTGGGTGTAGTCTTCTTCCATCTGTTTTACCTTTTTATAAGTAATCACTCAGAAGCGGTCAAGTTTAGTTTCCACTTAATTCCTGTGTGGCCTCTTAAATTAGCAAAAGAAACACCCTTATTTTAAGTTGGGTCACATTAACAGGCACAGGTGATACATCTTCAATATATCTTTTTTTTGGGGGGGGGGACATCACTGCCCTCAGGTGGTGGGAGTAGGAGGCCCAACCTTTGCTCCATGGAGCTAGAATCGAACCTCCATCCCAGTGGGCCACAGTCCTGTGCACAACCACTACACCACCGGGGCTCAGCTCTTCAACATACCTTTAAAGGGGGAGGAGATATAATTCATAGCAATGTTGTTTTGTCACCATACATATAAGATCTAAAAGATATATATGACCAAGACACAGATTTGACAGAGGTGAAGAGACAGAGGCTATATTTTATTTTTCCTGTGTATATAAAATGAAACAAAAATAATTTAATACAGTAAGAAAATCTTGACACAAGTGGCAATGAATATTTTCACCTCTTTTTTAGGTGTGGATTTTGTTGTTTTTTGATCATTTTATTAGGGGGTCGTACAACTCATCACCATCCATCGATCCATCCATTGTATACAAAGCACATTTGTCCATTTGTTTCCATCATTCTCAAAACATTTTCCTTCTCCTTAAGCCCTAGT